>CM023452.1:144888735-145473119 GCA_013339765.2 Haemaphysalis longicornis | reverse complement strand
AAAAAGGGTTGCAAGGTATCCATTTAACGAGGGTTGTGGGAACTCCACATTAGTCCGAGTGGGTATTATGGCTACTCAAGAATGGCGGCCTCAAAAGTGCTGCGCTGTAAAGCAGTGGGAGTGCAAAAGTTTGACACGGGTGCTTTTTTGTGTTATGGGGTCGGATTCTGCATTTGTTTTGATTTGGTGTGGCAAGTTTGCTTTGACATCACAGGTGTTGCGTTTATGAGACCAGGCGCTTATACATCCCCCTTTCCCAAACCAAAGGCAAACCAAACATGGCAAACTAAAGCAGACAGTGGGGCTTTCTTTTTTAATAAGAAATCCCTTTGAAGAAAAAGCGTAGTTAACGTTGGCGGAGGTACTAATGCATTTTGCAATTCAATGTGCATTTTCCGCAGCAGGTTCTGAAACTTCAAACACACGCACATGAAACACATGCATAAATATGCAGTACTGAACACTATGCTTGTTTGTTGATCTTATTAGTTCTCTGAGCCCATAAGCCATTAAGTGAAAATTGAGACTGGGCAGCATGCTCCCAGTAACGGACTACGGCGTCACTTATGTCGTGTAACTCAGTTCGAGCCTCCGGTGCACGCTTGGGGTGTGTCACTGTTCTTGGTCTGAGCAGGGCCCCGGCCTTGAACGTAGCGGGGCTTCAGAAACACCCAAGGTCAGCTTTCCAAACTGATCGTCACTATCAGCACCAGCGACAGCCTACTGAGGTCAACTTTAGGATGAAGGCCTCTCCCGTTGACCTCCAACCACTCCAGTCCTGAGCTGCTCGAGTTTGCAGTTTACTCCCGACTTTCTTCATTCCATCCCCCCATCGTGCTTTTGTCCTTCTCCTTCTTCTTCCAGACCCGTCCCTTGGTATCCACTCTGTTACCCAAATTGTCCACCGGTTGTCGGTTCACCTCACTACATGGCCAGCCCAAGTCCTTTTTCCTTTTCTTTACTTGAACTACGATATCTTTACTCTAGTTTGTCCCCTGATCCGGGTAGCTTGTTTCCTGTCAGTGAGTGTCAGTCCTAACATTATTCGGTCTATCTATCGTTGTGAGCCGAGCCAAGTTTGCTTTCTAGTTGCTTTGTAAGGAGCCCAGTTTCAGGTCCGAATGTCGTCACCAGTGCAAGGCATTGGTTAGATACTTTTATTTTTAGGGACAGCAGTGGCATACTTTTCAATATTTGGTGAGTGCTTGCCGAGTGCTCCTCAGCCCATGCAAATTCTGTGGCTGGTGGTTAAAGGGGTCGTGAAAGAGATTTTCAAAAAAGTTGTGTTGTTGTGGGTACGGTGGTACTTAACCTGAGGAACCTTTGATATACAGTCGAACACGGATATATCGAACTCCAAGGGGATCGTTAAATAGTTCGATATATGAAGAATTCGATATAAAAAAATATGGCTCTGAAACCTCACTATTGCGGACGATCACTTACCGATTGTCGCATTCAAGAATGACACTAATGCTGCACTAACGACGCAACAGGATGCTTTAATTCCGTGAAAAAAAAAAAATCGCTGGTCTTGGCCTGCTTCTTCGTCCTGAAATGAAATTAAAGACGCTGGTCTCGATCTCTCGAGGCGGCACAACTAGAAATTCTAGGAGTACGCTGCGCCTTCGCACACATGCACAACACGCCGCAAAAGAAGAACAGCGCGCACGTACACAAGAACTTTGCAGGTAACAATTCCGAGGCTCCCTGAACGGACTCCAACAAAGCGCTCGCGATGGTCATCTCCGAGAGAAAACAAGTGATCTCCGAAAGGGGCGGGACAACTAGCCAAACAGCAGCAACAACAGCAAAAGCACAAAAGAGGAGGAGGCCGTCAGCGCCTTCGTTCGCTCTTCCCTTTCCCGAGACGCCATCGGGGGAAGAGAGACCCAGAAAGAGAGAAAAAAAACTCTTTTCCGGCAAGCCGGGGAACGTTATGCAGCGAAAAAAAAGGACGTGTGCAGTAGGGGCGTCTCTACCTCGCACTGTCAAATTTTCCGAGCGTTCGTGCTTGTGTGCCTAGAGAGATTTAGCATACCGGGCTCCGTCCGCTAACGCTACACGGCGGCCGGTGCGGGCCCGAATGGGCAAGCGCAAATTCGTTCCGGTAGGGGGATAAGTTCCGCGAGCCAGTCTTCGCCATGCCCGCACATTCCTCCACATCCTCCCCAACCTCAATCGGGGGCGCAGCGACCGCCGAAGAGCACCTTCCAGCTCGTGCGGTGTTCGATATACCCAATGTCGGGAAAAATACCGTTCGATAATAAACGTACGAATTCCTATACTTTTACACCGAATTTTCAAGGCGTAATTTCTGAGTTCGATATACACAATAATTCGATATACCGGGTTCGATATATCCGTGTGTTCGACTGTACAAACAATGCACACCCATTTCGTCGCCCATATCCGAAAATAGGTAAACAAATGCAGTTACGGTTTCATTGAGGCTTTCCTCCTCAACTCGTGAAGTGATGTCTTGGTAAGAAGCAGTCACAGTTCTCCCTCGTCTGCACAACATGTTGGCATAAAGTGGGCTTTCAAAGGGCCAGATAAAGCTACAACATCGGCGCCACGCTGAAACTCGCCCTGCAACTGAACGGGGGATCTCTAATCTCTGATACGATGATCAACATGGTCGAACTTTCAGTCAACAACGCGGGCGAGTGGCGCAGGCAAAAGTAACCACGTCTAAATGGGCATTTGTAAACTGTTGACGCTGTTTCGCACGAGTATAAAACTGTCGTTTTGCTAGCCGATATTCTTGCACAAGCTTGTCGAAGTCTGTCTCACGTAGCCTGTAATGTGAGTTTCGCAAACACGAAACTTTTGACCTGATGGGGTGGATGACCAAAAGCTCAAAATCAGAATTTACTTCATAAGCACGTTTATCGACGGAACTTCGAGTGGTCAATACGTAAAACCAGCCTTTCATTCAACTCATCAAGCGCAAAAATAACTAGCGAGAAGCAGCGATACAGCGCCGAGTCGCCAAGTCCCACCATCATGCAGTTTCATTGCTTTCCTGTTTCCTCCAATAAACAGCACTGTTAACGTTATTTCTTTGGTTGTATACGCTCCCTTTTGGCTTACTGCAGAAGCGAACAACAGTAAGTTGGCGGTTAAAGCTCTGGGTTGATTAGAATTTATGAAAGCACACCAGAGTTCTGGGTTACAAATGTGAAGTGGCTTTTATGCCTGCAGTTTTCTGCCGCGCACGCTTCTCATGTGATAGCGTAGTGGGTAAAGTGTCCGACTTCAATGCAGGCCGACGATAATGTTGGGCTGGCCCGGCAGCCGCGAGTTTGAATCGCACACGGGGCACTTTTTTTTTTATTTGTATGTGATGGTTGTGCCGTTTGATACAAAAAAAAAAGGTGAGATTCCGAAGGGAATTCGGCAAAAAACATGAACTTCAGCAGGGAAACTGGCTACAAATCGCTCAAGCAGCCAGTAGGTCTGAGTTGTGCTGCACGTTCGCAAAGAAAGGAAAGAGGGCATTATTAAGGTCTCCTTCCCACCCGAGGTGTACGTTTTACTGCTTGCGATACGTGGTCGTGCTGCACCTGTCGGGATGCAGCTGCCAAAAATGAGAAATTGTGTCTCGTGAGTTGTTTTGCGTTAGTTGGGCTGTTTTCATTCCTCGTACCTTTAAAGTTTGACATTTGTCAACTCTGTTATCGTTGCACTTATCCAGATGCACCTGACGCAAAGAGAGTGGTGGCCAAATACCAGAGCTTTGCAAGGCTTCTTTAACTACCTTGCTGGAGCATACGTGCTTTCTGTTTTTCGCCGCGCTTGATGAAAAGTGGAAAACTTTTTGTCGGGAACCCTTGGCAAACTTTTCGCCCAGCCTTGTTTGTTTGTTTGGTCCGCGTTCTGTGACGCCCAGCTGATTGCACGTGTGGTGGGCGCTCTGTTTCTGCTGCTGCTGCCACTGCCAGGTGGGCCCAACACGAGGACGGGCGACTCCTTCGACCACCTCCTGCCACCCACCGCCGCCTGCAGCCTGCCACCCGAGCCACCGCCCTACCACCCGACCGAAGAGGTACGTGCGACACCTCCCCCAACGCCTGCCTGCCAGGTGAATACCAGTGTTCAACAACCTCCTGCTGTCCCGTTGGGTGGTATTTAAGGGTGTCAATGTTTTGGTTAAGGCCTCTGCCACTTTTAGAGACCGTTGCAGTGAAACCAATAAAACAAGACTGCCAGTAATTATCCGCTGTGTTCAAAAGGAAGTAAGGATGATTCTCGTTTGTGGTACTATTGGTACTATTAGTAGATTGAAACAAATGCCAAGGCAGTTAATGGCTATACTAATGAAGCAGGGCCTAAAACAAAGAACCTTGGGCTACCCCCAAAGTTTGAGAGTGGACATATGAAGATTGGGGGAAAGAACTGGAGAGGGGGGGGGGGGGTGGGCCAGGCACATACTGATGAATGGCAGGAGGGTGTTCTCACGAGAGATCGGACAGGCGTCTGGTTGACAATATTAATTCTGACGAAAATTTTATATATAGCTCCTTGTGCACAGGGGAAAACTTATGTGAAGTTTTTTGTCGAAAAAAATTTTCCTTTTCTCAAAAAAAGTTCCCAAAGCTGGCTCGGGTCACTGGCGCTTTGAGCAGCTCGTGGAAAATTGGAAACTTTTACCACTGTAAAACAAAATTTACTGCAGCTATTGCCCTAGTTCTTTAAATGTCAAGACTTTTCATACTCTCAATTGGTTTGTTTGTTTTTTTTTTTTTTTTGCTTGTGAGCGAATTCTGTTTAATAACAATCCCAAATTGGGAAAAAATTTGAAAATTGCCCAAATGTGGGGCTTTTTTTTTTTTCTCAGAATTTAAACGAGCTAGGTAGTTGCAGTTTTGTAGTGTTATTATTCATTCTATCCTTGCTTGTTCAATCTTCGTCGCAATTTTACTTTATGTGGGCAAGATGCGTCACTATAAAAAAAAAAAAAAAAAGCCCTGTACTGCAGCAAGGTAGCACATTTTGGTATACAGTCTACGCTCGTTACAGCAGATCTGGGAGCGTAGACTGTGAAGCTGAAACATACCTTTGTGTGAACTGTGTAGAGTAGAGGGCAACCACGCAGCGTACTCTCGTGGATGTCCAGCGTGGAAAAAAAGGAAAAAATGACATCATCACTCCGAAAGTGACTGAAAACCTAACAATTCGCGAAGCACGGAGGCGACTGTCACCAGCACGTACCCGTCCATACTCCGCTGTGGTGCAACAGGGCGCAGCATCACAGCGGTCTTTGGCGCCTGCTGAGCCACACAGCAAGTGAGGATGAAGCAAGGCCCCCCGCGCCCCCGGTGGAAGCAGCTAGCACTGCACCACCACCTCCAAAGCGGGCTGCACGGACCCCTGGTTCGGCAGTCTCCAAGGCCTCACCCCACACGGTGAGGTCGAACAGTTCAACACACGTGCGTCCTGCACGAACCTCCAGCGTCTCTGAAGAGACAATGGACACAACTGAGGGAGGTTCTCGGCCGTCTACTTTGGAGGTGCGGCGGAACTCCCTAGAAAAGTGGAAAGAAAGGCAAAAAACCGTATCACAGGACCGAAAACCTAGTTTTCACTTGATACAAATATAACATGGCATTCCTAGTCCACTGGAATTGTAGAGGACTTTTAAATAATTTAAATGACGTCAAAGAAATATTCGCAACTCATTCACCTGTAGTCTTGTGCGTTCAGGAAACGAACTTGGGTCCTAAACATAAGAACATACTGAAAGGATACCAGGTCTTTCGTTGTGACCGCGAGCAGGCGAATAGGCTCTCTGGTGGCGTTGCCATGATTATGCAAAATGGTATTGCAGCTGAAGAACACAAACTGAAAACTAGGTTAGAACCAGTGGCTGCCACCCTGCTTGCATTCAAAACAATCACAGTCTGCTGTGTGTAATTGGAACCACAACTCACGGCAACACTGCTTGAACTAGAACGACTTAGTAAATCAGTTACCAGAACCGTTCTTAATAGTAGGTGATTTTAATGCCCACTCATTTTTTGGGGGGGAAGTGAAAAAACTGATGTAAGAGGCCAGATTTTAGAAGATTTGATTTTGTCCAATAATGTCTGCTTACTGAATACTGGCAAGCCTACATACTGCTCCCCAAGCTCAGGAAAGATGAGCTGCTTAGATTTATCCTTTAGTTCACCGTCTGTTTTTAGCGATTTTAAATGGGATATCATAGACAACCCATATGGGAGCGATCATCTATCTGTACTCATTAGCGTAACGTCATCACCAACCATTATCCCGAACAAAACCACGCAGGTGGAAACTTCAGTTTGCCGACTGGGGACTTTTTACTTCGGAAGCAAATTTAGACCAAGTTTTTTCAGACACTCTTAGTATTGACGAATTGAATGAAGTGTTTACATCCCACATTGTTAATGCTGCACGCATAGCTATCCCACAGTCCACGGGAGTGGTGAGGCAAAACCGCAAAGTATGGTGGACCCAAGAATGTAAGGAGCAAAAAAGCAGCAAAATAAAGCATGGGGGGTCTTTAGAAGGTACCCAACACAGGAAAATCTAATAAATTTTAAAAAGGTAAGGGCTAAAGCAAGGTACATTCGCCGCAAAGCTGAGAAAGCCTCATGGCAAAGTTATGTCTCGTCCATAAACAGCTCCGTAACATCAAAGAAGGTATGGGAGCAAATTCATAAGCTAAACGGAACGTACTCCCCCTACACACTTCCCCTTTTAACAGCACCGGGTGTGCAAACAAGCATTGAAGAACAGGCAGATATACTGGGTGAACACTTCGCCAAAGCATCAAGTTCCGCACACTACACACAAGCGTTCTTGAAGTATAAAACATGCAGCTGAGAAACGACGACTGCAAACATGCGGTGGCACAAACGAAACATACAACACTTTATTTACACTCCAAGAACTAAAAAGAGCTCTTTTGGCTGGTTAAGCAGACCGCCCCCGGGCCAGATGATATACATTATGAAATGCTCGCTCATCTATCTGGTCCTGCTGTAGAAGCACTTCTGAAGTTTTTTAACAAAATTTGGGTGTCGGGATAAATGCCGGGAGCTTGGAAAAAAGCTTTTATTGTGGCATTCTTAAAACCCGGAAAACCGCCAACCTCCCCTTGTAGTTTAGACCAATAGCCCTTACGAGCTGTCTGGCCGAAACTTTTGAACTTGTTGCGAATACCAGGATAAGTTTTGTCCTACAATCAAACGAACTTCTAGACATTCACCAGTGCGGATTTAAAAAAAGCATGCTCAACAACTGACCATCTTGTCCGCCTCGAAAATCGCCTCCTCATGAATCGCCATAGGTGATGGTCAGGCAGAGACTGTTGCTAGCCATGACAGCTTTTTCAAGCCACCTGATCTTGTTATCACTCTCACAACGGCTAAGGTCATGGTTAGTTGTTTTGTTTGATGCTTTTAGTTTTGCTGGGAACCATGAGATCACATCTTTGTGGAAACTAAGCAGGAAGTTCAGCCGCCGTCCTTCAGTACAGTTGAACCCCTTTATAAGAGACACGTGCCAGGGAGCAGTTTCTGTCTCTTATACGAGATGTCTCTTATAAGCAGGGAACCATGCTTTCACCAATTAATCAACCCCTAGTTCAATGTGGGCACTGTATGACTAAAATAAGCTCAAAAGAACGCTACAGCATGTTGCAAAAGATTCGTTCTAATTAATGTTTGGCCCCAGAATTTATGAAACTTTGTTTGCTTCATGACTGTATTTACACTGTTTTTTACAACCGGTTCTACAAGCTTTTTTTCCTTTCCTTGTTTGTGGAAGATGAATCGTAGATGTTGAGTTCACAAGCCTGATGAATAGCCAGAGCGCACAGCTTCTTCCGCTGTGTGCTCAGGCTATTCATTACGCTTGCAGGACTCGCCATCTGCAGTGCTTCTTGATTGGGAGCTACGCGAGTGGGAGAGCCCGCATGTGCGATCGCGCTCCATCCAATGGATGGCAGTAAGGTTTAACCACTTCTGTCAGTTGCATTTCCATTGGCAGGGCTTCTCATTGTCATTTCATAGCTGACTGAACCACTTTGTGTTTGCTGAAGTTATAATAAATAGCGACTGCAGGCGTCTGTCGTTCACCTGTGTTTCCACAATGGAAGCAACTGCAATTAGTGACTGGCGCGCTGCATCTGAAGTTAAAATGTCTGTTACAAGCGAGATTATTGATTAAAGTTCAGAGGATGACTTGTCCCTTATAACCAATCCTCTACATCTGATGTCTGTTATAAAAGAGGTCGATTTAATGGGAAAGATAGGGCAGCCAACCATGTGGGTGAATAGTGTCTCTTATACCCATTTGTCTCTTACATCAGTGTCTCTTATAACGAGGTTCAACTGTACTCAGTTATTCCACTCTTACCTTGACGCTGCAAGTGGACTGAGGTCAAGCATAGCCTGTGCTCCCCGGTCTCTCCCGAGTTGTTCAGGTGTCATGTTACCAACTCTGTATATGCGCGTGGGCCTACACTGCACTCACGCGACGACATTGAGCAACGCATGAAGAGATGCATCCAGAAGAGAAAGTGCGCTTGCTTGAACGATCCACTCGGGGGATCTTTCTACGAATTGTTAAATGGTGGCTACATTAATCACACCTAAGTTTAGCAAATCATGCTCACCGCAATGTTTATTTAATGATTTTCTTTTTTTAACGGCCTTTTGTTGCCATATATTGCGGTCACAATCTTCTGACAAAGTACTTGGGTATGTCACCGTCAATGCTGCTAACAAGCCAAATTTGGCACTCTGTAGCTACAAAACAACAAAAATAGTGTGACGTGTTTTTGATGTAGGGACAGAGAACCACCTTGCTTTTAATTTGTGGAAGTTTTAAAGAAATCGAAGGTGGCCCTTTTTTTTTTTTAGTTGGCTTGCTGCAGTGCAGGGCTTTTTTTTTTAATTAGTGCAGCGTCTTGCCCACATAAACTAAAATTGGCCACGAAGATTGAACAAAGCCTGAAGAATAAAACTACAAAATTGCAACTACCTAGCTCGTTCAGATTCCCCCCCGAAAAATCCCCATATTTGGGCAATTTTCAAGCTTTTTCCAAATTTGAGAATTTCTATTAGAGGTAATTCACGCTTCAGTCCAAAGAGTGTGTTAAAACCATTTGAGAGTATGCAAAGTCGTGACATTTAAAGCAATAGCTGCAGTAAATTTTGTTTTGCAGTGGTAAAACTTGCCAATTTCCGCGAGCCGCTAAACGCACCAGTGTCCTGGCTGACTTTGGAAATTTTTTGGGAGGAAGGGAACATTTTTCTTCGACCAAAAAACTTAGCATATGTTTTTCTCTGGGCACAAGGAGCTATAAATAAATTTTTCATCAAAGTAATGTTGACCGAACACGCCTGGCTGATTTCTCGTGAAAACAGCCAAGACACAACAGCCGCTCCGGCTCAATTTGCACAATGGAGGAGTTTTATTTCTGCGTTCCGGACATCCTACTTTTCAGCCTCCGCTTTTTCGGCTTGGCCTGGTCGTCCGCTTCCGTATCGTACAGGTAGCTGGTCGACATCAGGCCCTTCAACCGCATTGTGAATGTCACAGTCCATTGTCTTCACTTTGAGGCAATTCCTTCCTCGGTTGTGCCTTGATGAGTTTCAGAGCTAAAAAGTCTCTGCACAGTCCGCCGTGGCGGTGGGAGCACAACGTTTGATCCAGTTGTGAGTGCAGTGAGCGGGATCGCCTGTTTGAAATCGTGTACCACGGAAAGCAAACATTCTGCAAAGGGTCGCATGCCAGCATGAAGTTGGCGAAGGCAGTCCACTCTGAAAGAAGTATCTCCTGGGTGTATGGTTTGCCAGGACCAGGGCACAGCTTTTCCAGTGCATTGGCGATTTCACTTCCATTGTCGCCCACCGTGTTTTTGTAGCTGCTGCAGGGCAAACACGAGAGAATAACTGGCCAGTGTGGGGTGGTCGTGGACCCTGTTCGTGATGTTGTGTACCAGCTGGTCGACTAATGCACTTTTGGTGCTATGGAGCCGTTCTTCAGCTTATTCTGGGACAGCGCCTGCTTGTCATGAGGCGTCGCTACCTGCAACACGGCAGCCGATAAGCGGGAACACGTAAAAACCGCAACCAGTGTGCTAAAACGTGTCCCACCATTTTCAGCAGTAAATGGAAACTCCAGCTCTGCCAGTAACTTCGTAAATGGTAACGTAAATATGATAGCAGGATGCCAAACCTTTTAATAATGAAGCCAAATTAAAGAAGGCAAGGCGCAACCATGTTGCAAATAGATGCCCACCGCGACGATCGAAAAAGAACTTGCGCAGCAATTACGAGCAGCATGATTGGTGTCGCCAGGCCGTACGTCTTGTCGACGATTACCACCAGCTTCGTGTCCTGTGTTTCTAACTCGTGAAGATGTGTGGCCACTTCCCAACGGCGCGCATGCTTTCCCATAACAGTGCCCTTGCGGAAGTGGGCGCCTAGCGCTTGTAGCTTCCAGTGCGTAGGCGCAGAAAGCTGTCCACCAGAGCAGAAAATTGGACGCCCGAGAGGTGGTTAGTGGTGGGCGGGTGGTCATGAAGGTGGGCAGCAAAATTACCACCATCCACTGCCCCGAATTCAATTTCGAGTAGGTTTTAATCGCACTGGGCCAGAAGTCTGCTTTGTTTGTTCGTGGAGGTCGTGGTTCTGTAATACGCAGCGTTGTTAAAGCTAAAATCTCCATCTTTTTTGGCAGCATCCATCAACGTGCGACTGGCACGCTTGCTGTTAGTGCATGGCGGCAAATGAGGGGAACTGTAACTGAAGTGAAACTAGAAGTATTCTTGTGGTTCCCAAAAGAAAGAAAAAGAAAAAATTATGCCCATCTTCCCGTGAGGAACCCTGGTGTGATGCGACGCATCAGGGGGTTCAATTCACAGCGCTTGAAGGAGAGGAGATAGCGGAGGAGAGTCGCGCATCCGCGCACTTGCGTGGTGGGAGCGGAGTGAAGCGAGAAGCGCGCACACAGCTGTTGTTATGATAATGAGAGAGTGAGAGTGTTGGACAGCGTCGGAGAGAAGAGCGGAGGAGAGTCGGTAGCGCAGACACTGCCGACGCCGACGCACGAGGGACATGCCCCAGAGCAAGAGATGCGTGCATCTAAAGCCATTAGCAGGGCCTGAGTACCTGCCTGCAGCTTTAAAGGGGCCATGAAGACAAAGTAAAACTTTTATTTGAAAGAACTAGACATTGTAGCTCATTCAGCTGCATTGCACGAAAGAGCTTTTTAACAGGAGAGATACATTAAATATTTTTTTAAATTTTCGTATTGCAGTGATGTAATATTCGGCAGGGATGACGGCTTATGGGCCGGCACCAAAAATGCTTTTATCAGTGTATTAACAGCGCGTGAGCGTTCAGGTGAAATGATGAAACAGAACCTGGAAGCCCCGCTGCAATCATCCAGTCAGGTGTTTCTGACTGTAGCTTTCGGTGGTGGCCACCAATCGCAGAAACAAAGTTCTATGACAATCATAGAAAATTGCCGGAAGAAAGATGGAGAGTTTGCCACTGTTAAATGTGTTTTCTTTAATATCACAATTATTTGTTTGCAGTTGGCGATAAAATTAATGTCATTGTTATCGAGACAAAGCAGCCTTATGAACCGAACTTCTAGTATTGTGGTCTTCATGTCCCCTTAATGCTGAGCCGCACTCGATGTGTTACTTGGCTCAGCTGGCAGAAAGTGCGCCATCTTCGGTTCCACATAACCGCTAAGTGAAGCCAGGAAACATTCATGAAAATGCCCATCAACTGCGAATGAGAGTTCAGTTGCATTTTCTGCTGATCAAAAAAAAACATGAACATTTGCTACTGTCTGAGGTGACGCGCTAACGCAGAACCTTAATTTGTGAAAAAGATGCTTCTTTGCCTCAGAAACTGCATCTTGGTGTTTCCCACAGAGTGCTTTGCTATGCTAAAGCAGAATTTACCACTCTGAGGTTCCCCAACACTCCTTTTGAGATTGCTCGACAAAGTGCACCAAGTGACTGCTCCCAATCACGTCACTCTTCTTGGGATTACTTTAATTAACAATGAGTGTTGGTGGGGCTCCGCCATACCCAGCCTTTGTTCTACATTTATGTCAAAGGTGAACTTCTTTTTGTGTGTGTGTGTATGCGTTTTATTCTGGGGTACCTCAAACTGTGCCTCTGGAAAGTGTGTGCAACTTGCTTCGGCCCACATCATTGATTTCACCACCATTTCACACGACTTTACATTACAGTGCTTTTACAAAAAGTTATGCCCCCCTCCGTCTATCGGCAACAATGTTTGCACGCGAAGCTTTCTTGCGGGGGATTCCTTGGTTGTCGTCTGAGTTTTTGGACACTTTTGATCGCACCGACTTTGACTTTGACTCCTCACACGAAGAAAGCTTCGTTTTAAAGTATCGTCGTCAGACGAAGGGCTGCGTGTTTTTTCTGTCGTTTTGCATGTCCACGACACCCCTCTCCAAATCCAAACTACTTCGACCATGCCGGAATGGCGCAATCAGATAGGCGTTGGCTTCATCATGTGAGGACCCAGTTTCGCTTAATTCCAACCAGGGGAAGCAGGTTTTTTCTTTTTCACCTTCATACATGATCATCATCACCACCATCATCATCATCAGCTATCTACGCCCACTGCAGGCAAAGGCCTCTCCCATTAATCTCCAATTATCCCGGTCCTGTGCTAACTGCGACCAATTTATCCCCACAAACTTCTTGATCTCATCTGCCCATCTAACTTTCTGCCGCCCCCTGCAACGCTTGCCTTCCCTAGGGATCCACTCTGTTACCCTTAATGACCAATGGTTATCTTGCCTTCGCATTACATGCCCTGCCCACGTCCATTTCTTCTTCTTAATTTCTACTAATACCATCATCATCATGTCAGAGAAAGTTGGCTTTCCTGCAGTGTGTTTCCAACGCTACGCATGTTATCAGTGAGACATAGCAAGCTTCGGTTTAAAAGGCTGTTTTCTCAATGCCCATCTTTTTCCCCTTTCCACTGTGTGGTGCCTTTTAGGAGCCCCCACCGACGTATGAAGAGGCCGTCAGGGGTGTGCCCGTCGCCAGCACTCAGCAGGCGGCGACGACGATCCCCGGAGGCAACGCCACCTCACAGCCAACGCGGACACCGCTGAGAGGATGAGAAACAAGAGAAGGGAGAGAAGATCCACCTCAAAGTCGTCCCTACGTCCCCCAATTTTTTTTAACTGCCTGCAATCACAGAAGACCACTCACATTCACAGACTTCACCTCTGTGACGTGCTAGGCTTGACAGGAGGTAAAGTGGTGGGGCGTGAGGAATAAACGTGACGACGCTTGACAGAAGTGGGGAAAAAAATGAAAGAAAATGAAAAAAAAAAAAGAGAAGGTCGGGGCAGTGTGTGATGCGGAGAGGGTTTTTGAAAGCCTCGTCCTGAAGAAGGTGGTGTAGTATTTGAAAATGGGGGGACGTGTCTCAAAAACTGTGTCATTGCCAGTGTGTTTTTGTGTGCGGTCGCTCCTTAAAAACAAAAAAAAATTAAAAGTGTTAAGAAATGCCACTTTCAGTTTTCACCGTACGAGCTTACGTTTTCTTATTTATCTCGTGTTTTTTATCGTGTTGGCTTTCATAGTGCTCGGTTTAGGTTAAGGCTTTTCCAGTCTCCACTACGATTTGAGCCGAAAGCGATTTAGCAAATGCTCAATGTGTTTCGAGGACCTTGCTAAAAAGAAACACCCGGTACAGTGAAATTCTGGACGATATACGGGAATCGCAACGGCCTTACGCAGTCGAAGCAAACGCGCAGATGAGGCGATGGCATGCTAGCACAGAAGCTGTAGTCAATGTATTTCTCTGCTCTTTTGTCTGGCCAGCGTCGCACATTTGTGCCACATTACTCCGCAGTGTGTCTTTGGGCAAGGAATGTGTAAACGCTGTAAACGGAAGAGGGAACTGTACTTCCTCTGCCACGTTAAATCTGTCAATGTGTCGAGATTAGCAGTTACTGCTGCAGAACCAATACTACAGTGTTCTGTGGAACAACAGTACAGTTTGTCGCATTTTTTTCGTTGTACTGGAGTTCTTTGCTTTGCTGCTGCCTCCTCTCAACCTTTTAGGATGTGTTAACTTTAGCAACACCCCCTCCTTGAGGTCTCTTTCCTGCACGTTTGACATACCCCACACACATTTGAAGGCCCAGCAGATTGCGAGCACTTTCCGTTCCGGGAAGGCCACGAAACAAGATTCAGTAGAACAAGCAGCTGTCTTTTTCGAAGGGTATTCACTGTCTGTACGAACATGAGCACAAGTTTATTGGGTGTTGCGTTTAGCTCGTTGCCTCTTCTACATTTTATGGTGATTTAAGCCCAGCACTGGAAACCATTCTCAGGCACGTCGGACAAAAAATGAAAAGGCTGCACTTGTTCAAACCATCAAACGGGCTGCTTGCCATTTGCTTTTCGAGGTGTTAAATCGCAGTTCAAACTAATAAACTTTGAATGTAACCTTGTCTTGGAAAAAAAGAAAGGCCTTGTTGTGTACAAGCTGTACAAGTGTATCGTCTCTGCCTCTTGTCGACCGCAAACATAACTTTCGACCACGGGGTTTGTTGAATCTTCAAAGGCGGAAGGCTTTTTTTGTTTGTTTGCTTAAAACCGCGTAACCTCGCAATCCTTAACAACCACAACGCAGGGTGTTGCATTTTAACTGACGTGTTCTCGCGTCCTGGGTCCCTTACCTGTTTTTTGCTGGGTTGTGTCCGTGACACGCTTTTTTCGAAGCTCAGTAAACGCCAACTGCTTGCCTATCCGGCACAGCTGCTGGCTGGTGTAACACCGGGCGCCAAACAAGGGCTAGTGTACTCTTACTACAACCTAGTCGAGTAGAGCCGATTTACTAAGGAAGCAAGCTGCTGCCGTGCTTAAGACGCACTAGAGTGAAGACTCCTCCGAGTCGTAGGGAGTGTCTTGTACTCTGCCTAGGCCCCCCCCCCTACGCTGCGGTTCTTTCGCCCCTGTCGTGTACACTCTGTCCTAAGTTCTGACTGCAGTGCCACCAGGTTGAGTTTTTGTATCTGTGATAAGTATTTTTTACTCAAAACGTGCGTACCAGTAACCGTCCCTCTCCCACTGCTTTGAATCTGCTGTTTCTTCCTGAAGGTTTTTATCCCGCTGTAGTGTATTATAGGTAACCACCACACTCCCTCTCTCACTCTGGTAGCTACTGTTACACGTCTGTAAATGCGGCCCCGCTTTGCCTTTCCCATGTTTTTCCCCCCGATGTTTTTGAGACGCTGCTTTGACGTCGGGAATGTTCTCTGCAGACTGGTTTTTTCATTTCCCCGCAATGTCCGATCAAAGGCTGCTATGAGCAAATCTATGTCCCGGGTATGGTCTAGGGGATGATGTCCCGATTGTGCCGATGGACTCTTGCACAAATATGTTATCTTTAGTTTTATTGCCTCTTGTATTGCCTCTTGTAATTGTATGGTTCTTTTCTTTCCCTTCTGCAATAATTTTAACGAGGATCGCTAGGAGAAAATTTTGCAAATCTCTGCTGGGTACGTAATGTATGTCTAAGTTACGTCTGGGGGATGTCCTGGTTGCGACGATAGATTCTCGCGCAATAACGTAACCTTTTGTTTTGTTGCCTCTCGTAACTGCTTGTGCTTCATTCGGGTGTAATTGTACGCTTCTTTCTCTTCCTCCTGCAATTTTTAACGAGAACCGCTATGGAAAAATCTTGCAAATATACTGCGGGTACGTAATTATATAGTCTGGGAGATTACTCTGGTGGATTTTTGCGCAGGAGTATTGTTGGTACCGTTTGCCTTTTGTAACTACCGTTCACGCCGTTCTTCACTTGTTAGGTGTAATTGGTAGATTCCTCTTTTTCTTTGTATACCTCCAATGTCTGAACAAACCTTTCCGAGAGCAAATCTGTCCTGGCTACACGTAGCGTGTGTTGTGTAAAACGATTTCTCGATTGCACGGTCAGAGTCTGTGCGCAGAGACGTTAGCCTCTCTTCTTGCCTTTCATTACTTCCGGTCACTCTTCTGACCCATTTGCGGGCGTAAGTGTATGATAGATAAGTCTGTGTTCCTGAATTGAGTACCTGGCCATAGTAAATGTTGACGTATAGTAGTAACGCTCGCACCGAGTCATTTGTTTCTTTCCGTAGTCAAGTTTTGTTTTCTTGGAACAGGTTTTTTCTTTTGTACAGTGTAAAGCGTAACAGGCGGGAGCAATAAATGGTCTCCGTTTAGAATCTATCGTTGTTTTACGTAACACTGTTTGATAACCATTTTATTTTTATGGCCTGAAGGTCACTGAGGAGGAGAGAATAGTACTTGTATTGCCTACTGTGTGCTACCCGAACACAGGACTGTGCATTTATTGGGTTCTTGTTGTGGTTAACAGTGTTCCATGATCAGTGTACAGTATCGCTGAGATGATACGTGGATGTTCGATATGGCATACCTATGCCTTCGAAAATGGCGGAGTGAGGAAAAAAGAAACAAAACCGCGTTTTCTTTTTTTCCGCTAAACAACTGTTCTCTTTGTAAAGTCTTGGCGCAGAGCAGTCGAAACTGCATTGCACTATCTGTACTACAACCTTTCCGGCCTGTGTACTCCCGCATTTCAGCCGTCTTTACGGATGTTGTACGACATTTGCGGAAAATGCCTGCCTACCGTATTCTTCTCCTTTGCTGCTCCGCTGCCTCTCACAGTACCGCATGCTTTTCGTTTTCATCCGTGCCAGGCAGCCGGGAAACATGTTCGCTGAGGACTTCATTAAAATTTTATTCACGGCCATCAAGCTGACGTGTCCTGTGTGCATTCGTGTTCGGTGTGCTTCGTGTTTGCTTCTGCGAAGGAAGCGACGAATCAACGAACCAAACTTGGTTGAAGCTGGACGCTACTTGCGGAAGTGTTGGTTGGTGAACTTCAGTTTAAGGGGGGGCCCACTGGTCTTGGGAACTTTTTTTTTTTGCTTTCGAACCAAGTTTTATGAAACTTGATGGGCTTGTTCAGTTTTTTAAGTGATTTCAAACATCCAATTAGTTTTAATGTAAGACAGTTAGTTTCTAAGATAATTCAAGAAATTTCTGGATTGTTCTTGAGAACGATAGAAAAAAACTTTGACAAAAAAAAATATCAGCAAGGCATGAATAGATACTAAAAATTGTGGCGAATGCAACGTTGGAAGCAGTTCTTTTTGTATGGCAATCACTTGCAAGTTTACATCAATTGTAACTTCTAGGTTTTCAAGTACTGCTGCTAACCAATTATAAATAACAGTAATTAAATACTTACTGAATGTCTGGAGGAAGAAATCTGCAAACTAAAAGAAAATGGATACCTAAAAAAATGGTTTTTCTGGCAGTTTTTTGGTCCCAATGAACTGTTGTGCCCCCTTAAAATATGGTGCAACGGTAATTTTAATTTTGCACTGCATTGGGCACATTCTTATTTGCAGGGAACTTTCATCATTCTTGTAGATGACTTTGCTGTGGAAAGATGATCATCTGTGATGTCCTTCAGTGAAGCTATACATGTTCCAGGGACTTGACTTGGTAGCGGTTTGTTGCCAAGGTCCTGTTGGCTTTGCAGCAGATGACTCCAGCATACTTGTGAAGTAGTATGTGTAGCCCGCACCAAACGCAAAACAGGAAGAGAATTGCGGCCACTTCACATCTGTCGCAGCGAATAAGATCTGCACAGAAATTACAGCAAGCAATATATTGAACGGAATAAAAACCAGCGGTAAACACAGGACACAGAAGAAAACGAAGGGACAAGCTTACAGGACAAGCCAGCTTGTCCCGTCGTTTTTTTATGTGTCCTGTGTTTGCCACTGGTTTTTATTCCATTCAAACACGTACCAAACTAGCCCAGTCCAATGCCTTGGCATCTCAATATATTGAAATGCCGCACACGTAAGGACAACCTGTTGCGTTGCCTTGTGTGGTCGCCCATTTGCGTGTTGATGTGGCAAGCTGGTGAGTTGCGTCACAGCACTCCAGCTTTGTATTGGAGATTCTTTTGGAGACAATTGCGTTTGTCTTACAGTCATCATCACCAGCCTATCTACGCCCACTGCAGGGCAAAGACCTCTCCCATTATTCTCCAATTTCCCCGGTCCTGCGCTAACTGCGACCAATTTATCCCCGAAACTCTTGATCTCATCTCCCCATCTAACTTCTTCTGCCACCACACCTGCAACCGCTTGCCCTTCTCTAGGGATCCACTCTGTTACCCTTAATGACCAACAGTGGTTATCTTGCCTTCGCATTACATGCCCTGCCCACGTCCATTTTCTTCTTAATTTCTACTAATATGTCCTTAACACACGTCTGTTCCCTGATCCACTCTCCGCTCTCTTCTTGTCCCTTATTGTTACACCTATCATTTTCCGTTCCATTGCCCGCTGAGGTCGTTTTCAATTTACGTTGAACCCTCTTAGTCAGCCCCCAAGTTTCTGCCCCGTAGGTGAGCACGGTAAGATGCAGCTGTCATTCACTTTCCTCTTCAGGGACAATGATAGGCTGCCATTCATTATCTGAGAATGCCTGCTAAATGCATTCCACCCCATTCTTATCCTTCTAATTATCTCTGCCTCACAGTTGGGATCCGGGGTCACAACTTGGCTCAAGTAGATATACTCGCTTGCCCCTTGCAGTGCCTTGGTGCAAAATTTTTTTGAGCCGGAGCTAACTGTTGCGAGCCCTTCGGGGAACTTCATGGGGAGTGGGTGCACTGTTTAGAGGACGGTTCGTTTAGTCACACTGGTTGGCAGGTATACCTGTGAACACTACAACTGTACCTTGCAGTAATATTTTATTCCAAGATGGGTACGGGCCACCACCCCTTTGGTGCTATGCAAAATGTTCATCGAGCGTGTTGACGTGTCACACCCCACCTCTAAGCCCACCAGAGAGATAACAAATTATCCTTGTTTATAAAAAGAATGTATATAGAATTGAGCTAAGAAAACAATTTACGGGGAAAAAATCAAGTGTCTTGGAAAAAAATTATTGGCATTGCAAGGGCTCTAACGCGGGGCGTTGTGTTTCCGTACGTCATCTGAAATGGCGTTGGCATTCCATAGGCCATCTGAATTGGCGTACGGAAGATGTGTGTTAGTAGTACCTGTACCAAGATGTTATTGACACAAAAGCATTAGTTAACCTGGCAGGTCGAATATCTAATGTCAATGAGCGACAAGCAGACGAGTAATTGAATTGAGTTGAATACAGAACCGGGTTAATTTGTGTCGAGGCAGGAATCAAAACCTGGGCTTTCGCAATGATGATGGTTGGGGAGCAGGTTCAGTAATTCAAAAACAAAGGGTTTCGCATTCACTACATCGCTTAGGTGCCCTCGTAATGTTTTTGTGTTTTGCCAAAAATAATAAATGAGGTGTCTTGTGGGAACTGTATTTGCTGGTTTGAATGGAAAGCGCTTAAAACTTTGACTGGTAAACAAGGACGAGAAAAACTACAACTGTAGTTTTTCTCGTCCTTGTTTACCAGTCAAAGTTTAAGCGCTTTCCATTCAAGCTATGCATAACCAACTAGCCCCAAACAGATGCCCTGTTAATGTATTTGCTGCATTGGGCCATCACATAAATTAAAAATGTTCATTCGTTCTGCTGTAGTGGCCAGCTCGCCAGTAAATAGTACTTCTACTATTACACACCTGGCAAAAACAAGCCCACATATAAAGCATGCGGGACAAATTTATGTGTGAAAATATTTACTTTGGAAACTCTGTCGTTGACCTGTATCTAAGATACACAAAATTTAACCCCTTGATTACAGCTGACTGTGTAAAGGGTCTGATACCAGGTTGACCCAATGAACAGAGCAAAAAATGAGACTGTCATTAACCTCCAATCTATTTCGTAATTCATGTAGTGAGGGCGAGAGCTAAAGTAAGTGTATCGAAGTGTAAAGAAGAAATTAGAGATTTCATGCCGGATGCTATTTTCGTTCTGTGTCCTTAAATGCATCCTAAATAAATACTTGGAACAAACACTAAGGTCTCCAGGCAAGAGTATCATGGCCATGTTAAAAAGCAAGGGGGCCAGGACTGACCCCTGAGGCACACCACGGCAAGGCTGGAAGGAACCGATGGGAAATCCGTTGAGACAGATGAATGCTCACATGCAGTTAACACATTGATAACAATGTTTTTAGTACTGGTCCATATTACATCACATCTGCCCATATTACACCACTGCAATGCGAAAATTTGAAAGTTCTTCAAGGTTTCTTTCCTTTTTTTTTTTCAGTTAAGAAAATTCTAAATTTCATGGCTGGAATGGAGCTGCAGTGTGAGTTGCCAAAGTCCAGTTCTCCCAAACAGAATGAAGTTTTATTTTGTCTTCTTGGCGACCTTTAAATTTCCACATATGATTCTTTCGATTGCTGCCAAGCTCTCATAAAGAAGCAAGCAGAGGTCAGTAGTTTTGCCACCTATTCGTAAGAACGTACACGGGGAAGACGATGACACAGGTGGCAGTTGTGTCCATTTGGGTATGTGCCATTCACCAAGGAACATCATCAACATCATCAATTGCGTCATCTCTAGCACTAAGAGAAGAAACTTCTATGCAAGTGCGTATGGAATGCGGCTGGCCGCTAGTGCAATGCGAGTGCTTCGTCTGAGGGGTTAATTGAATAAATTTAAGCCTGCCGATTGATACCGGGTGGAAATTTTAGTCAAATCCCAGCCAAAATATGCATGCATGCAGAAAAGCTTGATTTCTTTGTTCAAATTATTATTCTTTTTAAAAGAATATACGGTCTCGAACCACTTCTGTAAATGTTGAAATACTGGTGATAACAAATCGCTGCATGTGTCTAAAGGTACGCCGGTGAGCTGCCGACGTCCTATTTCTTTCTGTCTGACGTAGCTTAATTCGGTCACACTTTAACGTTACGATTTTGCTTTGAATTCCTTCAGGCATTGAACATTCTGGCGTGGCCTAGAAAATTTCAACTAAGACTGTACGTGCTAAGCTAACTGCCGGGCAGGAGTTCGGCCAGTTCGGCTTCCCCGCGCGACTACAGTGTTATGTGGCGCGGCGGTCTTGCGCAGTAAGATCGCGCTGGCGAAAAATTATGCACTCACTCGTACATTGAACTACTTCGCGAGAAAAGAGTGTCTTCATAATTAGGCCGTTTTGATTGGATTGATAGAGACATTTTTTCTGCGGTAAGGTTTTTCAAGTGCGAAACTGGACACGGCGTCCAAGCGGCCGCACAGCTGATTCCCGCACGTCTGTTTCTAGCAGCTATGTGTAGTAGGAAACCTAATAAATGTACAAATATACGTTAAGGTAGCACTCGTGTGTTTTGCAGCATTGCTTGCGTTCACCCACGGTACGTATCTTTTCGCACTTCGCCAGAAAGAAAAGCGGAAAGCCGCGAAACCGAGCTCTTCGGGGAGCTTTGATGCCCCGGTTTCCCACTGACAGTTAGTCCTAGCGGGCTCCTGCGTGCGTTACGGTGAAGCGTGTTTACATGTCTCGGTGGTGCGCTTGGCGATCGTCGCAGGCGACTTTCCCGAATGCGACGACACTCACTCCTGCAACAAGCACGACAAACATGCCGTATGCAGCGACGGGGCCTGCGTGTGCGTCAACGGAACCCACAGAAGACCTCGCTAGCAAAGTTCTCAAGTGCGACCCGGGTGAGAATTGTGTTCCCTCTCGCCGAGTTGCGCGTGCGTCTGTCTGCTTTCTCTGATTATCTGTTATGTTGCGGTTTTTAATTTCCACCTGGATCCCGTTCGGGGCGGGAGTTTGTTCTGCTACAGTGGCTCCAGATATGCCTCTCGGTGTTCGTTACGTGTTTGGGTTTTTCCAGCCTGCAGTTCGATCGACGCGACCTAGAAAAATCTCCGTGCAACCGTTTGGGGGTTCATGGCTTATTTAGCGACCCTATTACTTGCATTACCATGCACGACTTCATTCAATCAGCTCCGAAGCAGTAGCGCCAACAGACTTAATTGGGACAATCTTTCCGTATCTGTTAAAGGCGAAGAATGTGGAAGTAGAACGCGAAAATTGCCGTCTTGAGTGGAAAGTCCGCACGTATTTGTGTAGTTCAAATCGTGGAGAAAATTCGCTGCGCGTGACAAAAGTCATCTGATCCATGAAAAAAGTTGATGCCTGTGATGCTTTCGAAGGAATCGTTGTATACATAGATTGCGGACGAAATTTCGTCGCCATACAGACGAACACACGGCGCTTGCTTTCAATCGCGCAGTGTGGCTCTCTTTTGTTTGGCCGTCCAGTTTAATTCTTAGGCAGTCCAAGACTGCTATGGCAATGGAAAATCTATGAAAAAAAAAAAAAAATGCGGGCAACCTCTCTGGGGAAGTTCTGAGTGGACAAAAATTACGAATAAAAGAGACCAAGTGATTTGAAACCTTCGACGATGTGATTCTGTTCCTAGTTCTAGTACAGGCACGTGCCAAGTGACAAATGGCAACTCTGAACGGGACCGTGGCGGGAATATTGTCTCTTGGGTTTTGAGCTTCTCCCCCGCCGTACTTCCAGTGAAAACGACGTTCTCACTTCCACTGATGAGGTGATCATTTCCTCCACAGCGCACATCGCGTCCTAACTCTGCTTTGAGTTGCTGCAGCGTGCGTGTGGATGGAGCCCATTCCAGCAAAAGCTCCGTCCATGCCATTAGTATTGGAGACGAGACTTTGCGTGCTGATTCCGGCAGCTCAGTTGTGTCGCACTTCTAGTTTCACGTGCCTTTGGCATCCGAAAGTCAGGATTACAAGGGCGTTGCCCACCTGAAACTGACATCGGGACCGTTCCGCGGGCACCGGTGGGAGGGGTGGGGGTGGCATGAAATCCCAAGAACTAACAGGCATGACCATTGACACCAAAAATAATCTTTGTATTACCCAGCACAATCCAGACATACTCTGCCAAACCAAGATGCAAAAGGGAGGAGGGGAGGGGGGGGGGGGGTTATATGAGCCTGATGTACATCCAGCCACAGTTTTTTGCTGTAACCAAACTGTTAATATCGGCTCAAAAGTCGACCTAATTGGGCTAATGTTCACTGGCACATAAAGAGCACCTGTAACCATTGTATGGGGTCGTATCCTCCTCAGTGTTTTTCAGCTACTGGGTAGCTACTGGGTATGCCATGTAGAGAGTGACTTCTATGCTTATCAGGCATTCCTGCAGCATGCCAAGGGGGGCGGGGTACTGAGGCAGAAGCAAAGAGTTTGAGATCTGATGCTTAGTTGAAAGCAGTTGCTTTGGTGAGGGTGCTTTTAAAAGCTTATGGAGTGCACGATAGTGGTTACAGCCCGGCAGGGAATGTCACTTTAAACGGCTTCAAACCAAGACCCGTATACCTTGAAGTCACCTATGAGGTCATGCTGTTTTTGTTGCAAACACAATCTTAACAAGTTTGTGTCACATTGCGAGATGTGAACGTGTTGTTACGTCCTCGAGTGACAGACACCAGCAGCGATAAGCTAGCACTAAGCTTGTAGGAGCATTGAGCGGCATTCAATCCACTTCTTTGGGAATGACATCCAGTACTAGTCACTGTAGCACCTGCCGCGGTGACACAGTGACTACGGCATTGTGCTGCTGAGCCCAAGGACGCGGATTTGATCCCGGCCGCATTGGCTGCTTTTCTGATGGAGGCGAAAAGCGAAAACACCCACTTGTTGATATTTTTGCGGGGGTAAAGATGGCTAGGGTGTCAAGGTTAATTGGGAGCCCTCAACTACAGCACGCCTCATAGGACAGGTGTTGGCTTGGCGCATCAAACCCCACTATCAATCATCAATCAATCAATCAACCAGTCTAGTGTACCTGGTTTGCACAGCTTTGAGCTCGGCTGAAGTTGCGTTTGAAGCAGGACTGTGAGCATTGCACCCTATCTTCTCCCTCCTCCCCCATCCCAGGACGTCAGCTGAACGAGAGCTGCCGCTCCTCGTCGGAATGTGCCAAAGTGGACGAGCTGTCCCGGTGCGACGCTGGGGTGTGCCGCTGCCGGCCAGGGAGCCACGAAGCCCCCACGCCCCTGGGACCCAAGTGCTTCCAAGGTGGGTAGCACCACACTGGTACCTCTTTCGGTAATAAAGAAATATACAGTAATCCTCTGTTAACTCAGAAGTCGCAAAAACCTATTGAAAATTTTCGAGATAAGTGAAGTTTTCGAGTTAAGCGAAATGCCGAAATTTGTGGCCAGGTCACGTGATACAAGAGTTAGTGCTCGTAACAAAACTCCACTGCACACACACGCACACATACCGCACGCACGCAGAGAGAGAGAGAGCGAGAGAGAGAGGAGAGAGAAGGGAGAGAGAGAGATTGAGATATTGAAGAAGAGAGGAGAGAGCAGAGAGAGAGAGAGAGAGGGAGACATAAAAGCTTGATGAGCACTGAAGAGGAGGATAGTCCCACAAACGGCGGGGCTTGCTACTTCAGATAAGGGGAATATAGTGAAGCAAGAAAAGGGAAGAAAGGGGAAAGAAGTATCCAGTAACAATGAATAAGAGAAAGAAGAAAAGGAAACCAGTTCAGTACGTAGAAAAATTCACAGCATTAGGAGAGAAAAAAAAAAAACATCAAGAACCTCGAGTACTCCCGAGTCAGACAAAAAAGGGAGCATTTGTAATACAGGCAAAGTGATGCGCAGAAAACAGCAAATTTTATTATTGTCGGTAGAAAGAACTGCGTGATGCTCGCCTGTTTTGTCTTTGCATGTTGCCCAGAAAGGTGTGCACGGGCTACTTAAACGCATCGCATCAAATGTTGGTCGCCATCGCTACATTCTATCTTGTTGCAAAGCAGGTGCAGCATGTTTCCCATTTCTGCCATTGTGGGCACTTCTCGAAGCTCTTCATCATCCGCATGATCAGCTGCGCTGTCCACAGCTCTCCAACGTAGGCGTCGGACACTATTCCAGTAACGGAAACATCGGCCTTGTACAGCTAAAATTTGTCATCACGACTGTGTTCGGCGCAAAGGGAAACTAAACCTTCGAACGGAGGTCTTATCAGCTGTCTGGTAGCAGACTTTGCCTTGTGTCCGTCTGTGAACATTTTGAGATATCCGTGGTCCCCCGAAAAAAACGTTTCAAAAACAGAAACAATTTTTGTTTTTGTTATCAGACAATGTTCTACAGCGCAAAATTCTGTTTTTTCTGGACAAGTCCATTTACCATGCATTTCAAATGACCAATAAATGAGTTAGAAGCATGAACAGAAACAATTTTTGTTTTTGTTATCAGTCCTTGGGTGTGTAGAGAACTGTTTGGAGTTTTAAAAAGAAGAGAGCCTTGGCTTGCACAAAAGCCTTGCTTGCACAAAAGAACATGGAGTGCACATTATCGAAGTGCGATAATTAAATCCAGAATCGGAGTCGTAACGGCCGTGTCATCAGCTTCATATCATTGAAGCGTGTAGCGTGGTTGCAGAGACGCGCTGCAGTACCCAGACGTCGTTTCGTCTCGCTCTCTCCCCCCGTTTTGCGCTTGTGCGTGCAGGCAGTGCGGCGCGGCCGCAGTGCGACGCGGAGCGGCCGTGCTTGTCGCACGCCTTTGTGTGCACGCCGTGGGGCGTGTGCGACTGCCGCCTGGCGGGGTACAAGGCCGAGCTGCTCTTCTCCCGCTGGCAGTGCATACAGGGTGAGCAGGCGTCTTCACCGGTCGGGAGGAGGGGAACCTCTCCTGACCAGACTTCTTGCTTAAGCTGCGACTGTAGGTTTAAAAGAGTACTGATAAGCAATTTTTGGGTTCCGATTTTTTTTCACGGCTTTAGGTGCCTACGAGGCTACTAATCATACAGTGGCACATTAGATAGTCGAACGCAGCAGAAATCATTGCTTACAGGTTTGTTTATTCGTGTCAGTTTCGGTTTCGGTGAAGCGAACACCGAGGCAGCTGCCATGACTGGAAGGCGCATTTGACATTGCTGTTCTCGTCTCACCACAGCCAATGCCCATACCTGCCAGGTTTCCCGAATTTTCCGGGAGACTCCCAAATTTTCATGGTTTTGTACGATTGTACGACCGAAACAAAAATCTCCCGAAAACGCACCCGTCTTTGGCCAAATCTTTTTCCCAGTCTGGCCACAATGCGCCGGAGGTATACCTGACAATCCAACCCGACACCAATTGGCATCATTATCAGTGAAGTGCTTAAAAAGCGTAGTCGGCCATGCGCAGACGGTGAACCTGTTCGTCCCATTGATTGTTTACTGTTTATAGCAGCGCAGCACCGCCGCCGCCGCTTTCATTTACACACGAGCACAGCCGTTCTCGACGGCCGTTCTGAAGATTTAGCAAGTCTCCAGTGGTGTAGCTTGTTGTTAGTTTAGACGAAACAACAAAACAGTTCAGTTCCTGCTGTTTTGTATTGCGCTTGCAGTACTATTTCCAGGACTTTCTGGAAAGGGCGGCGTCAGCCACGTCGAACATTTAAGTGGTGTAGCTTGTTGGTAGTTTCGACAAGAAACAGTTCATTTCCTGCTATGTTGTAAGTAAATTAAAAAAATGTGTGTAAAGTTACCCATTCTGTTGTTGCTACCCCCCCCTTTGGTCAGATCTCCCTAATGCCATCCCGGCAAACCTGGCAGGTATGCCAGTGCCCGTCTGGGCACACGCACGTGCACCAGAGCAACCCGATTGGCCGTAGTCACACGTGACATCAATCCCAATAACTGTGATGTGATGCACAAGGTGGAAAAGCATGTGCCAACAGCACCGCCTCAGTGGACAGCGCATGTGAAATCGCTCTGAAAGCCAGAAGGCCCCCGTGCTGAACATTGGACTGCACCCTTGTGCAAAAAAAGTAAACTTCATCAAACAAACTTCACTTTGCCTTCAAGAGATGACGCATCGTATACGAATAATGTGAGCACATAGCAGTGAGAAAAAAAAGAAAACGCGAAATTTAACCTTGAACCCCCAAGTCAGGCGAGACCCTACAGCGGCCCTGCTACGGCTGTGTTGCATTTTCGGGCAGGGCCCTGCAATGGGCCACAAAGGGTTAAGCTAGTAGGTGACCTGCACAGTTCATTGCAGTTTGTGTGTTATATTGGTGGTATCTTCATGGATCTTTTTGGGGGACTGTGACTGTGGGGTTTATATCTGCTGCTGAAAGTCTCCAGCCTTCACCTCGAAAACGGCACTGAAGTACTGAAGAACTGTTTTCAGTCAGTCAGACTTGACAATCTTGTGTCTAACCATATGCAAGCGAAATCTGGTGTCCCACAGGGATCAGTTCTGGTGCCACTACTATTTTTTATATTTAATTTGGTGATATAGATGCAGGCAAGTGCAATACTTAAACACAGGGAAATAAGTTACTCTGTTGATACAGCCGCACTCCTGTCTGATGTGACAAAATTGTCTGGCTCGTGCCAGACCTGGCAAGTGGAGATTAATGCATATGAAACTGAACCTAGCGTTCACTTCTACCAACAACATATCCCCGAATGTTTACACCGTTAGCAACACAGCTGTTTAAATTGGTCCAGTAATTCAAATATATAATTTAAATGTAATGTAAAACACTTGCATGAGGTATATCATCTCAAACGCTTTTGAAAGACTGGTCTCCATCAGTGACGTCCACACCTAGTGAACCCTAAAACGATACCTCAATGTATATATATATATTTTAATTATTATACCTTTGTTAAAATATGCTCCCTTTATGAAGGCGCCTGCTTTACAAATATTTAATGATCTCACTGGTTTCTGTACCGAGACAAGCTGCACAATTCATTCCATCATCTCATTGCTACCCTCACAGCGGGCATACTGCAATGAAAACATTCCTCTAGAGGTGTTAGGAAATACTGCTGCCTGTCTTTCTTAGTTTTTCTAATATCGTGTTCCATAGTGTTGTCGCTTATGGCTTTCACGCAGCCATATTTATCCCACTGCTTATTGTCGATAAAACAACACAAAGAGACGTTGCAGCGCACTGTGACCGCACAGAGTTCAGCCTATATTTGCAAAAAGAAACGAAGTACAAGAACCCACCTTTGGCACTAGATATCACTGAGCAGAGTACATTGCTTGCAAGTGTGGCAAACCTAACTGAACTGTCCTCGTTTTCCAAAGCGAACTGTGGATGTGTCCTGAAAATGGGCAACGGCTTTGGGTTATTTCTCTGTGCTTCATATTTATCTTCATTTTACTTTTTTTATTGTTGGCACTGACTTTTCAGTTTGCGGTCATCTGATGTTTAAAGTACACTCGTCCCCGTATATGTTGAGCCTTCCTTATGTTACTTCAGCAAATAAATGAAAATGAATATATGAAAATGAGATGAAATGTAATATAAATGAAAGGGAATGAAAATGGAATGAATGAAGCACCTTGTTTTGCTATTGAAGAGAAACACAGGGCTGTCAGGAATAAAGGAAGCAGCAGACATCCTTCATGGCCGGCTCACCAATTAGTTGATTTTATTTATTTACGCTATACTGCAGTCTCTTTCTACACCATCAGGATGGTTTCCAATGCCACGTGATATCGTCTCATAGACTTCATAATTTTAATCACACCCAATTTAGGATTTTGCTATATCAGCTTTCGATTCGCGCATTTCGTGACAGAAACATGTATACAGTCAAACCCGTTTATAGCGAATTGCAATATGCACCGCGATGAGTTCGATATATCCAATAGTTCGATATAGCCGAACCCGCCTATAACGAACTTGTCGTTACAAGTTCGCAATCCGCGGGAGCCCCCCTCCCCTCCGAACTCCACCATCCCCACATGCAGAAACGAACACAGTAAAGTAGCCGTTACCATACCCAAAATATTCCATTTATTGCAAGTAATAAAGCCACTTTCCGCCTGAACTGCTTATACTGCAAAGAAAAAAGCGGTGATTTTTGTTTTCACTTTCGTTTGGTGGCTTCAACTAGCATAGCATTCTCTACACGAAACATTATTTGCACCAGTTCGAGTCCGCGACCTCCAAAATCTAAGAAGCATTGGCGGAGCACATTGACTGCCGAAAGCGCTTAATATAAGCGTCGGACGGCTTTCACTGCGACTTCATCGGAAATGTGGGGGAGCTCTTCCCACAGTTCAGCGATGCTAATGTCTTGGTCCGACTCGCTACTGCGCGGGTTCTGTCGTGAGTCCCGCGCGTCGGAAACAGTTACGGAAATTGTCGGGCATCATGTCTCTCCGTGCGAGGCGCAGTGTCTAAGTCGCAACTCTTGCTCCGTGGTTGCGGCAAATCCACATCTCAGTTGCCGCTCCGAGACCATGCATTTCGGCGGCCATTCTAGGCGCGCAGAGTTCAATATATCGGATGTGAACTTCGTTATAAGGAATATGTTTCCCATGTATTTCCATAACTGAATTATTTTTGTTCGATATATAGCATAATTCGCTCTATCCGGGTTCGTTATAACCGGGTTTGACTGTATCAGGTAAATCAACTGAAAAAAAAAAACAAAAAAACAAGAACAACAGAAACTTGGCAGGTAGCTAACACATTCAACGTTTTAATCTGATGATGTAACTTCGACAGTGTTAAAAACTTCCTCCAGTGTGCCTTTGTGTGCAGTTACTATGAGCGAAAGTACAGACTGTGGGCCTGCCAGTTTTGGGTTTTTTTTTCTAATGTCATCAGGGGCAGTATGCTCACTCATTGTTCGACAAAACTTTGTCTGTGCCCCCGCTCTAACCTTTCCTTCTGTGTCATGGCCTGTTCCAGACCCTTTCCTCTTTGAAGACAGGGGAGCGGCGACCTTCGTCAAGGTCATGCCCGTGCCATTGTTCGTCGTCTTCGTCATCATTGCCTACTTTGGATACCAGTGAGTGTCAGCGACTCCTACGTGCCTTCTGTAACGCATTTCTTGTCTCTTTACTGCTTAAAGTTGCCTTGTTGGGTTCACGGGGGAATGACTGTATCCTTATTAACAGCTGTGGGCAGAGGTGTTGCGGCCTGTCGGTATCGCCGTTGAAGAGGTCGTTAGGCCCTGCTTTGAGCCTGGGTTTGCACTATTAGAATCGGTCCTGCTGAACCTCTGACATGGGTGTCTTGACTTTTAAGTTAAGACATTTGGAAATACAGGCACGAATGTTTGGGCAATGCTGGCTTTGGTTTTGTTTGTGGCAAAGCATAGGATTTATTTTCCCCTATGATCGAACGAGGAAAGCATTATTCAATACTCACGTCGACTCAGTTCTGAATACTCGGGAAATATATGTATACAGTAAAGCCCGCTTATATCGAACACGGATATATCGAATTATTGCTTATATCGAACCCTTGTACACTTTCGATAAAACTTTTTATATCGAACGTGATTTTGCTCACAATGGATATATCGAACTCTCCCGCGCCGGATTTTTTACTCCCCTTAGGCACGCGGCAGGCATTCCCACTATACATCGGCGTGCAGTGGGGGCACGGGTGTCACTTGCGACTCCCGCGCGAGCTGGAGCGCCTCCAAACCGGCTGTGGAAGAGTGGACCAGCTCCACGCATGCATGCCGTTGGCGCCGAAAGCGCCACATTGGGCGCTGTGGGCTGCAGTGCCACCGAAACTTCAAGTCCGCGCCACTCGCTGCCCGCACTGGCCCGGTTCGCTGGGTTTACCATTTTTCGCTTGTAGCCATGCTTGTCTCCACTCTGTCGAAGACGCCGAGAACTCCATACCGCGTCCGAGCACGAGCGAAGCCGTCGCTGCTGTGGCCCTGCTATCGCGATACTGCAGTGCCATTGAGGACAGCGGTCTTGTGTTTGTAGACTGTTTAGATACCGTGGAGCAAGCAGTCACCAGCAACGCGTTGCGCTCCAAGAAGCAGGCTACACTCTCGCAGTTCTCCCGCCCCAATAAATTATTGTTTTCTTTCCGAGAAAGTGTCGCATCAACAGTGAACTGCAGGGTGGTAAGAGCTCAGGGTTAGCTCGTGACTCCGTCTTTAAGATTGCTCTCATATAAGTTTTTTTTTGCTTCACTTTCTATATCGAATTTTTGCTATATTGAACTATTTTACAATCCTCGCGCTGTTCGATATGAGGGGGCTCTGTTTTCACTAAAGAATAGTGGTTTGTAGTTTGTTTAGTTAAAAGCCATTCTTTTATTAGTGGTAAACTACACAAAAGTGTTGGCCGTGAAACAAAATGAGAAATGTGCACCCAAGCGTGTCAACATAGGGGGCTTGTGAGTATCTGAAACTTTAAATTTGTCACGAATAGTGTTGGCTTTTCAATTGGTGGCACAGTTTTACTGCACTAAGTTTTAGAACACTCGAGATTCACAAATGGAGCAATAAAAGTTGGCTCTGCCACACGGCACGAATAAGTGTCGGGCTTCACTGCACATTGTGCCTCTTTGGGATTGCTTTTTTGCACGATGCTGGAGCAGTGCAGTGAAGCTTAGCACACACACGCATTGTACAGGTCAAGTGTGTAACAGGTTTTTCCTGTGTTTGAGCGAACAAGGAGAAGCAAGTGTTCTGTATGTAAGCTGAAAGGGGGATGCTAGCTACGTGGTGAAATTTGTAAGCTTAATAGAAGTTTCCTATCACTGGTGGGAGAGAGAGAGAGAGAGAGAGAGGAGAGAGAGAGAGAGAGAGAGAGGATTTTCCGGCATGTTCTTGCCTACGTGCTATCCTGCGGGGATGGGGAGAAGGGAATAAAGGCCCTAAAGTAAGTTGTAGGACAATCTCTCGCAATTTTTTTTTTAAAGAAAAGGTAGGGTGGAAGAGACAGGGAAAAAAGGAAAGGTAAAATAAGTTACCTGAAGCTTTGCATGGGTGACTTAAAAGTCCAGATGGTCTCACAGATGAGGATATGAAGTTGTAGATTGTCTCTGCGACGCCGATTTCATGCCAGCGAGCAGGCACACACTGCGGCCCTTACCTGCAAGCTTGGTGTCCCAGTCCGTCGGCCATTTGCCGAACAGGCCCTAAGTCATCCAGGCCTTTTGTTCCATGCATGTGACACGAGAATGTTGCGGTAGTCCTTCGTGCAGCGAGGTGTTTTAGGCTTCCGAATAACGAAGGGGCGCACTTTCGTCGAGCCATCCATATTGGTGGCCAGCAGCAATGTGATGTGCACCTTCCCTTGTTTGCTGCCCTGGCAATTGTTGTCGTGGGTGTCGAAGATCTGCCTGGGAGGTATTTGCCTGGGAAGGTCCGGTAAAGATATACCCTGTGTCGTAGTTGGCCAGGATCTGGGGCCACTCATCTTTGAGCCACTTCCTCATACTTTCGACTTTCACATGTTTGCGCCCTCCCGAGACAGCTTTCACTATGATATCGTAGTGGCCCTTAGAGCTCTGTAGCCATCCACCACTTGCTGTGAAGTTCTCGACACCAAGAAGAAATGTGAAGTCCTTGGCCCGGGGTTGCAACATTTGTCCGGACACGGGAATATTGCGGCTGTGACGTCCGTGAACCACTTGTGAAAAAAAGCCTTCTCGAAGTTTTTGAAGGCCGGAGTCCGAACAGCGTTGCGCATTGGAATGCCTGCTTTGTCCCATGTTCTCCTTGATGTGTGCCTTGTTTTTGAGGATAGTGTTGAAAGACTGAAAGTGCTTCAAGGAATCTTGTACGTCTTGGCGACACGGGGCTTCGTTTCCCTCTTCTTTACCAGGCTAATAATTTCCAGTTTCAATATCAACACCGCTTATTTTTTTCGTGCTGAGCATCACGACGTGGAGAAGACAGGCGTGGAGACAAGCAAACAATGGCGAGCTCAGCAGACCGACCTAGTGCGGGCTGAGGGTGGCGCAGATTTAGGGATAGGCGACACCGCAGTGCATTATGTAGTGCTGTTTGAGCCAACGGCATGCGTGCGTGGTCCTGTTCCACCTCGCCACGGCCCATGTGGACATGCGTGGCCGCGCGGGAGTCGCAAGCGACCACTGGGGCGCCACTGTGCGTCAGTGTATTGCAGGGAAGCCTGCCACATTGCTCAGGAGCACAACACACACTCGCCACGGTGTCTCAGTGGCTAAGGCGTTGAGCTGCCGAGCACGAGGATGCGGGTTCGATTCCCGGCCACGGTGGCCGCTTTTTCGATGGAGGTGAAAAGCAAAAACGTTTGTGTGTACGAGATTTCGGCGCACGTTAAAGATCCCCCTCAGGTGGTCAAAATGAATCCGGAGCCCTCCACTACGGCGCGCCTCATCATCTGTGTTGCGTCGCCGTGTTAGAACCCTACAATCAATCAATCACAAAACACACGTGCATGCATGCACGCATGCACCCCCGCACACACACACGGACACACACACACACACACCTGATAAAAACGTCATAGAAAATAAAGAATGACATCAGAATTATCTCTGTCTAGGATAAATTCAATTATTAAAAAAAATTAACTGGTTTTTACTATGTCATGTTTCGGGTTTCAAGAGGATGAGCTTGATCACGTTCGATATAAAAAATTGAACATGTATGGAATTTTTGGCAGAAGTCGACGAGGGTTCGATATAGGCAATAATTCGATATACCCGCATTTGATGTAGTTGGGTTTCACTGTAACAATGGGTTAATGTCTCGCTGTTTCTGTTATGTCCAGACAACGGCTAGATTTGGGAAGGAAATGTGTGGGTAAATTTGGCTTTCAGTGGACTCAGTAGGGTCACAGAATGCGGTGACAAAAGGTGACAGAAGCCGGTACTTTGTTACGAAGCTGTAGCGCTTTGCACGGTCAAACAAATGTTCTTTCTTGCAACCCTACTCGTGCTGCGTGTGATCGTGGACACTTGCAAGTAGCATCACTCTCCGCTTTGTGAGATGACTGATCACCGTTCTGCACTTTCCGTTGGCAAAAGCAGATCATCCTTCAATATATGATGAGTAGTTCACGGTGGTGGACAAAGCAATGTGGCCGCATACCCCATTACGAAAGTTGCTAGAACTGGAGGACGGGGTTAATTGAGGTGCTTGAGAGAAAACTGATGTGAGGGGTGAGGGGTGGGAGCTTAGTGTGTGCTCCTAGGGGCCCACTCTGCCTAAGTAAGAGGAAATGCTTGTTATGAGATGTGTGCAAATGCGAAATTGTGAACTGCTAATCTAATATGAATGGTAAAAACTGACTGCGAATATCCTTGCTGTAGTTGTATAGAGGTTCTAAAACATAGCTACAAAAAAAAGATAACTTAGGGAGCCAGGTCTTAATGCACCTGAGGGTTCATGCAGTAATATTTCATAAAAAAATTCTCTAAAAAAAGTATAAAGAAGATACTGAGGAAGGTGGAGAAGCAGTAGGAAAAAAATTTTGGGCTTACACTGACATGAGGAAATTTGAGTTTCTCAACATGATGTGGATAGAGAAAGTATACTCGACTGGTCCCTCCAGTCATTAAAAAGGGGGGTTGGCATGCTAGTGGCTGTATACACTTTGCTTAAGCATTGGCAAACAGCAAACTTCTTTTGGCCTGTACGTTTTGCACAAGTAGCACTCCACCACAGTTAGTGTACACGGCTTGTTTTGGTCACGGCTTACGCATTTTAGGCTTTCTTGCAGAATTTTCACGTCATGCAGAAAAGGCAACTCCAAGGAGGCGCGATGAGCTGTCAAGTTTTCCATCTCATGCTGCAGAGCCAGCTTGGATTGATCTATTATGCGTATAATTTTGGATATTTAAATACAGCGGTGCGATCTGAAGTGAATAGCACATGGTACATTAAAACCTCGTTATAACGAAGTTGAAGGGTGAGTCGTAATTACTTCTCGTTATAAACGTTAGTTCGTTATATACAATATACTGCTAATTAACAAATAAAGAGGATGTACTCCCCACCGAACCTCACAGCAGCCGCCACGAGAGAAAAACGACCGTGGCGTGGAGAAAAACCAGCAAAAAAAAAAAAAGAACAGCAAGAATCACAACTTTATTCGCGCGAAATGGCTCATCACTGATCGAAACAGCACATCAGCCGTTGCGGCTCACTTTGCAGAAAAGAAATCCTTGATGGATTGCTGCCGAGTCTTCTTCAGACGAATGATAGCTTTTTCAGCTGCAGCCGCTATTTCAATGCCGTCCTCGCCGTCATCATGCGCGCCAAAGAAGCGGCGCAGCAGCTCTGCTGCATCCAGCGCTTGTGCGGACGTCGGTACGTCGGACTCGCCGACATTAGGCTCCGGGCTGTCGTCGCAGTCCTCATCAGGCACCTTGGTCACCTCACGTACAATTTCCTCCTCTGTTAGCTCCTCCGTCGTTACCTGCGTCAGCATCGGCACTGACGTACGTGTAGAAGGTGTCGCAGTCGGGGATGTGAAGAAGAGCGTCCCACGACGCCAGGATTGGTCGCCTGCGGCACTCTCATTGACGGCAGCATCTAGATCGTCGCTGTCACCACTGCTTACGCCAAATGAGGCGTGCCGGAAGCAATTGGCTATTGTGCTTGCCGAAACATCCATCCAGGCACCCTGCAGCATGTCGATCGCCATGTACAGGTCGATCGTCGTCCCGCGCTCCATGCGCATGTTCACGAGAATTCTGTCAATCACACGCTTGCGGTAGCCCGACTTGAAGCTCACTATAACCCCTTGGTCCGGGGGTTGCACAACTGCCGTGCAGTTTGGGGGCAGGAAACATAACTCGATGTTCCGCAGCGCAGTGGCAGTGTGGTGGGCCGCGCAGTTGTCCAGGACGAGGCATACCTTTCGGTTCTGCTTGCCGAGCCGCTCGTCCCATTCCCGCAGCCACTGTGCGAAAATGTCCCTAGTCATCCATGCTTTCCGGTTGGAAACATAACTAACTTGTAGCTTCCTTTTCCCTTTGAAGCATCTTGGCGACGCACTTTTGCCGATCACGAGGGCTGGCAACTTTTCCTAGCCGTCCATGTTTGCGCAGAGCAACACGGTCACGCGGACCTTGCTCTGCTTACCCCCCTGGCAGCGTTCACCCTTTAGAGCCAAGGTTTTTTGCGGCAACATTTGGTAAAAAAGGGCGGTCTCATCTGCGTTGAATACATCTTTCGGGCTGTACTTTTCAAGTAGCTGTCCAACGTTTTTCTCCACCCACGCCACAGCAGCTTCACGGTCGAGAGATTGAGCTTCACCCGCTGACGGCCCTGCCGACGATGTCGTGGCGCTCCTTGAAACGCTGCAGCCAGCCGGCACTTGCGACAAAATCGTCCTGTCCCATGATGCATGCAAAGTCTCTCCCCTTCCTCTGCAAAAGTGCCCCACTCACAGGAATTCCGCTTGCTCTCGCTTCCAAAAACCATTTAAACACGGCCTTCTCTACCGCTTCGAAGGCTGGGGCTCGGAGCTTCTTCCTGTCGCCTTTGACGCCACGTGCGACAGCACCGGCGACAACTTCCTTGCTGCTCAAAATCGTGGACAGCGTGCTCAAAGCTATGCTGAAATCTTCGGCCACTTTTTTTTTCTTTGCGTCCGACTCGACGGCTTTAAGCATGGCCGCCTTCTGCTCGATTGAGATTGTTTTCCGCTTTTCCGTTTGCCGTTGCCGTCGTCCATTTTCTTTCTGCTCGCACGGCCGATCCGATTGCAAAGCTGACACTCGAGTCTCGAATGATCGCAGGCAACGCCAAAAACCGCGGTCGGCGCAGCGCCCCAAACATGCCCGGACGCGGAAGAGCGGGCGGGTCCACGAGTTCAGCACGGAGGGGGAGGCCGGCAGACGCGCCAGTTCGCGCGGGTTGCCAGGCGGCTTGTTGCCATTTTAGCGCGCGGGAGTTGGCAGCGGCCCTGCGAGCGGGAGTTTTCAATTACCTCGTCCGTAATGAGATGTTAACCGTCGCGCGCTATAAGACATTGACCTGTCGGTCGCAGAGCGGTCAGTAAGTGCCCGTTTTGGGGAAAAAATGGTTCGTTATACCTATTGCAAGGACATTTTAGCTTCGTTAAAACGAGGTTTTAAATGCATGGGCATCTATGGGAATTTCTAGGGGAATTACGATTGCTTCGTTATATCCATTAGTTCGTTATATACCGTTTCGTTATAACGAGGTTTTACTGTATTTGCAGAGTATTGGAATATTTGAATACAGTTAAACCTCGATGTAACGAACTTCAATGTAACGAACTTCAATGTAAACGAACCTCGATTTGATGTAACGAACCACGAAATTTTCGTAACTTCAAGTGTATGCAACCCATGTATTTTCACCCCCTGTGTAACGAAGTCCCGTATGCCGGAATTTCAATGTAACGAAGTTTCATGGAGAACTAGGCACGAAATTTAAGTTGTAGGGTTATATTTTGGGAGACACAAGCGCCGAAATGGGGTTCTCAGTAAAAACGCGAACGGCAACACGGGCCGCCCAATGCCGCGGATGCAGCGAGCATACGGGTCTGTGAGCGAGCCCCTTGCCTACAAACTGCGTTGGCGTGCATACACGGCTGGCGCACTGTTTCTGTTTCTGTCGGAGCTTAATCGTGTACGCGGGCATCAGCGTGAACCGCATGGAGCGTTTTCTCCTCGCAAAAACTCAAAACGTGCCCCGCCAGCCACAGGCGCGCTGACGCAGCCGCGGAGACCACCCGCGCTATGTGGGTAGCTCCAGCGACCGCTTCCAACCGCTCGTTGAAACGCAACTCGAGGGGCACGCGAGAAAAAAAAAAAAGCGGATAACGTTGGCGAAATTTTCACAGTAAAACGTCATGCGTGCCGCTTACGAAAGCGCCCAGCAAACATCCTCCGCGGTGGTAAGCCTAATCGCCTCTTGCGGGGCCGCCGCCGCCGCCGCATGCCGCCGTTTTGCCCTTCGTTCGAGTTCGCTCATGCTTGTTGGATTTCATCGTTCCAGCAAGCATTTGCGGATCTTTATGAGCCTTGTGCGCGCGTTTTTTTCACACCCGCGTCCGCGATTGTGCGCCGGCGGCGGCTTCTGCGCCAAGAAGTGACTCGCGCGCTCGCGCTGCACGCGGCAGTGGGAGGAGCCTAACCAGTTTCGCCAATGGGGAGGCGCGCACCCTATGGCGGGAGCTTCGAAGCGCTCGGGCATGCCGAGGATATTTGATGGTCGCTTTCGTAAGCGGCGCGTATGACGCTTTACAGTGAAAATTTCGCCCACGTTATCCGCTTTTTTTCTCGCATGCCCCTCTCGTTTGCCCCTCGAGTTGCGTTTCTGCGAGCGGAAGCGGTCTCTGGAGCTACTCACATCGCGCGGGTTGTCTCCGCGGCTGCGTCAGCGCGCCTATGGCTTGCGGGGCGCGCTTTTGCGGGGAGAAAACGCTCCATGCAGTTCACTCCGATGCCCGCGTAGACGATTAAGCTCCGATAAAAACAGAAAGAGTGCGCCAGCCGTGTATGCGCGCCACGTGTTCTTTTTCTGGAAATGCTTCACGGGATGAACACTTCATTAAAACCGCGAATTTCAATGTAGCGAAATTTCAATGTAACGAAGTAAATTACGAATTTTACCGACTTCGTTACATCGAGGTTTAACTGTATTCCCACACTTGTACCTTTTATTAGTGGGAAAGCTCTATTACGTGACATCTTTCAAGGTCATTCATTGCGTCGCAACGACTTTCAGTTGCCAGTGGGCAAGCTGCACCCTGTCCTATTGCTTTGCTTGTGCGGAGATTCACCGCTGAAGCACTGTTTCACTAGGTGAGGGTGAAATGGCTGCTTAGTTTGCGCCTTATCGTCCAGCGATGGCTGGGCGGTCTGTGCATGTAGTTCAGTGCAAGCAAAACCACATTACTAGGCCAGGGTTTAGCAGCTGATATATGCGAACGCTTTGCTGAATGAGTTTACAAGAACAAAGACTAGAGAAATGTGATGCAGGCTCACAAAAACGCTGCTTTGGCGGCGGCTTTGCTGGCATTTGGTCTCTAAGTCTTTTCTTTCTCTCTTTATTTTTGTGAATGGCATTACCGTGCTTAGCGGAACGTTGTACACATTTGTATAGTTATACACTGTATCATGAGAAAATGCATGTACTATTGGTGTAACTTTGGTCAGAGGTAAGCGTTCTTTTTTTTGTTTTTTGTTGGTATAGGTTGTATGAGCTGCTTTATATTTTGTTGTGAACTTGCTCATATATATTGTGGATCTAGTTATTTCCTTGATGTTCTTTTACTAGACAAGTTGCAATAGATATTTTTTTTGGGGGGGGGGCAAACTTGCTCTGTACAGATACCGAAGCTGTTTATATCTTTTGCGTAAAATGTACACGCACTGCTGTTGAACTGCAGAGGGATGGAGTCCTCGTCAGCGATTTAGCCTTTAGTCTCTGTCCCTGTAGCACACTATGTATTTTGGTTTCCTCGAATGAAGGGTGAATGAATGAATGAGTTGTGCAATCGATAGCAAGCCGGCAAGGCTGCCTGTGCGTGCCCTTCATCGCAAGCGAAAGGACGAATGCAGTTGTCTAGCAGATACAGCTGGGCTGTGAACTGTGGCATCTCAAACAAAGGCAAATTTTCACGAAACACTATAATCTGTTAACCACGACGCAGAGATAGTTAGAAGGATACGAATGGGTGGAGTGCATGCGGCAGGCATTCTCGGATAATGAATGGCAGCCTACCATTGTCCCTGAAGAAGAAAGGGTATGACAGCTGCATCTCACCGGTACTCACCTACGGGCAGAAACTTGGAGGCTCACTAAGAGGGTTCAACTGAAATTGAGAACAACTCAGCGGGCAATGGAACGGAAAATGATAGGTGTAACATTAAGGGACAAGAAGAGAGCGGAGTGGGTAAGGGAACAGACGCGTGTTAATGACATGTTAGTAGAAATTAGGTAGAAGAAATGGAGGTGGGCAGGGCATGTAATGCGAAGGCAAGATTACCGTTGGTCATGAAGGGTAACAGAGTGGAGAGAAGGCAAGCGTTGCAGGGGGCGGCAGAAAGTTAGATGGGCAGATGAGATCATGAAGTGTGCGGGGATGAATTGGTCGCAGTTAGCACAGGTCCGGGGTAATTGGAGATCCATCGGAGAGGCCTTTGCACTGCAGTGGGTGTAGATAGGCTGGTGATGATGATGATGATAAATCTGTTTTCGCTCGTGGTAACTTCGTTTAAAAGTGCCAAACCTTAGTCATATTTTCTTTTTGTAGGGAGTGTTGTTTTGGCATGTCTTTTTTTGCTGCACCCGACTGGCCTCACTCGTGGATCTCTTCTCTGTGCAGGCGCAAGGTGAAGCTGCCGCCACCCCACCGCACGGTGCGTGAGGTGAATCGCCTGCAGCAGCGGCGCATCGTCCCCCTGTGGCGAGGGGTCACCTTCCACCCCACCACCATCGCCACCCAAGGTGGGCACAGGAGGAGAGGACTTGTTTTCTTTTTTGAAGACAGCAGTCTTTCTTGGGCTCCTTAAACCCGAAAGTTTTGGTCTGTCTGTCTGTCTGCCTATCCCCCGATTCAGTCGCCAGGCCAAGAGGTAAAAGAACTCTGAAACGCGAAATTCATATAGGCAATACCTTTACAAACAACTAGAAACTGGAAACTTATTTCATACTTGTGAACATTGTTGAGCAAAAAGAAAACATCAGGCATATTTGAGACAAAACATGAATGCATAAATGGTACCAGGAAGCACTCATTTAATTGGAAATAGAGTAGAGCGCTTAGTATTTGCTATGAAAATTAGAGAAAGAGAGACAGAGAGAGAGAGAAGGAGAAACAGGGGCTCATGGCAAACAGAAAAATACGTGTTGGAAATTATGTTTTGACCCAAAAGTACAAACAGACGCATGGCCGATTTTTGTTGTTTTGGGGGAGAACTTAGTGGCTGCCGGGCTGCTGTACATGCAGTCGTCATCACGCCCAGTTGATTGAGAACACGAAAATAAGAAATTGAGTGCACAGATTACAGATTCTGGCAATGGCTTGGCTCATTCCCAATGCTGAACGTCTGTGGGTGTCGCATTTCCTGAAAATCTACACATGGCACTGCGATTACCGTGTAAACCGGATTATAGGTCGACCCGGTATATATGTCGACCCCCTACCTTAAGGTGGGAAAAGTTGACAAAAAAAATAATTCGGCACAGAAGCGCACTCACAATGTCTATATTTATTTTCGACGCCCGTCCGTCACTGCCACTCACTATGCCTGCCGAAGTCACTCGTCCGAGCTCTCAGAGTCGTCCAAGGATGACTGCTTCGCACTGTCATCTTCCATGCCATCAGGCGCGTTGCTGATGGAGCACTTCCTGAACGCTCGTGTAACCATGTCGTCGGGCAGCGACTGCCCAGAGAAGGACACCCAGCTTGACACGGTCACAACCGGCCCGTATAGGTCTTTTTGTTGTCGCCGGCTATCCACTCATTGTACAGTTCGCGGAGCCGGTCCGCGCATGGCCTCCGGAGCGATCGTGAGCGAAGTTTCCGGACGAAGTTCCCGGACGAAGTCCGCCACTTTGTTCTCCAACTCGGGGTGCACCGCTTGACGTCCACGGAACGATCGGTTTCGGGGGTTGCACGCGCACAGCTTAGCTTTCTGGCTCCGCCAGTACCGCACACTTTTCTCCGAAACGCCTAACTGGCGTTGCGCCGCCATATTTCCATTCTGCTCGCTGACTCAATCGCCGTCAGCTTAAACGCCGCGATGAACTGGCGTCGACTGCCGCCACTCATCTCGGAACAGAGACGTACAGAAATGTACGCACGCATGCACAATAGACGAGTAAAAGACGAAAAACTAGAGAAAAGCGAAATCAAATAAAGGCCTGAGAGTGCGAGAGAGCAGTCCGACATCAATGGCGATGGCGACGGACTACGCTTGCACATTGTTGCCAGACAACAATTTACATTCTGCCAATGACCGCTATATAAGACGAGGGGTGACTTTTGTGCGGATTTTTTTGGAAAAAAACTCGACCTATATTCTGGTTTATACGGTATACGTGATATTCACTGAAAAGTTTAGGGGGCAATTTCTTCGCTTGGCAACTCTGGAAACTGCGAAGCCTGTGTCACAGTGCCTGTGCATGCGCGGTGTGCTTGCATCTCACAGAAAAAGAAGAAAATAGACTGGCGATTACGAAACTCCTGAATGCAATATTTGGGCGAAGCAGCAGTGCGCTGAGGCAGCACTCGCTCGTGGGTTCTCTTGACGGCAGCGATGATGAGCCTCTGCGTCAGTGGCGCGAAGTGCGTCTCAGGAAGGGACCGCGACCCGTGTCTTCGGCACGGAACGCATGCCATTCCCACCGCACATTTTTGGAGAGCACTCGCGCTGCCTCGGCGAACCGCCCTCCCCTCACAATTTCGCGACGCTCTCCTCCTTTGCTTTCAATCACTATTCAGTCTTACCATCGTTCACTCGGTATTTTCACTATTCGGTCTTGCCATCGTTCACTCGGTTATGACGATGATGTGGCTCAGCCCAGAGACGCCCGCTAAAGGGCTGCACCCTAAAAAAAAACAGGCTGCGGCATTCGTTATTACCACCCAATTCTCGGCCACGGCGTCAGCAGATAGGAACAATCGCTGTGACACTGTGTGGTGCGGTTTTATTCGCCCTTGAGAACACTGCATCACCACCGCGGGGTGGGACAGCAACGCATATTGCGCATTTTGATACATTTCGTTATCCTACGCCAGGCATTCTGAAACCAGGAAAATTGCAAACATTGGACTAATCTGCTTCAAAGCATGCTGAGGCATACTGACACTTGCATCAGTTTCGGTGGGGGAAAAAGTCTAATTGACCTTGCCATTTTCCTAGTGGCCTAAGTGGTGCTGTTTGGACAAGGTGACCATCTTGGTATTGCTATGTCACCCAAACCCTCGTCTTCTGCCCTCCGTTCACCACTCGTATCGTCGCTCACTTGTAAATGCACAACGATAGAAAAAGAAAGACTGAAACGAAGAACACGGTAGCTTCTTAATTAAGGGGAGACGCGGGTCTTCTTGGAATCCTGAAATTTGACCAAAAAATCGATTTTTCAAAACTGCCATTTTCGGAAATTAGAGCTATTTTACTTCCTGTCAGCCAAATATCCAGACCCAGGAGTACGTATTTGAGCCATAATATCAATTTATAGCACCGACGACCGCTAAAATCGGCCAAGGTTCGACGCGAAAATAGCATTTTTTCAACGACTCGCCGCTCGGGTTCTACAGGCGCTATGGCGTCCGTCTTGGTCTCATTTGAAGTGCGTCTCCATTTTCAGTTCCCCGCCAGAACCGTTTCGTTTCGTCTGTTGGTTGTGAGTAAAACCGGGGTCGAAAAGAGACGGAACGCGCCGCCCAATTGGCTACTGACTGCACGTGACCGCAGGGCGCAACCTCATTCGCTGGGCGCCGTGGGTCGTCTGCTCGGCACTCTCATCACAGTGCAACGGCTCATGTACTCGTCTATGCAAGGACCGGCAAAAGCCACGGCATAAAAATAAAGTAAATATGTCTATCGATAACCGAAAGGAAGAACTAGCAGTATTAAAGGCGCCTGGAATACGCTTTTCTGCGTGTCTGATGCCAACTTATCGCGACAGCGGCGCCTAGACCGAGGTAGGCTCAGTGCACCCGCGGGCTGCCGAGACGACAGTGTAAGCGATATGTATACGCCTGAGGGTGCGCTAAGGTGCGTCTATCTTTAGACGAGCAGCACGTAGAAAGAAAAGAAATGATAAAGCATACCTGCCAGGTTTCCCTAATTTTCCGGGAGACTCCCGAATTTTCATGGTTTTGTACGATTGTACGACCGAAACAAAAATCTCCCGAAAACGCACCCGTCTTCGGCTTAATCCTTTTCCCGGTATGGCCACAATGCGCTGGAGGTATATACCTGACAATCCAACCCGACAGCAGTTCCAACAATCCAACCCGACGGTGAACCTGTTCATCCCATTGTTAGTTTACTGTTTATAAAAACGCAGCGCTACCGCCGCTTTCATTTACGCACGAGCACGGCTGTTCTGAAGATATAGCAAGTCTCCAGTGGTGTAGCTTGTTTATTTATTTATTTATTTCAATACCTTCAATGCCCAGAGGGCGTTACAGAAGGGAGTGGTTAGGTTTACAAAACAATTGTACACGGGGAGATTAGTCAAGTTACACTATAAATGGGTTTACATATAGAAAATAATAATGTCTCCACAAATTGTACAAAAGTAGTAGAATATACAGGCTCAAACAATGAATTAAATACAAAGCGAACATATGAACTAATGCAATGCAATTAAAAAAACCACTTATCAAAAACATCAGCATATGAGATCAGTGTATGAACATCAGCGTAGTTTAGACGAAACAACAAAACAGTTCATTTCCTGCTGTTTTGTATTGCGCTTCCAGTACCATTTCGAGGACTTTCTGAAAAGGGCGGCATTAGCAATGTCGGACATTTAAGTGGTGTAGCCTTGTTGGTAGTTTGGGCAAAGAAACAGTTCATTTCCTGCTATCTTGTAAGTAAATAAAAAAATGTGTGTAAGGTTACCCATTCTGTTGTTGCCACAACCCCCCCGGTAAGATCTCCCTAATGCCATCCCGGCAAACCTGGCAGGTATGATAAAGTGAAGGATGCCGCTTGCCTACCGTGCAAAGGAAGTGTGTTCATTCTGTTATCAACAATGCCGCGTCGGGTTGGCTCGCTTCCCGGCGCGCGCTTCCTCGTCGGCAAGTTACCATACAGATGAGCGATTTGAGAGTGATAAATGCTCGCACTGTGCACAACGTGCGGGGTGACGTGATATGCGAGTAGATTAAATCGAAAACGTGGTTATCCCACCTAGCCAAGCGCATGCACGTCACAGAACAGTGTGGTGCATGCCATTACCAGCCCCTTCGTTGCAACTCATTTCGCGCGATGCAAATTGCCCTGGAGCTAATTTATTGCAACAAATGAAGCAGTAACATAACAAAATAAACGTTTACAACTGCGGTGCACGATCGGCACCTCAGCCCTGGTTTCCAAAGGGAGACGGCACGTTGCAAACAGCGTAAAAATTGAAGCAACGTTCTAGTTTTGCTTTTGTTCAGTTTTTCTGCCAAGTGCCATCTGTTTACAGAGGATTTCATAATTTTCCCATGAACTGATTTCAGCAAACTTGGTATGCTCGTGTTGAGCAAAAAGAAAGCTACATTCTAAAGCATTTCTCTTTTTCACATGCTCAATAAATAAAACTGTTACTTGTAGTAAAACTTCAACTGCAATTTTCTCAGCTTCCCTTTTTTTGCATATGTGCCTAGCCTTACAGAGGTTTTCAGGTTGTTTTTTTTTTCAAAGGATTTCTATAAACGTTATACCGTTGAATTAGGGATGAAATGAACTGCATGCTGATGCTATTTTAATTGGCTCAATGTGCCTCAAATAAATGTTATGAGTAATAATATGAGCTCATTAAGTTTTCTGAAAACTGTACTTGGCATAATTAGACTAATTCTATCCAGTCAACTATCTTTACAGGAATACAAATAGCATCAGCATGCATGGCAGGTCTTAAGCTATACATCCATACCACTTTATTTTTAAAAATTTGAATAAAAAGCCCCTTAATGGCCCGTAAGAAATTACTTAATTTGGCTCCACCATTTTATTTATAACAAGAAATAATTATGCCACATGAAAACTAATTACATATTTGAAATGAGGTTGACAAAACGCATATGCACAGTGATTTTCATTATCATAGACCAATTAATAAAAAAGTTCCAAACCCTCATTTCCCCTTAAAGCGAGGTTGGCGCTCTGGTTGTGTTCGCGGAAACAGCCTTCTCTATTGGGCGTTGCTATTGCAATAAAAAGTATGGCTACTGGGCGAAGTGGCTGCTGCATTCTTCAAGCACTCGATGTGCTTGGCTGATCTATTCTGTAATTTAGGTTATGTGGTCAGTTGGATTCCCGTTTAGTCATTTTATCTGTCTTGCGGGTAATGTTGACAGCGTGTGCCAGATTATGAGAGGTTGTACGGCTTTAACCATGTGCAGTCCGGAACGTTTACCCACTTTCTGGCCATTCCAGTCCACAACTACCAGATATACTCGTATATAAGGGCTGCACGTTTTTTTCCCTAGATCATTGCCTGGGGGAGGCCCTTACTTGAATCGGGCTGATGGTGGCCCACTGCCGCTTTGTACTGTTTCCGTGACTGTAGCAAAGCGTAAGAGAGACTCAAATGACACGACAGAAGCGTTTCATTCTCCCCTCCATTTCCTTCGCTTTTTTCTCTCGCGCAAGAGATCGCCTTGTCGGTGTCCTCCCAGAGACGATTGTCTTCGGTACATCCATGGAGTTTGAAATGCCCGCCGTCACCTTGAAGCTTTCTACAGCAGTGTCAAATGACTCCGCACGCCGCGCACTCAAAATCCACTCGCAGACTTGTTGCAGCAGTGCCCTTTCCAGTGGCCCCGATGGGGTCTTCTCATGCAGCCATCCATTCCGAGTACAGTAAAACCTCATTACAAGAGACACTTAGTTATAAGAGACATTCGAGTGAAACCAGTTTGCTTGGTTTTCCTATGTTCGCCACGTTAGCAACATCGCATACAAGAGACCTTGGCTCTAACAGACACATTTCCTGTGTCCCTTGAGTGTCTCTTGTAACCAGGTTTTACTATAGCAGCGGTGAAATTCTGCTTGAACTGCCGGTCAACGCTGACGTCAAGCAGCTGCAGAATGCTTGTGAGTCGCCAAGAATCACGGCTAAGTCCTTTTGGGTGGCCGCAAGTCGGTCTTTACGCGGTTGGTCAAGTGACCTCGGAGGCTGTCATGCGCTAGGAGGGCTTTTTGTTGTAGCAGGCCTCCCGGCCTGTTTTCCGAGGCCGTCTTCACCCAGTCAACAACAAGTTTGTCGGACATCTATCCTTTCTCCTGCACATGCACGATACAGTAGAATCTCGGTGATACGAATCTCGCTGGATCGCGAAAAATATTTGTATCATCCGGAATTCATATGAACCCACACAGACCAAAAAATTGAGCGCTAAAAAATTTTTTTTCTTACTTTCCGGAAAGAAATTCGTCATATTTTTCGTGTTTTTTTAAGGGGCCACGCAGCTTTCAAAATCAACTTTTTTGTTTCTTTCTGGACTTTGATGAAAATTGGCACAGCAACTGGAAATGCTTCTGTAATAACACCATGACAATTTCTAATTACAGGGGTGAGACAGCTGCGCATATTGCGCAGTTTTGATACAAATTTGTTTTCCTGCGCCAGGCTGCTCCCAAAGCTTGAAAATTGCAAAAATTCCACCAAACTGCTCCGAAACAGTATGAGAGCCAAGGATTTTAACGCTCCCGTCAGTTCAGTGGGGAAAAATGCTTACTGACGGCATAATTTTCCAGCACCCCCAAGGTGATGCTGTTTGTAAAGGTTTAATTGATTGATCATTCAATAAAAAACCCGCATAAAATTGCCCACGAGATAGTTTTTTCGAAAGTCACAATGTCGGGTTGCACATGTTATATTGTGCGAGTTTTGAAAGTTTTCCAATCGAAAACCATTGCAAAGTGTGTACTGAGGCAACAAACTACTTGTGCAGTTCATTTCAAAACGGCAATTTTGGAGCGCCGCATCTCCGGAATGACATTACTGAACACCGCCATCTTGGTGCGGTGAAAACATGGCCGCTGGGCGAAGCAGTTTCTCGTGGTTCAGGCAGAGTGCTCTTTGCCGATTCTACCGTGGTTTTGGTTATGGGGGTGGCCGGGTTTACATTTAGTCGTTTGAGCTGTTGCGGGAAGTTGCGCGACTCGAAAGACGGGAGTTCATCAAAACCAATGCAATGCCTGCGAATTCGCTGTGTTTCAGCCGTGAGTGTGAGGCACGGTGTGTGCTTGAAGTGAAATTTGGGACTCTTTGCGGCATTATAAAAGGCCGAGTTAATAGAGAGTTTTAGCAGTCCGTCCGTTCCATCGCGTACGTTGTTACCGAGTTGACCGGGACCCGTCTGCGCCTGCGCGCGTGGAAAGGCGAGGAGGCGCAGACATGGTGAAGGCAGGCCCGCGGAACTAATCCCCCTACCGCGACGAATGCCCAAGTGCCCAGACAGGTCCCGGTCAACCCCGTAACAACGTACGGGACGGAACGGACAGACTGCTAAAACTCTCTATCGTCGCTTTTGACAGCGAGCTTGCCAGCGGCGGGAATGGGACGATGGACACTGCAAAAGTGCGGCGCGGGGTACATCACCGCCAAATGTTCAAGCAGTGTCCGATAGCGGGACGGGCTATTATTGCATGCTAGTAATAATGGTTCATCTATCTCAAGTGAAATTTAATACCAAGAGGGAGGGGGCTAAACATACCAACGTTACTCAAATTACGGTCGTAGCGAACGTGCACCTTGGGGATTGAAATAGGAAGGCTGGTGGGGTCCGACGACTGTCACCTCGCTTTGCGCAACTTGTGCCGTGGCTCTGCAGTTGTGCATAATGCTGAGTTTGGAATTACAAAAAATAATAATTTCGGCATTCATGTGATAATAAAAATGCCTTAAAATTGCTTAGTTTTTCAATTCGATATTTTCAACGGCACTCCGCATTATCTATGCATAGAGCCCAAGAATTTAAAAATGGTTTGTAAAAAGGTAGTGCAGTACGTGCCTTGTGATATTCTAGTAGAAAAACTTTATTGAAAGGCTGTTTCAGTGTTATGTACGTTCAAAACCGATTAAAAAGTGCACTTTTCCCCTCGAGTTTAAAGATGTGATTTTTTTATGCTCCTAAGGTGACATAATAAATGTCCTTCTTCTGCTCCAAATCAACGTTCTTCTGCTCCAAAATAGAGATTTCGCTGCTCCAAAAAACTGCTCCCTAATATGGTTCAGCTGTCTCACCCCTGTAATTAATATTTCGAAAACTTTCTTATTTATTTTCTGTTCTGCGTGTACCGAGTTTGAGAGGCTTATGAAACATAATAGAAAACTTGTTCAAAAGTACTTTGCATTCCAAAATGAATGAACGAGGTCGTGACAGTCGTAGATTTTTTAATTTACAACGCAATGTTTTTTAGTGTTCAGTTTTATAGGAGTTAACGTGAAACAAGCTTGTTGACTGTGAATGACTTCTTGAATAAAAAAACTACAAAAAGAAAACCTGGAAAACCAAGAGTGTCACAGCGTTCAAATGGTAAGAAAAATGTTGCGATTGCAGTGGTTTTTAATTTGAAATTTTTTACGTTGTTTTACGTTGTCTATGCATACAGCCTCAACATAATTTAACAAGTTTACTAGAAGGTAGTGCATTCGTACCCTGTGTGGTACTCTGTAGAGAACACTTTCTGTAAAGGTTATTTGTTTTTGTGTACTTCCAAACTGGTTCACAAGAGTGCTTCTCCCCCAAAGTTGTTACAACGTTTGTTTTTTAGGGTCCTAAGACGACGTATTCAATGCCGTGAACTGCTCCAAATCAGTAAACCTGCTCCAAAAACTGCTCCCAAGTCTGTTTGGGGTGTCTCACCCCTGTGACAACGTAGGCGTGGTTGTGAAAGAAAGTGCACAGGACGCGTGAAATGCCTGTGCTGCGGCACAGTTGCCTTCAAACCTGGATATCAGCTCAAGTGCTCTGGCACCTCGGCAGATTCCTTCAGTACAAAAGCTTAATAATGCTCCCGAAGATATTCACGTGCACTCCGGTTTGAGGTAAAACGTAGCAGCGTAGCAGAGAGTGCATTGTTAGCTGTGAGACAAGTGGCATCGATTGGCAAGTGACTGAGTGGGAATCTGCCACAGAGCTGATCAATCTGTGGCCGATGGTAGCTGGCAGTCGGCTGATCTGTGCCAACGACTTCGCAACTTCACTCGTGTCTTGTGACAGGTGCGCCGTAAAATGCTGCCTGAAACAGTACTTGACCTCGAGGTGGTGCTTTTGAGCTCGCTGGGACACGATACTGTGGCTGCCCACACAGACGCTGCCGCGCAACAGCGCTACTACAGCGCTCACTTAGCAGCCTTTGAGGTACAACCAACCGGCACTCGCTCGTAAGGAAGTTGGGGTTGAATTGCAGCACAAGGTTGTCACACCGATGAATGCAACGTCTACTCTCGTCGCATAACCAGCGTTAAGGCGGCACACTTACGAGTGGCTGCCGTCTGTGCTGTGAACAGCTGTGGGTATGACATCGCCTTGGCTATGGGGACATGCAGGCACAGGCATGGTGGCGCACACACATGGTTGCCGGCATGCGTGCCTCACCAGTGAATACAACCTATACTTTACGCCTAATTGGAAACATTGAAATGGGTGCGTCTGCATTCGTACCGTCATTTTGTTTCATTTCATTTCATTTATTACTCACAGGGGTGCCAGGCGTAGCACAGATGAGTGGCATTTTGACAGGAATAAAAAGCAATAAGTCGAACCCCGCAATATCAAAACTGCCAGGAAAAAAAAAGCTAAAAAAAATTCGTCTTTTTTGAAAATCTTGTTGCTAGAAGAATGAAGCATAAAAGACACAAAAATTGGCCGCAAACTGGAAATTTATTTCTGAAAGTTTGTTATAATACATTGCGAGCCTTACCTTGTGGCAACTTCACAGTTCAGCCCTTACGCTACAAGAAGGGGTTCGTTGTTGTCATCGTGTGTGCCTAAGAATGACTGAATCGTGTCAAATGCATCCAAAACATCCCGCACGCTATCTTTGTCCATTTTCTTCTTGGTCTTTGGCACCGACCGTGCCTGAGCGTGCAAGAAAAGTCCAGCTTCCTCTGTTTACAATCTTTGCCAACATGGCACTTCGTTTGAGCGCTGTTTTTTTGATGTCCAGAAAGGCCACAGCCGTCACTGTTTTGTTGTGCGCACGTGCGTCATTGAGTGACGACCTTGCTTTTCAAAATGGTAGAGTGACCCGCACACGGTTCCAAACTCGTCGGCACTATCCTCCCTTTATCCACTTGGGCCACTGACCTAGGCAATGATGGCTGCCTTATCTTGCAACAATAGAAACTCGCTCTTTTAGGCTGGCAGAGGCATCTTACTGAGAGCAAACGTGCTGATTGCCACACACACTTTTAACAAACGCATGCACGCGCCCTGTTCAGCGGTAGCCCGTCTAGCCTAGCCCAAGCCATGCCATGAGTCACCATCTTGACCAAAATTGTATTGCTCCCTGGTGGTGTCGCAGCAAGGCTGCCTCCACAGTCGCCTGCTGCATGGTCTTCGTGTAAAAAAACATGGCACCAGCCGTGCAAGTGCAGTGTGGCAGAATTTACGTAATTTCAGTCGACATAAAAATGCATTTGAGATCTTTGTGGATGTTGTTAGCCGCAAATGGGGTGATAAAATGCTGACCAGACTTGCAGCGAGTTTCATTAATGTGGGATCACCGTCCAAAAACATTTTGTTGCAGTGAGAGATGAAACGCATGGGCTTGTAAGGATGTTCACCGGGGATCCTAAAATATTTTGTTCCTGTGGGAATTTCGTAGCCATGGTAGTTAGTTACTGTGGAGTTTGACTGCAACAGCATACAATAATTGTTTAAAATGAAATTACGGCAAGAAGTTGCACACTGCGCATTTGAAATTAACTGTAGCAGTGATGGTGGCAATGGATGTGGGAATGTTATTCCATTTTGAGGTGGTTTTGGGGTAAAAAAAAAAAAATAAACAGATTCATCTTGCTCTGCACTCTAACTTTGAACTTGGGAGCATTACGGGGACAAGACAGACAATTTCATTAGGCAAGCTGTTCCACTCGCGCGTGGTCCTTGGAAAAAGGCATATTTGAATACGGTAATTCTAGCTGTGTATTCGTGAATTTACAAGGAATCGTCAGTAATGGGACGCAGTAATGGGTAATGAGGTTTGAGAATGTATGGGGACTAACAGCGGATTCCAGTTCAAGCAGGGTTGCTGTTGCTCCACAAGAATACTGTATGTGTGTTTGTGTGACATGTTCGATTATTCTTGGTTTGTTCTCTTGTGTGCAGCCACGCAGCCCCAGCTGTCCTCCTCTTCATCAAACGCAGCCTCCCGTTCGGTGGCTCCCAGCTTACCCCAGCCCAGGCCGCCCTCCATTCGCGTCGTCGTGCCGCAGCCACCACAGGGGGACCTCTCGCCGCCCCCGCCTTACCAGACGGCACCACAGGACGAAGTGAGCGCTTCGCCCTGCTCCCCCTCTTTTTCTTTTCTCTTCCTTTTAAGGGGGGACGAGGGTCTTAAAACTAACTTTTTTATTTATGGGTAGAAACTTATGAAAATTTGCACACTGATGTGCTTTTCTCTGTAGATTTCAAATATGCAATTATATTTGAGCTGGTGCTGTTAGTTCAAAAGTTATCATACAAAGTCTAAACCGCAATTAGGTAATTTCTTACGCAGCTTTAATGAACTTTCGCATTGCATTTTGTCGCTTTTAATTACATGAATGGATAGCCAGAGAGTTCCCATACCCGATGACATTCTTCGTTTTTCTCTAAAGTCACGGCATCCTAAAAAAATATGTCAAGTACAAAAAATGGCAGTATTGGATATTTTGGCTCATCAAAATAACTGCAAGTCATCATTTATGCGTAGCCTAAACAGAAAAACTAAGAATGTCATCGGCTGCCTCAGGCTGTACTGAAAAAAATGGTACCAAGATTGACCTTATGAAGCAAAAAGAAGTTTCCAAAAAGCTGCGTAAGGCTGAGGGAAGTGACCAAAAATATGAAACTGAGAAAACTGCATTTGAAGTTTGGCCATGTGTTATGAGATGAACCATCAGTAGTGTAGCTTCAAAATTTCCCAGTAACAAAGACATGTTCTTCCCATTTTCAAATCTGTCTTTGGATTCCAAAAATGTCAACTAGAACTGGAGATACAAAAGGCCAAGTAACGGACCCCAACAGGAATTTAGCAAAATTTATCGACTTCGAATCTGTTGGCATTTTGTTAGCGTTGTGAAATCTGGTGGTGTCTTGCTGGCGTCGTGAAAACTGCAACAGTCCTTCGTGAAGTGCCATCATCTATTACAGTGCACTGTGGTACCCAGAATATTGTGTACGGCAAAAGTGTGAGGGTGAAACTTGCTTTAGGTCCCCCCCTTTTTTTCTTCTTTGGTGAGGCTATTTCATTCGCGGTTTTTATGCTGGAAGTTTGAGAGGATACAGGGGTGGGACACTGCGCAGTGCGTTTTCCGCAAATGCATCATGTTGTTGGCCCTCAAAAGAGTCTTTTGGGGAAAATAAATGTAGCTGGAAGGCAAACTTTCTTGGCCTCAGGGGATAAACCCATAGACGCCTTTTTCCTTCAAGCCGTGCATGGTGCGGCTATCTCCATCGGACATCACGGTTGTGTACTGCAGCCCATTCTTGGAGAGCGAGCGCTTGAACATTATCAGGGCTGCCTCTACCTCCATGCGTCCTGCACCACAGTCAATGTTTCGCTGACACTCATGGTCTGCCAGCCAATCTTCGTAGCCCTCATCTGAAGCTTTGGGTCTGATGGTGCAACCTAAGCAAAAGTTAGAGAGGACTACATGATCAATCACCAAGCCGGTTACACTTCAATGATGCAGCCCACTCCAATGTGTGAAAACCGTCCCTTTGTCATCCACGTGCCATCAAACATCATCTATGTTGTTTGGCGGCTGACCAGGTGTACAAGTCCTTGATGGCACGCACACTATCAGCTTCAGAGGCTGCTGCAGTGTCCTCGCAAACCTGAACCACTTTCCTCAAGTGCGCTTGGAATGTCTTGTGGTGCAGGCCTCTGTGGGACAAGTTCATACCAGCACAAAAATCTGAAAGAGCAGTCACCCCCTTCCCCATGCTTTGAATACTTTTCAAAGCCCTCATATTCACTTCAAAAAGAGTGATATTGCCAGATCCTTCGGTCCTTGGCGAGGAAAAACGTTCCACACGGTGTTCACAAACCGAGCACGTCACCTCGAGCTTCACGGCGAGGCCGTACTGCCGGTCAGGCTTCCTCAAATCCGGCGCCGCCAGCCCGCACTTGCCGCACCTGACGTGCGCGAAAAGGTCCTTCAGCATTGCAAAATCCACTAAGACAAAATCTGTGCCGGATTCTTCCTCTGAGTGCGCCAAATCCACTTCAAGGAGGTCGAATTTCCGCTGCGTTGCTGACTTGGTCTCCATTCCGCGCTTGACCTCGTCCGCGTGTTCCGTACGCGCGGCGATCTCCTCCGCCGTGTAATACCTCGTGTCAAGCCGGCAGGACGTGCTTGGACCAGGTATGGATTCCGGAGGTGGTTGGTCAGGCGATGGGGCAGGCGAGGCAATACGAGGCGGCGAACGATTCTCATCCGGCGGAGTCGAGCGGCCCGAAGTCGCACCACGCGACCTTGGGATAGGCGGACGACGCTTTCGCTTCCCGTGCGCATGAAGGGTCGTCTTCTTCAAAGTACGTCTCCTGGCATCATTCACGAAAGTACGCGATGGAAGAATTAGAAGAAACTGTAAAAAAAAACTGCTCTAAGCGAGCGCTGCGCCAGAAGAGCGGACTCCGTCAGACGCGCGTAGCAGACGCCATGATGGCGACCGCCATGACAGCAGTCGCGCCGACCAATGGGAGGGGTCGTACGGCGAACTCAAACCGCGCGCGCCCGCTCTAGCCAATCGGCGGCCGAGAAGGTGCCTTCGGAAAACTGGCAAGGGCGGTCGTTCTACTCAAGCGACGCCATTTGAGATATCGCAAAATGCGCACAAAGAAACAAGCTTCAAAACAAGACCAAGATGGCGGCGATCGGTCGGCTGCTTCGCCCGCGGGGCGCGCGGGAATTTGAAGCAACTTTTGCCCAATTGGGGGCATTTCGTGGCCCCGAGGCGTTTCAAAACATGATTTTAGAGTATTTCCCGATGGAATTTCGCGTTGATATTTTGAAGGCAGGTGCTTGAAGGTACAATAATTCCAAAAATTGGATTTTCTCAAAATCATATTTTGGCCATTTTTGACCATTCTAAGACCCGCGTTCCCCCTTAAAAGTGTTAAAAGTGTCACGGGTAGGGGTGTGCGAACATTCGAAATTTCTAATACGAATTAAATGGTCTAATACAAAATAAATAAATATTCATTCGAAGGGTATTTGATTCGAGAAATGCATATTTAAAATTTCCGAATTATGAGCCTCATGTAAAGAATCTCAAAAGGACGAGCAAGTAATGTTTTACGTGCATGACACACATTCTGGTAAGCGTACGCATAACTTCCTCGAACGTGTTTCTCTCTTTTTTTTTTTTTTCCCTGGAAAAACACACCCCAAAATCGCATGTGCGTTGAACCCAAAGCAACAGCCGAAGCAGCGCCAGTGCATGCTTATTATTATCAACATAATGGTGCAGCCATGATCACACCTTTGTGCGAGCAAAGTGTTGAAGAAACGCTGAAGTGGCGAAAAATGCCACCGATGTTTGTCTTTGCATGCCGAACGTAAGCACTGCGCACCCACGTGTGCACACACGCACCAGCAAAAAAAGATGGGAAACAAAAGATCTTTTCGCTGCAGGCGTGTTATCTGCAAGGCGCAGAGGTCGTGCGCAGCCAGTGTCGAGGCTCCCCAGGGCCTTGCCATTGCTTCTTGTGTCAGTAAAAGATAGAGTAAACTTGCTGATAGCAGAGCCCCTGCTTCGTCCAGAGGAACATAAGGGGAGCTAAGGTGCTACCTTGCAGTGTGCCCCTTTCCACGGGTAAGAGTATTGCTGCTCAGCTCTGTGAAGGTCTCTCACTGATAGTTTTATAGATGCCGTCGCCTCCTTTACTGCCTTGCCCAGCCCTTGAATAGACCTTGAGTCACGGCCCCTCTACATAGAGAATAATAATAAAAGTAATTTTCCTGAGTTTCAGCGACTTCAGTTCAAAAGAATGGCCCCAATATATGGTTTGCCATAAACTGCGTTTACATGACTGCACTGCTAGTGTAGCAGCGGAGAGATAACGCATCCAAGCCTGCAGACACTCTGAACGTAACGTTCACTCGTTAGAAACTGGGTCGGTGCGATTGTGCAGCAGCCATGAAAAGGCAGCATGCGGCCATACCGTATGTCGCAACTTGCGGGTGGCAAAAGCCGTCCTAGCTTTCTTGCGTTCAGAAACGGCTTGCACTGTGGGAACTTTTGTGCATTTCTTCTTTTTTTCACTTTTGGCGTAAATGTTACGGCACATAGGGCATGCACACTTTCTGAACATGTTGAGCAGTTAATTTTTTCTTTTATGCTTAATAAATTGTAATTAGTGTGTTACTGCAAGCTGATGTAGCATACTTTTTAGAAAGCAGTTTCAACAATTTATTTTGTAAGGGTAATAAAGCTATTGTTGCTTTGCGTTTTGCATCTTTTAAATACTACACACATATTCGATATTCGATTTGATATTTGAAGACAGTTTATTGCCCTATTGGTATGCAATTCGTATTAGAAAATTCCAATATTCGCGCACTCCTAGTTACGGGGCCTCTTCTTCCCCAGACTAGTGGGATTGCTTTTTTAGTGGTGAAAATATTCTTGTTCACATTTGCATTCAATTTGGACAACTTTTGCGGTGGTGGCTGTATTTTTAAGTGGGATTATCATGTTTCTTTTTTTTCATGAAATAAAAAAATTTTGTTTTTCTTACTTGGAAGCTTCTGCAGAGTGATAAAAGTATGCAGGATAACGATTTCTGGTTGCTACTTTCACGGGATTCTAGTTCACTCTATGAATCAGTAATGTACCCTATAAAATATGGCTTGCTTCTGAATGTGCTGAGAAGTATTTGGAAAGATATTCAGCATTGCCCATGGTCAGTTTAATGGCATGAAATTTTAACTTATCTGTTTATTATTAACGTGACAACTTAAAAAAAAATTCTGACGTTAGTCTTGCCACCTCAGTCCCTTACAGCATGTGTTATTAAGGGGACAGCCAACTGAGCTTTGTGAAGCATATTCTCTCTATTCCAGATGAAAGGGTGTCACTTGGAACATTTTGAACCGAAACGGTTTTCCTCATAGGGCCTGAGAACGATTCAAAGCAGAATTTTTAGGCCTACCAGACTTACATTCGCTGCCAAGAAGAATGCTGGCAACCATGGCAGGGGGACTTTCAGCAACATAAACTTTTAACTGTTTGTGGGATGAACTGTTTGTACTGTTTTTGACTTTTTGTTCTTTTACTGTTGTACTACCTACCGACTAAGTACTTTTGTATGTATATGAATACACCCTTGTATGCCCGCCTGCCTTGCCTCAAAAAAAGCCTGGCAGTATTTCAAATAATAAATAAATAAATGAATAAATAAATAAAAAAATAAAAAAGGTACTTAAAAACTTGTCCCCAGCTAGAGCAATAATTTTCGGATTCCTTCATGTGGTTTTGGAATCATGCACTGACTTATTTGTATACGTACGGCAGTGTCACAGTTAGACACTACGAGGCGCCACCTTTCAGATTTAGCAGACGCAAAATTAAAATTATTTCCACCAATATGTAGAGAAATTCCTTGTGGTTGTCACACCACATAAGGTGCTGGCTTTCGTATGAGCTAGAGGACGTGGACTCCACGAAAATCAGTTGTCTGTCCCCTTAATTTGACTGTGGGGGGTTGGTTCACGGTAGTTTAGCAGCGTGACAGCAGCCACTTTCCAATGAATACACAGCTATAGAATCAATTCTTCCTATGCAACATATCTAGGGAAGCTGCTGCACATTTATTAGAAAAGGTTCTCTGTTTGACGTCGTTCAGGCTGAAAGAAATCAACGACTGCTTATCTCCAAGTGCAGAATGAAACAGCTGACCTTTACATTACATAGATAGGGAACTAGTGGCTGGCAAAAAGACATTCCTAGGCCACTGCCCTGCACTTTGTAAAAAAAAGAAATTTTTACCTTTGGGGAATTTTCAGGTGGAATTCGCAGACAAAACTTGGTAAACTCAGGAGATAGGGCAGTGAGGTTTTCCAACTCTATAAAAATGTCCACAAAGGGTTTAAAAGGGGCCATGAAGACAAAATACAAGTTGGGTTTATTTAAAAGACTGCTTAGTCCCGATAAAAATGATACCAATATCATCGCAATCTTCGACAAAAAACGGAGATATTAAAAAAAACGTTTGAAGCAGTCGCGACCCCCTAGCCAAATTTTCCCCCAACTTTTCTTGACGTCACGGGAAACCCTTTTTTGTGCGATTGGCGGCCGCCTAACTGACCTGTCGCGACGACACATGACTGGACGTCTGTAAGGGGGCCCCTAGTTCCATTTGACCGCATCGCTTGAATGGTAACGTGCAGTTAACGCACTGAAAATTATGTTTTATTGTTGGCCCGTATGACATCATTCTTGCTCATATACGTCACTGTGGCGCAAAACTTGAAAGTTTTAAATACTTCTTGCTTTTTTTTCGTTAAAAAACATCTTTTATGGCTGTAATGGAGCTGAGTGAGGTACTGAATCCGAGTTCTTTCAAATTAAACGAAGTTGTATTTCCCCTTCATGGCTCCTTTAAGATACGGCAGAAAAAAAATCAGAGCCCTCCCACGCTGGGAATAGGGAAGTGCGGCGAAGCTGGCGGTGAGGTGTTGGTGTTTAGCTCTATTGGGAATTTGCTGTATTGAATTGTAAGGACAGTGTGCAATGTTTACGTCACAGACTAATGACACAGAGTTGTTGGGGTAGAGCCAATGAGTTTTATTGTAGAGCGGCTATTCCGAGCACAGCGTAGGCTCTAGTGCGCTGCACAGGTGACCGCTGAGGTGCAGCAGGGTTGTGCTACGGCACGGTAGAGATGGATGCATGGTGGGAAATAAGCGGTGGTGGTAGAGAAAAGAATAAGGTGGGGCTGTAGCCACACTCCCTCCGTAAATGGCCACGCTTCACTCTGCAACACATATTGTTGGATAGCCAGCTTACATGCTAACAACTTCATTTAATTTGAAAGAACTAGGATTCAGTATCTCACTCAGCTCCATTAAAGCCACAAAAGATGTTTTTTAACGAAAAAAAAGCCAGAAGTATTTAAAAACTTTCAAATTTTGCGCCACAGTGACGTGTTATGAGCAAGAATGCCGTCATACGGCCAACAATAAAATATAATTTTCAGTGCGTTCACTGCACGTTAGCATTCAAGTGATGCGGTCAAATGGAACTAGAGGCCCCATTAGAGACGTCCAGTCACGTGTCGTCACGACAGGTCAGTTAGGCGGGGCCCCCAATGCACAAACAAGGTTCCGTGACGTCAAGAAAAGTTGCGGGAAATTGGCTAGGTGTCGCGACTGCTTCACACGTTTTCTTTAATATCTTCGTTATTTTTCGAAGATTGCGATGATATTGGTGTCATTGTTATCGGGACTAAGCAGTCTTCCTAATAAACCCAACTTGTATTTTGTCTTCATGGCTCCTTTAAAGTCGGCTTCACCGGTAATCATAGGGGCATTGCTGGGGAGACGTTCCCTCAGGGGCAAGGTAAGCTGTCTGAGCCCTTGTCCGTTTTCTTCTTCCCCCTCAAACAGGACGCACCTCCAAGCTATGACGAAGCCATGCGCGTCGCCCCCCTCGCTGTCCCTGAGCACGTCATTCCACTGCTGTCGGACGAGTCGCCTGTTGCCAGAGGGAAGTCCTGAATGCCACCCAGTGGGAAAAGCCAACTGGGGGTTATGAACTCACAAGGGGAAGAATTCCTGCCGTAAACGACGGGCTGCTTATCGTAATTGCGAACTTTTATCGCTCCGTGTTCTGTCGGGTGTGTGAGGTGCGATATTTCGTTCCGAGGTAGGTACAAGCGTGGCACTTCTGGTGCGATGCAAAACGTGAATTAAATGCGTTGATATGCTGCACCCAATTTCTAAATTGATTTGAAAGATACCAAACCACTTTCAGTCACGAAAAGGGTGCGCAGAACTGAGCCGAGAGAACATTTTACAGTAAAAGGAATCACAGGTCGTGGAAAAAACTTGCTGGGGCTCGAACCCAGGTCGTCCATTCCAAAACCCACGATTTAGACTACTGTGGCAAAACCACAGAGCATTTTTAGCCATTGCATAAAAGAAAAGGAGGGTTCAAGATGTCGCTGGGTGTGCACAGGAAGTACCGGGCTTGTACCGTCAAGGAAGCGGAATCTTGCTTGTGAGGTCTAGTCATTGTGTCCTTGTGAAGATCAGCATTGTGTGTCTACAGTGAAGCTTCGCTTAAAGGACTGTCAGGGATATTTGGGGAAAACAAATTGGTGGGCAGCTGTTTCGCAGCTTCTTTGAAACTGTAGCACTCATGCATGTTTGTTTGTTGATGGGTTAGACGCCGATATGGCCCCGGCAAATAAAAGATGTACTAACAGGATGCTTAAAAGAGGACAAAAAGGCACTTGTGTTGTGCAGCACTATGTACTTTGTAAAATGTGCAAGTAACGTGCGCCCCTCTTTATTGAGAAAAATGAAGAGGAACAACGATATGCGATCTGTGTCTCACGCATGAAGTCAGGCCCACTTATGCAAAGGTCACCATTGTGTGGAATTTGTTCTTTATATCAGGAGTTTGTAGTAAAGGCAACTTAATCACTAGGTTTTGAAATTCAAGAACGTTCTTATTTTATAAATGAACTCGCTAAAGGATAAACTTTGACGCAAGCAAACACAGTTTGGTAGAAAACAAATTCAAGCCTTAATAATGCAGAATTTTTTGTAGGCTCAGTGTTTGTGATTTTTTGCAATCCCACATAAACAGGAAGTCAGTCCTTTATTTTTTTAGTGTTGCACTCATCAGTGTGCCTATATCTCTGGAGTGCATACAACAGATCTGGTTCAAGGCAGTTTCTGCAAACCACACAGAGCAAGTTGACTAAACCGTACGCTTTATTTCTGCCACGAGTAAAAATGTGGGCAAATGCCTGACAAGTGTTGAGCTGCAGTAATGGGGCCCAGAAAGTGTGTCACTCTCCTTAACCTGTTAGGAATCTTTCTGTTGTAATTCACTCACTTTGAGTTGTGTGACGTCAGTTCGACTTGAAACCTTGGTTCGATTGAAGCTTCACTGTATACCTTTGGATGGGTGTTGACGGCATGGGCATAAGCTGAGCTGTGTGTGGCTAGTGGTCTGCTGCTCTTTTGTTGGCCTCAGTGTGTTTTGAGGGGAGGTGGTCAAAATGCCTGCGACCTGTGTTGCCTTAATCATTTGCACGCTCAGAGATTGATTGTGAATGTCTTGTGGCTCCTAAGCGCGTCAGTTGCTATCCCACCTGGGAAATTTTTGGGTGTGTGTGTGTGCGTGTGTGCGTGTGTTTGTGTGTGTGCGTGTTGAGATAACTGAAGATGCTAATATATACTGTTCTGAAGTGACTGAGGATGGTGTTTATTATGTGGCTGAATCGTTGCATTCATGTTGCGTGTTGGGTGGTGTCATCATTTCCCTACATTCCAAGAGCTGTGTGCTTTCATTCTGTGGGATAAGCCCTGTGTGAACGTATAGTAGTTTGTTTATCGAATGGTGTGAGTAAAAGATGTGCGTCATGGTCAGTATGGCTAGTAGTGTGTCAGAAGGTGGCACTTAACTACGTGTAGAATAGTTTCTTTTATTGCTTTATTTACACTTCACGTGCATTTTGCTCTATGTTTAGTCTGGTCCACTGTGCAGGATGTAGCTATCTGGATATAAGTTCTGATGTGAGTGTGTAATCGTATAGTTAAAAAAATTCTCATCATGCTTCTCGCTTTCAGAAACTTAGAAGTGTGTCAAATATTTGAAACTCTTAATGTGAACCGAATGCTGCTGCTGTTTGATTCGCATTAGATTCACGAATTTCGTATTAAGGGACAGACAACTGATTTTTGTCAACTATATTTTCTCTATCCCAAAATTAAAGAGCATCATTTAAAACCCTATACCCGAAATGGTTTTGCTGATAGCGCCCTTGAACTTTTTAAATCGGAATTTTTAGATCTACCAGTTATACGTGGCCTGTCAAGAGCAATGCTGGCAACCTTGACTGTGAGCCGTGCAGCAACATACTTTTAACTGTACGTGAGATTAAAAGAGCTATTTAAAACCTTATCTTCGGCTAAAACAACAACAATAATGTGCAGTTCTTCCTATATTTTTTTTGCAGTTTTTGAATCACGCATTGAAACGGATAGAGTTGTTTGGACACGTACGGTAGTGCCGCATTTTGACACTGCATGGCGCCACCTTTCAAACTTCAGAAAGTTTAGTGGTTCTGCCTGTTTGTTTGGAAATTCTTTGCGGTTACCCCAATATAGAAAATGCTACCTTTCGTATGAGCTAAAGCACATGCACTCCACAAAAAATGGTTGTCTGTCCCTTTAATACTTTTCTTTGAATGTTGATTATGACTGAATATTCAAACGTGCTACAAATATTTGGGCTCGCACTTAGTACTGAACGTGTGGAGGCCTCAAAACTCAGCGTTCTAAGATAAATCACTCAAATGTTCCACATTAAGGAACGTGTACAATTGTAGATACACATTATAGGTAGCTTTTTTTCTGTATGCATTTAATGTGACACGAGAAGAATATCCTCACTTTTAATGGCTTTGCTTGTTATAGAAATTACATCTATGAAGTGAAAAAAATTCACCATATTCAATTTCACATTGCAGTTATCATTTGTTTCGTATTTTTGTGTTCAATTTAATTAGAAAATTTCTCTGTTTGAACAACCCCCTCCAGGAACATCTTAGAAAATTGCAGGGGTCTCCTGTGACAAAAAATAGGTTGGCACTTTATGCACTTCGAGCCTTGTAACTACTGATGAGGCTGCACTAGTTGATTTTAAATCAAACTGAACTGCATTTTTATTCTTGTGCCGCTAAAGGTGTGAAAGTAAAACGAAAACTTCATTCGCGTAACAGGTCCATGGCTTCTGTGAGCTGGGTATTGAGAATTCCGCACTGGCATTGGCTGTTTAAATATTATTCAAATCATTAAGGGACAAGGGATGGGGGGCATGCATTCATCGAAGCATCATCTTACATGTGGGTAAATGTCTGTTTTAGTTCCCTGTTTATTTCCTTTTAATGTTGAGACACCTTCACAGTTGCCATTCTTTAGTTGACGGTACCCTTACAGACAGTTTTATACATCCCCAAGCTTTCCATTCCACAGGTAGGACTAGGCAAACGTGTGTGTGATGTAGTAGACTTCTTGTGTACTCAGCTCGTGACTATGTCTAGCCCGTGGTACTGTACCAGGTTTTCCACCATACCTATAGCAAACCTGTTTCGTCATTGTGGTCGTACAGGTTGCCGTTAAGTGTCGCTCACCCAATAATCTTCTTCCTTACTGTTTTTTTTAAACAGACCTAGAATAGCAGAAGATGTAAACTCTAAGCAGAAACAAATATCTAATTCCTTTTAAGTTTCCATATACCCTGTTCATTTTGTAGCCAATTCTCTACTGTAGAGAGTACACCTAACTGATTCATACTCTTCTGGAAGTCTGGTTCCACTATGTAAATTTAGTCTAGAGAACTTTTTAAACTGCACTTAGCAAGGTAGTGCTAAGCTAAGCACTAAGCTATGCTTAATGCTAAACCACCTAAAGCTAAACCTGCTAAGCCACGCTTAGCAGCTCAGCAGGGTAGTGACACCTGCACTATTGCTAGCACTGAACGAAATCTCATATGTAAGCACCATGGCGAAGCTCACTTGCGCGGTACGAGATGGTAGGTGCGGACGAGAGTATATATATCTTTCGAGAATGCAAGACGTGCTTTGCGTTGCGGCCTTGCGTTAGCTGCTCCGATTTATCACTGCCAGTAAAAAAGTGAGACTTCGAGGACTTTCCTCTCGGTACTCTCGCATTGAAGGTTCAGTCATTCCTTTGAGAGCAGTTCTAAGGGCGGAGTCTGGTCCAGAGAAATGTTATTTCTTAGGCGTTCTGCTCTTATCATGTCAGCGAGTCAGAAGCTCTCCACATAAGCATTTGCATAGCCGCCCTCTTGGAGCAAAAGGATTGTGCGATTGGCCTTAGCCCAGGGGGGGAGGGGGTGGGGAGCTAATTGTGGTTAGACAGTGAGACTTGTGTTACAGAGGCATTTATTTTCTTAGTACTGCCGGATAGAAATTGTGGGCTAAGTGACTCAGATCTAAAGGCCAGTGGTGTGTTTGAACGGGAAACGAATCCTAGTAATATGAGCTTGTTTCGGTGGTCAATTGTTTGTTGCCTCTGTTGGTGCACCAGCCCTCAACCACATTGCTGTTCTGGTCGGCCTAATAGTTATGTTGCACGAAATCGGGAGAGGGTGGCATCCCAAGCTGAGATTATTCACTCCCTGTGTTGGAAGGTATAGTCCGCGTTAAAGGAGTACTGACACGAAATTGTCGTGTTAGGTTTTTAGGTTTTTTCGTCGATGTGGGTGCCTACGAGCCCACTAATCACAGAATGGCGCATTAGATGGTCGATAGCAGCGTAAATAATTAATTATTTACCACCTCGTTTACTTGTGCAAGTTGCGGTTTTGACTAAATGAACACCGAAGCGGCCGGCATGACAGGAGGGCGCTGTGGACGTCACCATTCTCGTCCCACTACTGCCGGTGGGGACATGCGTGCGCTCACACTCCTTCGCGCGCCCAGACCAGCTGTGGTCTCCAGCATCTCCATGCGCCGGGTAGCATGACATCAGTCCCAAACTGTGACATGTACACACGGTGGAACAGCGTGCACCAACCGCAGCCAGCACATTGGCCACGCCACGAGAATCCTCACGTCGGCACTTTGGGGTAGGAGGGGTAGGTGGCATCATGCTGATGCTGTTTGCGAAAGGTTATCCATTCTAATCTTTCTCATGCACGCAAAGATTAAAATGGATGTGAAATATGTTTTACTTAACGGTCACTGTTAAAACTTGCTGGGAGATATCTCCATATACAAAAAAAGCCTTTTACATAGTTATCCCAGCTTTGAAATTTCGTGTCAATACTCACTTAAGGCGCGTGGGTTTTTTTTTTGGGGGGGGGGGGGGAGGGGAGAGAAATGCTGGCAGTGTGACCGATGGTGGGAAATGTCGACATTCCATTACGGCTATTTTGCTTTTCTTCTGCTGACCTGAGAAGTCGCAAGACTTGTCCTTGTGTCTTCAAAGTTAGTGACATCAAAGTTGTAATGTCTGCGATGGAGGCTCGTGAAGGTGCAAGAATCTCTCTTCTTGCTGGAAGGAGGATAACCACAGTTTTTCCCATTTACTCCCTTATGGGAGTCAAACTGTGGCCGGCTACCAAAGTTCTACCCTTTTCCATTTACTCCCTTAAGGGAGTCACTGTGGTTGGCCATCAAAGTTTTATCCCCGTTTCTATTTACTTCCTAATGGGAGTTTTACTGTGGCTGGCATATCCTATTTCGACAGCTAAGTTGTGCAAGACGTTAAAACATAGAGAATAGGGTCATTTCACGACTCGCTGCATGGACGGTACGACGTACACTAATGAATATCCAGTTGCCTTTGTGGAGGGCCCCGGCTGATGGTGCATTGTGGCACATAGAAACGAACCTTAAGAGGGGGAAACGACTAATTTCAGGCACGCATTGCCTGAAGTCCGAACTGAAGATGGTGGTTCAATGTAGGAAAGCATTCATAAAGCAATGGGCAGGCATTTTTACAGTGAAAACTTATTGACCATGTACTTCCACTTCCAACTACTATCGTTCCTTTAAGGGTGTTAGCTAGCCTGGCTGAAGAATAATAGTTATACCTTCCAAATGTGCCACTTGTCGGTTGAATGTAGCTTGAAATTACATTCCGAAGAAGTAAAGTAGGCTTACCGAATTCTCTTTGGCTGTCTCGATGCTTCTTTCATTGTTTTAGCTTTCTTTCATTTTTTTTCTACACACTAAGCTGCCTACTAGCACTACTATGAGCCTACCAAGAAGCAGAGAGAAAAGGGACAGGTAAAGAGTGCAGAAAGAAGGAACATAGAAGAAGACTGTCTTTTGCCGTCCAGTGCTCACATACTCCTCTGCTGCCTTAAGTGAAAGAAAATGCTGCTGCCGACTCAGGCGTCTCCTTAGGCCTGCACGGGCACTTTGCTGAGCCCTCTGTTTCTGTTGCTTGAGGTCTTTGGAGGGCTGCACAGCTGGCAGGTAACAGAAAACGAAAAATACAACATGTTTTGGATAGAAAAGATAAAAACAAAAAAATTGCATCTTTTAAGTTTTAATTTAATAGTCACAATTGAAATTCAGTGCGAGGCCATACTTAGTTTTAGCAGCATGACGGCTTGCATAGCATTTACGGGAACATGCTTGTTCGGTCATCCTGATATTGCCAGCTATCAAGACCCAAACTGTTCTTGGGAGGAAGCAAACCACATTTGCCCATCGGCTTTTTTGTGTGGTAAAGTAATAGCATTCATTCATGCTCTAAGCTGTACAGGTATGCCTGTAGCGGGAAAATGTCGCAAAACGTTAAGCGTAGCTGTTAGTTTAGTTGATGGGGTATCAAATAGGCGCATGTTCTAAGAATATTCTTCTGTACTTGGTTTGCCACATCTTGCTTTGATATCCACAAAAAACTGTATAGTGCCCACCGTATTCATCTTGGGCTTCCTTTTCATGGAAAAAAGCTGCGAAAGAAGGAGGAACAGTCGTCTTGCATGCGGCAAGAAGGCTGAGCATATTGCCCGACAAGTCTCGTTGCCATAAAGAAACGAGCCCTTTCATCTTGAGCTTGGCAGTTTTTAAAATCTCAAAATGCTTGCGGTGTAGTTTGTAAAAGAGCAGTTTGATAATCAATGTCTAACGCCAATTGAATGTATAAATATATATAAATATATACGTGCACACACACCATATATGCCAACTAAGCGTTTTCTATACAGATCACAATTTTATACTCGAATTAAAGGTTACAGCTTTACAATTTAAAATGGTTGTTTGTTGTAATGCATGCAAATTTCGGTATATTTATTCAGTTTCATGGTCTACACCCCGTTGTCATATGTTTTGAAAATGATGTAGAAATGTGGTGGAGCGTTCAATGATTGTATGTGTTTTTATTGCGTCAGTGATGCAGAATGAATGCTGGAATATGTTGTGCGCAGTGTATTCTGATTTTGATCTCAATAAATGATGTTCTCGTCTGCAGTTACTGTGTGCAGTTTCGCCTTCGGTGATTGTGATGTCTGCATTTTCATTCTGGTATCGTATGTGACTCTCAACTTTGTTTTGCTGGAAGCCAGTTTCTTCTTCTAGGGTCAACATTGCAAAGGGGCATGGTCCTCTTGTGCCAGGGCTGGGGATAATTTTTCACTCCTCATAAAGGAGGAAAATTAAAATGCTTAACAAAAGTTCAAGCATGCTTCAGTGCCTCTCAAGCTGCTCAAGCCCTCAAGTTGCTACATGCAGACTGAGTATAATTCAGACGAGCATCTGCAAAATGTCGTGTGCGCAGCCATTTCTGTAGTTTACCACAGAACAGAAGTTCACTACCGCCGCCGAGCATAAAACCTGCGATTTCATGCTAAGTGCCTTAAGCCAGCGCTTATAGTGTCCACAGAGATCACCCCACACTTTTTTTTTTCTGCTGAAGAGCCCTTGGGACGTCAAGAGGAAGTCAGTGAACGTGAGCGAATACTTGGCTTCGTGGCAGGCGATGTCTGTGCTCTGTTTGTATAATTTTGCAGCTCTTTGGCAGAGCAGTCGCCTGTAAGCCAATTGTTTTTGCACAATCCTGAGGCTGTGTGGAAGGTAGTGTATGATATGGGAGGGAGTAGGGGATGCTGAATAGGGAACTACAACACCTGCCGGCAGATACGCCACCTAGCTTTTGGTCAGTGCGCATTCATCTACCGAGAGTGTTACGTATGGGCCCAATAGGGATACTTGCCTGTGAAAAGGGCAAGAAGAGTAGAGGGAGTTTTTAAGAATTTCATACAAAATAGGTAACATGGTTCAGGAACATCGCAAGTCTGGCAATGCTGAGCAAACAAAAACTTCGTCACGGTGGCTACAGCAAGGAAGAGTGTGCAATTGCTTCTTTGTTGGTGAAGGGGATTCACCAGACCACGTACACCTCGCAATGTCTGAACGTGCAATTGCGTGAGAACCTTTGATGTGCAATAAGTGAGGGGGATCCAGACGTACTGACCTTTCAGCGGGAATGGAGTCGGGAACAACTAAAGACAATATGGCTGGCGCGGATAATATCGTGCGCACGGCAATGCTAAGTCCAGAAGAGTGAGGGGTGAAGGTATGATTGCCCATTCGGCCCCTTTATGTGGCACAGATAATCTGCGAGCACAATTGTCACCTTGATGATAATTGGTTTTCTTGCCGTGACAACGTAAATAAACAATCACACGCAGAGGCAGGGCTGTGTTTTGCATTGGTTTATTAACATCGTCGTCAAAGCCTTTTATTTTACACATGGCCAACGCTCAAACAGCAACTGGAACATTTCATCCCAAAAGTGACGTCTCACTAACGACCGCATTATCCACAACACAGTGAGCCCTCGTGAAAATGTTTTCGCCTGGTCTGTCTTATTTTCAGAGCGTGCGACCAAACTAATGCGCTCTGTGATATCAGCTAAATAAATTTGAAATAGAAAGCATGTACATTAAATCAATCAATTTGAAGACAGTGCCAAACGAGCGTACAAGGTGGGCCGTACACCTTGTGCGTGGCCGTGCTGTTAATTTTAAAATATGAGCCGAGGACACCGTGTATTTGGGTACACGTGTTAGTGTTTGCGTTTAATTTTGGTAATGGCTTCACGCTGGAGTGAGTTGCCCATCCACATTTGCTTTGGCATAAACAGAGAACGCAAAACACAGGTGAGAGTCAATGCTCCATTTATTCCGTTGCAAATATAAGGTGTATGTATAGGCATCCAAATTTCCCATTTTACACCTTCCCGCATGTATGTATTCCATAGTTTGCGGAGTATTTTAGTGGAGAGCAATAACTCCCTATAAGAAAGTGGGGTCGGTCCTCAAAACGAGTGTGCTTAAAGCGGGTCGCACGTTACATCTTTGGTGTAGTCTCGAGGGTTCTGCTTGAACAGCCGATTCTAGCAACAATTTCCGGGGCTCTTTTAAGGGAGTCAATTTGGACTCCTGGAAAGGGAGTCAATTTGAATTAAGGGGGTCAAATAGATTCCATTTCAACTAAGGGAGTCAAATCGAAAGAGAGTCAAAATGGAGTCTCATATACTGCTTGTATTATAACACTCCATACGGGCGAAGAACGAGGACGACAGAAACCGAGGTGTTGTCCATGCAATCTTCAGTTAGGAGCCTTCCTGTGCCAGTATATGCATGTATTACGAGTGGACAGCCAATAACCGCATACAGACGTACACGACCCAGAAGTTGTTACGTAATCTAGCTCGCTTTTTGTCAGAATGCGCCAAAAGGCGAACACATCGAAATAAAATATATAGCAGAGAAGGAATACTTTGCTCTGCTGAAGTAAGTTGTAGCTCGATCTATCCCTATTACTTAGGTTTTCTTAAGTGAAACAGTAGTAGAAAAAGCTGATTTTCTGTAGCAATATTATTTCTAATGAGCAAGTTCAAAAGAATGTACCTGAAAAATATTACAGCTGCAATTTGAGTATTTAGGTAGCTGTCACACTTCCTCGAGATGGCTACTTTAGTTTGTTTCCAAACTTGCCTTGTCTTCTCAGAACAATGTTTTTCCCTTGAGGTCAGATTCGCGTAATTTTTACTGCGTTCAGAAGCTTATGAATTAAACACTGCACGAAGACTACAAAAATATAACATCTGTTCAACTACTAGCGTAAATTTTATGTTAATTTGACAAAATTATTAGTGTTTCGGAAACTGATATCTGACATGGTTATAGCTTTTACAGTAATATTGCTAAACTTGCTACTGTGGTATAACAGTTGCACTCCTTGGTCTTTTTAGAGCACAAGAGGATGTAAGGTATTCCAATGTGCAGTGGGTATCACTATAAAAATTTGGCTCCGTATAATGGCATAACGTGTTACTTAACTTCGAACGTAAGCCACTAAGGCGAAAATTTCTAAACATTTGCGCTCAGTACGGTAAAATACACCGAACATTAAAATTTCAAGCGTCTATTGGTTAAAAAATAACCAAAACGTCCTCGTGACCAGTCATTTTGTACACTGCGTCATTGATCATATCAAACGATTTTACGACGCCCTTCGAATTCGCTGTATTCGCGTCTCGACTTTTACGGGTGTCGGTTAAACGTGCCAAACGAACGTTTTTTTTCTTTGTGTGGCAGCCGAGATTATCTCGGATTTGAAGGCCTGATGGCGGAAGCTTGCATGCACATCCGTTACATCTGTCAACGCTCGTTACGGTTAGAGGAGACGACTTGAGTGCCTCATACTTTTCTCTTGGCGACTCGTGTCTGGGAAATAATTAGGGGACCTCTGCGTAGTGTTAACTGACAGTTAATTACGGTGATAGTAGCGGTATTGGCCGGGCAAATCGTGCCGTCGCCTATACAAAACATGGCGCGATCGCGTGAGAGTCTGCAGTAAATACCTGCAGGGGGCCATGCGTCCTCGGAGAGCAGATATGAAGGGAGATTTTTTGGTCACTTCACCCGTCTTCACGGAGAACAAAGAGCGTCTAACTTCCTAAACAACAACGCTCGGCTTGTTATACTATGAAAAACGCGGTATCTGCGGCATGACGCTAACTCTACGTTTGCCGTCTACGCAAGCGATTCGCCTACCTTTTTTCCCTTCGTATCTTCGCACACTAAGCTAGGCGCGTCTTTTAGGGCACTTCGTCAGAACCTCCGGGTCTCCTAGGTGAGGGCTTTTCATCTATGTACAAAAAATATATGCGCGCGTAGTTTTTTTTTTCTTTCATTTCGTTTAGGCCTGCATGCAGCCTGGCTTAGCGCAGTCACTTTATTGTAAACATTTCGAACGCAAGCGATCTGCGTCGTGCCTGCGTCGTTCCCCTCAAAGTGGCAGTTGTGGTTCCGTCAGTGTAATTTTTCGGCTTTTTTTACCTTTCGAAGGGCTCCCGACGCTGGCTTCCCGATATGTGTTCACCGCAATGTGGTGTACACTTATCGATAGGATTGTCACTCCGTAATAATAAATACTACCTTTTTGTCTAAAAAGGTGTTCACTGAATAGTATGCCAATAATGTAAGTGCGAACATGTATACAGGTTAAGAAGATGACAAAAATTACAGGTTACTGGCTGTACCAGGCAGCAACAGATGCCATCCCCAGCTTTCTTGCTCAAAATTCCAAACTCTCAGGAAACCACTTCAGAAAAGTGGTAATACGCATAAAGCAAGAAGTCAACATGGAGATGAAAACTCGAAAATAACTTTCCAGGATTTTGAATATTTTTTGGGTATTTCGCTGTCAAATCTTACTCCCCATACATTTCTATGGGGTAGTTTCCATGGCTCTGTAGCTTACTTGCGAAACGCGCTAGTCTTCACCCCAATATTAGCTGCGCGAAACTATTTTCCATTTCGCTAAATAACTACAGAGTAATCACTGTTGAAAGGACTGCCATGAGCGGGAAAGCTGCACATGCATTAGATTCACGAAGTTTTGCCGCTATAGTTCCACTTTCTTGTTTGTCAGTGTCCAAAGTCAGTTTCGCACAGGTCTTGAACGGGACTCCTGAGAGAATCGGAACCGTGTTAAACTGAATGTGTTCTGAATCGCGATGCATGTTCGGCTTTCGTCATGCAGTCTTTGGCAAGCCGATTTCAACCTCGCCACGCTCACCGATGTGGGCCCAGACATGTGCGGGCTAAATGCATTAATCTTAATTAACATCTTACTTGCCCTAATAAATGCGCGTATGCAGAAGAAAAAGCTAACTGCCAGGGAGGATCGTCAATTTTCGCATGTAGTCAGGCGCATTACTCGTAAAAACTTTGCCTATTGAACCCACACTCCTCCCGTATTATGGTTTAAACCTTGTAGAAGGCGACATTTTTTTCTGGACTAGTGTGGAAGTTCCGCGTTAAACGGTGACTGGTTAGCTGCTTCGTTCGGTGGATTTGTAGATAATATAAGATGCTTGAAACCTGACCGTTCGGTCGAGTTCGTGCAAATCGCAGTTTATATGGCGCGCACGTGCAGGCGCGTAACTTCACATTGGCGTCGCTGAAGCCACGGTGGACGCCGCAGCGGAAATAAAATGAAGGTATTAACGAGATAATGAACCAAGCATTAGTAAAGGCATCAGAAATTAGGCGCAAGGCACCGCCATCTCTACGCCGCAGGCTTGCAGGTTGCGCCACTATTGTCTGGCTGTCCTGAATGCGGGCGTCCACAAATTTTTGCAACGAGGCGGAAAGATTGGTGTCATTAGGCGCACAATAAACGCAGATAAATAAAATCTCTGCAATTTCAAGGCAGTTTAAGCAATTGAAACATTCTACTTAGTCTCGGAACTGAAGCTATTTTTAGGCCAACATGAGAACCAGGCAAGGGATAGGGGAACTACCCTGCGGACTCCCGTGGTCCTGTCAGTGTGGGGAGGAGCTTTCTAGGTTTAGCGGATTGCGTTCCCAGATAATATCATCCAATTAGTGAAGTTATCTCGGCGAAGTTACTGTGTTTTATCCCCGCAGACGTGCATCAGAAGGAACGTGGGCTTTGCAAATCAGAAGTATGTTGCATCAAAACTCTGCAATTCTGCCAGGCCTTTTTTTTTGTTAGGCCGGACGTTTAACTTGACGGTAGATCCCGTGGAGTTATGCTTTGTCAAGTTTTAGACAAGTCGCAAATACGAAATGTCATCGGGGCTCACACAAAATGACCCTTAATTACCTCTTAAACTGCAAATTTCTAGTCAGATTTGACCACTGGTTCGGTATACAAAAAGTTTTAAAATGAAATTTTTTTCTTTCCTGACATTCATGCAGACATAAAAATAGAGAGGGAGTCTCTGGTCTATTTTGAAAGTAAGGGGCGCATCTAAGTTCGCTCCAGTCTGTTTAGTTTGTATTGGGAATAGTAATTTTCGCACTCTGACACACATAAGGCGCGAGTAAGGATCGCCAAGCGATCCAAATTAGCCCGGACAAAAAAAAAAGCGCCTCGGTGTATAATCGACACATTAAAGGTCAAATTTGGATTGCTTTCCACTGCCCTGAGTCACCGACGCACTAACGCTGAAAGTTCAGTCGACTACTTAAAAACGAATCAGTAAAAAAACGTTACACAAACAGGAGGAACAAGGCACAATAGCAGTCACTGGTACAAGCACACTGACTGTTCTTGTGCCTTGTTTCTCCTCTTTGTGTAGCATTTTTTCACTGGTTTGTTTTTAAGCAGTCCTGAACCAACAGACGCAGACTTCCACATTACTTTAGTCGACTACGATCTTCTCCCGAAAGCGTGAGACTCCGGTTACTCCAAATACGAAACAATGCGATTTCGAACCCCTAGTCTACGTAACTCTCGACACAAATCCACTTGTCATCTTTTCATCATGTTCCGCAACGCACGACGCATATGCTTATTGAGCCAAGGCACAGGACTACAAACACCGCAAAGCTGCATAGACAGCGGGCCTATTATTATACACGTGTGTAGAGCCGGTGGTGTGTTGTACTCTATCAGATACAGGGGACGCCTATACCCGTTTACATTCTACAGCCGGAGGGCGCAGCCGTGCGCACCAGTGGTCGAAAACGCCGAGCTCTCGCTATACAAACTGCGCGGGTGATAGCGATGCGTACAAGAGGCGCATGCAGTCTCTGGCTCTGGCTACGAATGGCTATTCCAAAAGTTAAACCAAAGAGGGTAAAGAAAAGGAAGGCAGCGAAGACGGTCGTTCGGAGTTACGCATGAGAATCGACGGCGTCATATACATATATATGAGATTCGTAGTCACGCACGGCCGCGGTCTGCAGTGAAAAGAGTGAAAAGGGAAGAAGACGACGAACATATAGGACGTGCGCAAACCGCCTGTGCCGCTCGCTGTCGTGTTTTATAGGAACCTGTCATGCCCACGCGGCACTGTCTGGACCAGAAGATGCGGTACACCGAAACGTTGCCGATGGTTTTGTGCATGCGCAGTGCCGCCTTTCTATTCCGTTCGGCTGGTGCGTGAAAAACCAGACTCGTCAGGCCAAAACAAACAAACAAAAACGACGCTCTGTTGACTCCAGCGAGGAGGACTTTGTCAGTAGCCTCTGGAACGCATCCACTAAAATTATGAACACATATCATTACAGGAGTGCCCGTTTTCGATTTCACCGAAGTGAAATTCTCTAACACGGAGCGACAGGTGCTGCTGAAGAAGGCTTGATAAAAATTCAGAGAGATGCGAAAGTTTATGCAGACAACAAACTACGCTTTCATGATGTTCAGAAGCACAACAAATTTTGAGTTACGGAGGTCTACTTCCTGAGTGCATGAGCAGCCCCCGCTAACTCCTTTTTCCTATTTTCTTTCAAGCAAAAACAGTGATGGTTATAAGTAAAACAACAATTCACAGTGATAATAACAATAATAATATTAATAATAATAATCTCAGAGGATAGGTGCATTATCAGGCGGAGGCCAGGGCAACGGTCCGCAAAGGCAAGTTTAGTTATGGCACAGTGGAGCAGTTTGTGCCTGCGAAGGACACCGCCGGCGTCAAATTACCTGATCGCTTTCCCCGCAGCGTTCAGTTCAAACGACGGTGGAAGAACACTAGGCCTCGCCTGACATATGGTCGTCTAAGGTGGCTTCGTTATTCCTCCACTACGATTACACTATTCGCCGTACCGCAAAAGTACAATGTGTGGCATCAGCTCACGAACTCGTCCATCATTGCTGTAAGTACCATTATTCGTTTTGAAGACGACGCGCTCGCTCTGTACGTTCGTCCTCTCTTACCAGCCAAAAAACGTCTGTGCCGCATGTGTGCTGTGGCGTGCGCACGGCGCATGCGCGGGGACAATGAAACTTGCGCGCCATCTCGTGTTGAACGAAACGTCTTGCCACGCAGACGCAGGTAGACATTACAGCAAGTGGGGTTAGGTCGAGCAAGCGACACTTGCAAAGCAGTTCGACGACAGTTGAGCTATCGCAAGCGAAGTATCACAATATCGAGTATACAATCACTTTGGTTCTAAGGAAGCATTGTGTGTCGTTTACACGGGAGTCCAACCCGGGATCCCAAATCCAGCCCGGTGGGCCGGCGTGGGGGTCAAATCTGCCTTCGCAGTGGCTCGCAATGCAGTGGCGGCGCTGACGAGGCTTAGTTGTGGTTGTGGTAGTGCAGCGACGACCTCTCAGATGGGCCCACGGTTCAGACCCTGCACGAGAGTCGAGCGGTATTGTTAGCGCATGCGTAGGCAGCCCTCATGTATAGTACAGCATGCTGGGACGCTGCACGCCCAAAATGAGTAGTGTTTACAAGCAGGGAGTGTAGTTTCGTAATAGTAATTGTTATTACTACGTAGAACCGTCTCACTGATCACTTCCACCGCATTATTTTCAGCTACAAGACTAGGTACAGTACTTAGGGGAGGTGGTGTGTGAATCTTCGGGTAATTCAGTAAACAGAAACGCAAATCTCTGCTCAAAGATGCCTATGAATGATGGGCTTTTGCATAATAAACATGAAAGGCTCAAAGACACGGTCTTTCATGTCTCATTATATTTCGTCATATTCGTCATGTCATTATTCGTCATATACTCATTATATTTCAACGAAAAACGATGCTGCCATCTCTGCGTGGGTCGTGATCAAAAAGGCGGAATTGAAACTCGTCGTTTATTTCACCATTATTTGACAGAGTTATGTCAACAGCACAAAACTGGGCTCTCAGTATGCATGGACGACGCAAAAGACATGACATATGCTTAAACAGAAACCGGAAGTTGTGCTATTGTCGACTAAATTTATAGCAAAGAAGTAGGCGGCCCATCGCCTGCGTAGCACTCGGCCGTGGGTTTGGTTTCCACGTCGGGCTATATATATGAGGCTATTGCTCAGGAGATTATATGGCTAGAATTCGGCTACTCGGGGCCGAACAGAACACCCACTATAGTTTAGATTGCACCGCCGGCCTTATTCTCGTGGTCTTCGAAAAAATGACCAGACTTAAAGGCCAACTGCACTCAAAATTTCGTCGTCTTGAAAACCTTATTTTCACATATTGTGCCTAAAAAGACTGCAAGATGCAAAATATGACAGCTGAAATACGCGTATCCACGGCGAAAGCGACCATCGAAAATTGGCGATTTAAAACCGAAATTCACAGGACGACGGCCATTACGGCCACGCTGAAGTGACGTTGCAGCCTGGCAAGCCGGCGTGAGAGAGACCGCGAGCGGCCGGCCGGCCGGCCGGCAGGAGCAAACCTGCGCGCAACGCTCCGCCTTCGCACCAGCCCTAGGAGAAGCGCGCCCTGCGGAGCTAGCTCGACCGGTTCTCCTGGTCGCGGCCGTTCGATAGCGGCCGTGGCCTTACAGTCCGAAGAAAATATCCACACGAACTTCGTGAGTCTCCCAAACATCCCCACCTGTTAATAAGACGTTTGTGACGGTGAAGAAAAATAATGCGGTGGGCACAGAAAGAACATGCATATGATACAAGTCAACAACAACGAAAGAAATAAAAGACAGCCGTTTATTTTTGCTGTGCGCTGGCGGGTAGGGGCCTGCGCTTGTGCGGAGCTATTTTCAAAAAGCATTCTCTAAAAACTTTACGGAGCTATTCGTTTTGAATTGGGTTATCGTGGAGGTCTGACGTTGAATTTGAAAAGGGGAAAATGAGTGAGTTAACCGATTCTGGGGCGAAGCCGAAATTTTTCACTCTTACTCAGAGTGGCCAACGTTGTCGGTCATTGAAATTTTTTTCAAATATCCAGAAAAGCCTGGCTAAATAATGAGCCACAATATGTTGATTTTCAAGCCCAAAAAGCCTATTTTTACTAGGCACTGTTTGCCGCTCCAGCCAATCACAGCGTTCTGCTAGTGTAGCAAGTAAGGTGCGGCAAAATAGCCGCAAAATCGCTGCACTTTCTATAGCTTCGCAAATTGAAGTTTGCGTTGAAATTGGCAAGAGTGTTAATACAACAAGGAAATCTTCCGATTGAAGCAAACGTGTACCTTGTTTTCACGGTCCGTTTAGACTGCGCCCATTCGCAGGAACGATTACTTTCAGCTGACACGCGACCTCCCGTGCAAAAACTTCGACGCTTTTAGTAAAACGCGCAGGTCGACTTTCAGCTGAGTCGCTGCAACATTTTGCCGTAAAATGTATTTTAATGTTTTAATACACATTGACTGATTGGAGTCTCCAGATTTCACGTAGACATTTAGTTCTAGTTATAATCTTTCTGCCGAGTAATATAACCGAGTATTACGAGCACACTCGAGCGTCTATACTTGGTGCGTGCTCTTTTTTATGCCGAACCTTGTGTAAGCTGGTGCAAACGTTTCCACGACACAGTTAATTTACTATCCTGCCTCATTGACGGGCGCTTCGTGCTCAAGTATTGGTCTTTCGCCCTCTCAGGAGTTACCTACATAAATGAGGCAAATGCTTGGTCACCATTCGTGCTGGTAATCATTTAAGCGGATAATAAGAGTGCCTCGATATCTTTTTGTTTGATGGCACCATCGCAAGGCCAATGTCTTGAGGAGCTTTTTTCCGGAACTTTTAGAGTGCCAAAGAATAAATGAATTACATTTTTTACGTATTACCTAATGACGTATGCATGTTGTGCCCACCCTTCATGATTGCTTGCTTAGATAGCAGCCGAAAAGAACAAACAAACACGTACGCACGCAAGAAAACAAATTTTGGATGCTCGCCTAATGGTATCTACAGGACATTCGGTGCGGAGAGCTAGACAAATAATTGTCAGACTTGTAGTCTCGCAACGTTTTACACCGGCCACACGATTTGGCCAATAGGCAAGGTCGGAAAAGCTTTCCTCTATTCCGTTATGTATTGATAACGCTCAATGTTGCCATCAGGCTGGTCTGTCGGCCGTAACGTGGGACTACGCGCCTGGTAAGCCTGTAGCCAGTCCAGACGAACGAATCACATCACGGCATGGACGGAGCTGTCCTTTCTATTCGCCCTCACCTGGTTTAGAGAGAGTGGGAGAGATACAGACATCGACATTGAAAGATGCACACCACAGAGAAAAAGAAGTATGTTCTTCCTTCGTTATGGGTGTATACTTCCGTGAAACGAGTGGCACCCTCACATGATGCTGAAGGTCGTCGGAGGCCCGCACCTGCTGTCCATGGCCATATTGGCGCGCACTTCGATGGGGCTCCCCGTGATTATATCCGGTGGCATGGGCGACAGCGGCGTGTTCACCGATGGAGCTGCGGGCAGAAAAAGGAAGGGTAAATGGAGGACGATGTCAGGGACAAGAAATCTATTTTCCGCTCCGCGCCGCGCTTCTTCCGCGTGGGGCCGTTGTCTTAATGTAATGCATCCACAACTCGGCTAGTTGGAAGACATGCTTAGCGTAATGAACCGCTGAAAGTAGGCAGTTAGGTTGGGCTGCCTTATTTGGAACCGTGCCAGCGTGCTGGGAAGAGTCGTGTCTGTGAGGGCAGTCCCGTCGTATCTTTTCCTTGAATCTGTTGTTTATTTACGCTGCCTCTGCATGCCGATGTTGGATTCCACATGCCTTAATATCGCGCCAACGTTTCTTCAGGAGTTAAGGGAGCGTAACAACACGTGTGAGTGAGTCTCAGGCGTGTGACATGTGCGGGCACGGGGGTTCCGTGTTATTTAAACATGCAACGTGCGCGACGGAGTGGTTGATTGGCTAAGGCGTTGTGCTGCTTTGCACGGAGGTGCCAGCCTGATCCCCGCGGCTGTGGCGGCTGTTTTTCTTGTGGGCTGAACAGCAAAACCCACGCGTCCGTGATTCTAGCGATAGTGTTAAAGATCTCTTGCATGTCTAAGTTAGTCCTTAGCGTGTGGAAAAGTCAAATCGCGTCAAGGTACTTTTTAACCAGTTAACTTTTCCATATATTGAGCTCCGTTAGTGTATGGCTGCCACGTAGGCCTTGCAATGTGTCGCATCCATTTCTACGGTAAACAATTCAGCATCCCGACACTTTCCCCGGTATTCTGAGCCTTTCCTTTAGTCGAGCCTCTAGTGGAGGCGATCCTTGAAATCAATTTCCATAGGCATAAGCATTGCGGAATCTTCCCCTCAGCCGAGTGTAGGGAGCAATGGGAGTGGAGGAAGAACTCAGAATACGGCCCTTTGTCGTATTACCATCAGGCGTGGTATTTGTAACAAACCCGGACACCACCCCACTCTTCCACCCTGTGATCAGTGGTTGGGCTGCCCGACCAGCCCGGCCCCTGGGATCCAGTAAGACTTGGTGACAAAGGCACGGACACACAGCCGCAGCCAGAATATCCTCGACAACGGTTGTCGTGCGCCGGGCGCGTGCCCTAACATCTGCCCCTCAGCTAAATACAGATTTATCAATCAGGGGGTTCCTGTCAGTCGTGTGTGGTTTTAATCCACAAGATCATTCTAGCGGCGGTATCATAAGCTTAAGAAATACTTAACAAAAAATAGTGAACGCAAGTGAAATATCTCTAAGATTAGCAAAAATGGCAAGGAGTTCACCTTTAAGCGTTTACTATTCGTTACAACGTTAGTTAAGGCAGATCGTTGCCCCATCGCTTGGTAAGCCAGGGATAGACGTTTCCCTGCAGCTTCTTAATGACAGTCGCTTAATAACGACCTTCTTAATGACAGTCGCTTGGCGGAGTGCAGATTGTGCATCACGATGCCTTCGACCGCCGCTCAAGTTATTTCCAAGTAGCTGCAATACGTATCGCGTCCACTGGGCTATCTCGAGAAGTCGCCTGTGTAAACACTCTAATGTTAAGCTATGCAGCCGAAAATAAAATTTCGGCGAATGCCTATGCGGAGCATGCTAGTCGACTCAAAAGTTCGGTCGGCGCTATGGCTTCATGCGACGCAAGCTTGCATGGCAATGGTCTAATTAGTGTCACATGATGGCGGCGATGGGAGCAGTCATAGTTGATTTTACCCAACCGGTCGAACCGCTTCCGCTCACTGACTAGCCAGAGTCACTGTAATTATTATTAATGACTTTGGCTAGTCAGTGAGCGGAAGCGGTTTGTCCGGTTGGGTAAAATCAAGACAGACTGATTCGTTTGCAGTGGCGAAACGACCCCAGCGAGGATTGGTGTACTGGATGGGAGCAGTCTGTCTTGATTTTTACCCAACCGGCCAAACCGCTTCCGCCCACTGTCTAGCCAGAGTCATTTTAATAATGACGGTGACTCTTGCTAGTCAGTGAGCGGAAGCAGTTGGACCGGTTGGGTAAAATCAACTATGACTGCTCCCATCGCCACCATTATGCGACCGCTGCTCGCTTGACTTCCCGCACTGCGCAGTGCCACAACGTAGATAACTTGTATGAGTCAAATTTTATATAAGTGAATGTGCCTCGCCCAGTTTCCTGTGTTGGCAACATGGATTAAGTACTGGAGTGCGATGTGGTGACGCCGAACTACGGGACTGCCTTACGTTGCAGGCTCCGGAAGCTGCCAAGAGTGGGACTTCACATGGCGTACTCATCCATTCCAGCGGTGGAATGACAGGTATATACCTGTGCAGAGGCTTTTAAATGCAGAGCATTTCAGTAACTCACGATGTCACCCGCGTTGTCCCGTCGTAGCGTCCTTGTCCGCACCCCTCCCCCTACACTATATAAAAGAAAATCAGGTTTCGATCCCTCGACCCTGCGGGCGGAACGCAATGTGCATGGTGCTCTACCGACTGCGCCACAAAGCCGACACAGAACGGGACGCTATGAACGCGCCTTATATCGTTGACTCATTCAAATTACTGCTGACGAGAGAGCGCTCGTCAGCAGTTGCCACAAGTGCAACTACATTAACGTAACGCAAACTACTTAACGTCGTGCGCCCCCGGAAATGCTCTGCATTTGATCGTGCCCCTCGCGAGGGGGATGTTTATACAGGAACTCCTACTTCTAGCGGACTCCTGGCGCCCTCTTTCTGCCATTGTAGAGACTATGAGGCGGTCTTCGAAGGGCGCCAAATTTGAATTCTACAAAATCGATTTTTAAGGTCCGCAGCGCTACATCCGCGCTGGAATTTTAAATGCAGAGCATTTCAGTAACTCACGATGTCACCCGCGTTCACGTCCGTAGTCCGCACCGTCGTTGTCCCTACTATATAAAAAAAATACTATCCGGCGCCCGGTTTCGATCCCTCGACCCTGCGGGCGGAACGCAATGTACATGGTGCTCTACCCACTGCGCCACAAAGCCGACACAGAATGGGACGCTACGAACGCGCCTTATATCGTTGACTCATTCAAATTACTGCTGACGAGCGTTCTCTCGTCAGCAGTTGCCACAAGTGCAACAACATTAACGTAACGCAAACTAGTTAACGTCGTGCGCCCCCGGAAATGCTCTGCATTTGATCGTGCCCCACGTAAGGGGTATGTTTCACTGCGTCTTCTCTCGGTCGCGGGACCCTTGGCACCATCTGGCGGAGGCACGGCACAACTCGTAGCACTTTGAAAAGATGCGGCGCCAGCCAGCTGTGTGTGTGCGTGCCGCACTTGTACAAATGGCGAGGGCATTGGCTGTCCACAGAGCAAAGCATTCGTGCAAATAAGCCGTTGCAGTCAGTCAGTCAGTCAGTCAGTCAGTCATCGTCAGTCAGTCAGTCATTTGTATGAAGGTTTTTTTTAACGCGACTTTCCGGCTTCCATGGCTGCGCACATTTTAAAAAGTACGAGTGGCTGAAAGCCGTCGGCAAAGCTATTCCCTGTTAAGTGCACGGGGCATATTAGGCTGTTCCCTAGTTTGGGAGTCTTACCTTGCCAGGTGGGAGATATCATCCCGGACACCTCTGAGGCTACGCTAGACAGGTGCAACCTTAGTTGAAAGGCTCTCCGGAACACAAACAGCACTTCCACACCAGAACAGGATATGGATAAAAGTTTGATTGTTCGATGGGCGTATAAGGCCACAGCCCTCACCGTTATAGAACAACCGAACGTTTTTCCCTCCGTCCCCAGCAGCTGCGGAGCACCCGGCCACGGTGGTGGTCAGGCCAGCGATACAGCAGAGCTTGCCAAGAATCTCTCTAAATCACGACAGGCCGCCTCCGGAACTTCTACCTGGCAACGTTCAACCAGCGAGCTATGGCTAGCAAGGGCAGCTAAGCTGTGCTGTTGGGGTATCTCTCAGGCATTAGGAGGAATATCATAGGATTAAGCGAGGTAGAGCAATCCGTGAAGAGCTAATGGGTAGAACAGCGGCCATATATATTCTATGCATTCGAGGACATCAATACGGGAGGAAGCGGGTTGGATTGTTGATTCCCAGAGAGATAGCATGGAATGCGGATAAATTCTACCGCAAGAGCGAACGAGTTCTGTGGTTTTTAGATTAGATAAACATAAAGGTACAGGTCAAACGCCACACATGCCTACCAACGATGCTATGCACCAGACTCTGGCTACGATGATCTAGCTACGACAACCGCATAAAAATTATCCTGGATTTCTAACAACCAGGATAACAGGTTCAATTTAGGAAAATTAACTCAGCACAATCACATCAATCAGGCAATATATAAACTCGCGAAGTATAACCAACCACTTTAGATGTGATTTAAAAATTGAGAAAAAAACATCCAATTCGGTACTCGCCACTGAAGTACCGGGAACGCTCAGCGACCAGGAAATTGAGACTTATATAAGGTCCTTGGAGGAATTATGCAAGGGACGCACAGGCAAAAGTTTTCTTCCACAAATCAAGCGTAAAGTGCCCTGTTAGGAAAGGCGTGGGACAAAAAGGCAGTCCCCCTGCAAAATAGCTTGCAGCCCCTTGTGTAAGACATATAAGGAAGACTAAACTGCATGGGAGAAGTCAGGTTTACAGCTGAACGAATAATATTTCAGTCATTTTTTAAGTTTGCGGAAAAGAATGTCTTCCTCAGTGAGTCTGGGTAATACCTCGAAAAATGCTTCTTCAGACATCTTGGTGGTATGGTTAAGGTAAATACGAGTAAATCGAAAGCAATATTAAAACGCAATGCATGAAAGCTGTCTTAAGCCTACGTGGTGAAATTGCTCTTTAGAAGTGGAAAAGTATAATTACATTGGGAATGTTGTCAGGGCGGAACCCAATGACGAGAAAGAAATCTGACGTAAAACTTGTATTGAGGGGGGCGCATTCTGCAGGACCTTCCCAATAACGAGCATTAGTGTACCTCTGTCATAGAAGATGACGGCATCCCACCAACGCGTGCCGCCGGTGATGACATATGGGAAAGAAACTTGCCGTAAGCACCCAGAAAGAAAACTTAGCGCAGCCCAACGAGCTATGGAAAGTAAGGATGATAAAGTAGCGCTTACAGACAGGAAATGAGCGTCTTAGATGAAGAAACAGACTCGATCAGGTGGGCAGTGGAGCCCATATCTCAAAGTAGGGGAAGAAGTGGGCATGTAATGGGATGAAGTGACAACTGTGACACGGCAGGGTAATAGAGTGGCTACCGATGGACGTGACAAGAAGTACGGGAGGCCCACTAACTTGAACGAGGGGTAAAATAAGACAGCCGGGGAAGGGGGGGGGGACATATTTGACAGGAGCAGCTGGAGGTTCATCGCAGAGCTTAGTCTTGCAGTAAGGTACATAGGTTAATAATGACGATGACTGGCTTAGAACGCAACCTAGTCTAAGCCATAGACCAAAGCACGAGGAAGCGTCGTTTCTGAAAGAGTGTGTATAGACGGTTGTTCCGAAGCGCCTTGTTTCGTACTACAACGGCTTTCCCGTGTACCATCGGTAGTGTTTCCCTTCCAACTGTCGCTGTAACACACCACCTTGCATTCGTAGCTTTTTTAAATCTCTCATTACGCTGGAATGGCAACACATGAAGCTTCGCTACCAGGCTGATTTCAGTAAGGAGTACCTTTTTGTTGCCTGAAGGAACGAGGAAGAAAGAACATTCTGTTGCAGGAACGATGACACTCGCCTTGTGAATAGCAGTGGTATCGGATGACCGCTTCGCGGTGGGAGGTAGGTGGCCCTCCATCTGTCTAAGGGGCGCACCCCGACTCCTTTATTACAAGGGAGAGGGAGACTATAACCGACAAAGTTCGGTTTCTAGCTAGGAACACTTTCTCCGGAAGAGGCACTTGATTTAGAACCCTCGTGTCACTACAGGGGCGTCAAAGGGAGTCTAGAGCGTAGTCTGCGTAACTTCTGCTGCCGAACGAACTGGTCGACGTGGTCCATGATGACGAGGAACTGCGGGATCGTCGTGACGACTTGAGATGCTTTCCTCGGGTCTCTGGCAAGCGTCCCCAAGAAAGTTTCGTGGGCACGGACTTGCTACTGCCATCCAGATCTGAGTATGTTTGCGCATTCGCACGCCAAGGTTCACTGATCAGGTGTAACAACTGCAAGAACTTCTTACACATTAACGTGGTGCGTCCAGAATGGACGCCTAACGAAAACTAGTACTCATACGAAAAGTAGCACTGATCCAAATGCGTCTTGAACTGCATTCACGTTCACGCTTTCTCAGTTGATTCGTACTGAACGAATGGTTGAAGGAGGTAACAACAGCTCTACTCCTTTTTTATGATAGAGAATATAAAATAAGCTTGGGTAAACTACAGCGCTCAGAGATAAAAAATAAATCTTAGTATCGAAGGTGCAAACTGCAGGCAACTGAGGGTCATTTGTCCTTCCGGACACCAACGAGCACTACAGAAAACTAAGCTTTTAGTTTTTCCTTAAACAGTGAGGTTAGAAGTAGCATGAGTTGAACTGTGTATACGCAATGCAGCCACGTTTAAAAAGTTCGACCAGCCTCTGGCGATAAAAAAAAACTGCGTCTATAACGGGAAGTGCTTCCTCATAATCTGGAGGTATACAGGCGGAAGCACTCGGAACGCATTACAGATGTGAACCCTTTACGAAAGCTGTCACCCTGGATATAAAAGAATCAGAAAAGAGGTACGGCATAGTCAGGCCTGTATAGTCTCCACGTACCTTCGACGCCGGCCACCACCTATGCACACGGGTTTGGCCGGCATGTGAGGCGACATAATTAGGGGGTCGATGGGCAGTTATTTAACGTGTCCACTGCACGCGCTTAAAGCACACAGTCGCACGCAATAGCGCGTGCGCAATGGCAACTGTTGTATCCGCTCGCGGAACTACCTTCCATGTCAACATAGCCAACGTGTCGCCAGCTGGGCCATTTTGATGTCGTCCAAAGTCCAGACACACCGACATGCATTTGCACTTACTCCATAGCCTCCTTCTCTACCAATCGTGTTGTGCCTAAGTGCTTGCGTGCTGCTACTTCTCGTCGCAGATATTTTTTACTCCGAATTGCAGCGCCAGCGAATGGCACCCGTGCATCGCACGCATTTCCGAAGCCAAAGTCAACCCAGACTACTTTGGCCCTTGCTCATAAATTAAATATGCAAACTGAAGTGGCCGCACGAGTGCTGTGCTAGTGCGCTGTCCGCAAACGGAATAAGCTGCAGACGGGAAACTACCTTCAATATGGCTTCCGCAAACAATTAGGGCGCGAATAGGCCTACCATATCGGACACTAAGAGTCCAAGTTTAAATTTCATCGCGGAGCACGCAAACGATCCTAGCTCCGAGGGAGGCTAAGAAACACTTGTTATGAAAATAAAGTACCTGTCCCACATTCAAATTTTGAGTGTGCGCCCATGCACACTTTTCAGCTACCATTTTCAGCTACCAAGCATCAAAACAATACAAAATGTAGTACAATGCAACAAACTCGCACGAAGAACTGGTCCGGTACAAATAAAGGCTTCGCTCGCCGTACTGTGCCTTCCTGTTTACTTGCTCGTTCGCTTCCTTTCTCGCTGGCTCGGGCCGTTTAGCAGTTTTATTGTGGGATTTTACACACCCTACGACTTCCCCGAAGAGAGGTTGTTATTTTGAATTCGTTTAAGGGATTATACTGCGTTTATAATAATTTCTGCATTGTTTATTGAGGATAGTAACAAGGACTACTCGATGGAGAACGAACTGTGTTCTCATCTTCTGAATTCTATATATTCTCAGCAGAAAGCTTGGCCGTGTGCCCTATAACATATAATTGTGTATTTTCTGTTGTCCATTGGTTGACATAGCGGAACGTGCGCGTTGGAGTTTTTTCTGTCTCGCTTCGATTATAACTGTGTTCTGGTTGCATTCTTCTGAGGCGTTTTATTCCGACTGCTTTGCTGTACAATCCGCGGAACTTGCAATTCTTTTCTTTGCAATTGGTGAAAAACCAAACCTTTGTCAGTAGTGATCGGCGGTGGATTCGTTCTGTAGATTACTCCAAAACCCGTTACAAGGTAAAAATTCATCTCATTCCCTGCAGGCACCGTATGTCAGACGGCATGAAAAAGGTTGCGCAAAGACGTGGTGGCAAAGTGGTCGTGAACGGGCCAGCCGTTGTCAAAGGTTTGCACGATGACGTCTAAGACGAAGGCCCCGCTATGCGCAAAAAAGCGTGTGGCCGAGTACACTGACTGCACAAAAAAATGTCGATTAAAAAAGTAATTCTGAGCTGCAGTAGAGTTTGCATCGGTCAGAGAAGTCCCGGCTTTAACCACAGCGCGTGAACGCAATTGGGCAGTAAAACAATGCCAGTAGCCGCGAGTACGAACACCAAAACTTGAAAGGGAACTCCGCATTGTTAGATTAAACCAGATTTTCGCCTAGGGACAAAAATAGGCTGGAGGGAGAAATTGTTGAAGCGTATGTTGTCAAGAAAGCGTGTGAGAAGTGCATCAGCAAACCTTCTATTGCTCTTTCATTGACAGAGAGACTGAATTCCTGGAAAGGGGATTAGAGTGTCACTGTTGACATCATGTGCGTTAGGGATGTTAGAAAATACGTTTTTTCAACATTGAGTTCCGTTGTAAGTGTTGCCTTGTCTGTTGTGCTTGTCCCCCCTTGTTGTAGCATTTTAATGCTTCTTGTAAGTTGTTACAAACCCTAAAAATGCTGGTGCCAGTTATTCTAGAGAGGTGTTTCAACCTTGTAACTAATTTCCTTGTCTAAAGGCGCCGCTTACTCCACGCGAGCATTTGGCCAGAGACTGGAAAATATATGACAAGGATACAGGCGTATATTTCGGCCTTCTGTGGGCACCTACGCTGCCGGCCTCGTACACGACGTCGTTGAAAAGGTCAGTATAGTTCTTTCTCTCTCTTAAGCTGGGTCAGAAATGAGGGTGGCCGACGCCGGTTTCAGAAGCCGTTCCCGGTTGCTGAAATTTTAACAGAAAGCTATGGCTGCTGTCTTCGCTGCCTCCAAACTGAGCTCCGCATGTGAAAAAAAAAAAAAAAGAATGAAGGAAGCTCGCACTAAGGAGTAAGACGTGAAGGTAGCAAACCATCACGACGGTTTAAAGGGACACTGAATTGATTTGTAAACAATGCAGGATTACGAGCGCAAACTGTAGTCCGGAGTCCCTGGGCCCTGTATCGACCACTCTGTGCGCGTTTACGCGAATTTATTTAGTAGAAAAATCAATTCGAAAATGCTGTCCTCCTCTCTATACGCTCGCCCATTTCTGTGGCGTTTTCGTGTGACGTCAGCAGGAGAGGAGCTGACAATTGGCTGCGATACTGCACGGCTCGCCGACCTTCCGCGACCGAGTCAGTCGGCCCACCGTTTAGTCCGCCGGCCGCCAACGGGTCGTCGCAATTCGCTCGATCAGTTGAAACTAAGCCACAACACGTTTGGGAATGGAAGAATGCGCCTTTATTTACTTCGTTAGTTTGTACACTGTATCTAGCTCCAAGTCAAGGTCTCTTCACACCAGCGCTGCACAAGCGCACATGCGACGCTTCGCTGACTGGTACGCCAGTAGGAAAATATAAGGCCTCTTGAAGGGGGAGAAGAGTGAGCGAAGTCAATATAGGTACTAAGGAAATAAAATCAACTGATATTTTTACCGTACAGCGTAAAGCTAGGGTGCGGGAAGCACTTTTTTGCGCTGGGCGAACAAGCAGAGCGGTCAGCAGCACGACTACGCATCTGCGAACGCTTTCCCGTCTACGAAATGCAATTGCTAGACGTGAGCTATTGTGGAAACTCGGGGGACACTTACTGCACGAGCGCAATACAACAAATAGTCACCTAAGCTGCTTGAAATACTAAAACTAAATAAAAGTGTGAACTGGTTATACATTATATACCTTATCTTTTCCGTCGCCGCAAGCGGCCCCCTGTGGCCTAGTTGTCTGGGGTGCTAGGTATGTCACCGCAAGTGTTTTGCCAGTCACAAGTTCGAATCGCCGCGGGTACATGCCTTTTTTTTTCTATGAGTTAACTTTTTTGTTTTTCGCCGATGTTTTCTATACTGCGTTCACCTTTTTTTGGGCCGCAACGTTCATTGCTCCACAAACTAGTCCAAGGAACTCGCGCAGGCTGGCACTGCCGCGCTAGCGAGTTCTCGTTGGCGTGCTGTTGCCATAAGCACCGACTGCTTGCGGGCAGTGGGCACAGCCAGAATCAACAGAACCCTTGGCCTGTGGGTAGCACGCTTTTTACGATACAGGCATGAGCGAGGCAAGCTCCAAATATGGGGGAAAAGCGCATGCATTTGAGCGTCTGTGGGGACGCGGAGGGCGTTCATGCACTGCGTAGGCCTCAGATAGTGAATGCTACGATTCCAAGCCGTCCTGGGAGGCTTATCTTATGCATCTTACAGCCGAGAACATGGCAGAAGCGCGGTACTACGATAACTGGGATATTGAGAATGCCCATCCAACGACGCCATCGAATGTCAAACATGTTGTTTTACAGACCGAAACCGAAACCGAAACTTGTTTGATTGCTAACCTTGGGCATCGTCCAATCACGGCGCCCCCTCCTCCCAACGTCACAGCTTAGTTTGTGCGACCGCCGCAAACCGCGCATGGTAGTTTTTCTTCTTTCGCGCTTTGTAAAATAATTACCGATTTGTCAACCGGATAAACGATGAAAAGTGTGCTAATTTGAGCCAGTCTACACAGTGCAAGCAAAAACGGGAGCTTGACAAATTCACTTCAGTGTCCCTTTAAGTCCACGATTGCAGGCGATTTGCTTCTTCTTCGCTGCCGGAACGACTTTAAATTTACTCCGTCATTGTTGTTGTAAGCGTGAGCTTCCTTCAATTTTTGTGTTGATAATAATTGGACGTCACCTTGGAAGGGCGTACGTTATGACGTTTCTTTTTCGTTCCGAGCAAGTGTTGCCACGATTACGCCGAACGCTGGAGTTTTTTTTTTTTGCCAATCCTGTCCAATCTACCTAAGTGGGTGTGCTTGGCTTGAAAAACGTGCGCCGGGGACGCTGGGCGACTGCCGCGAGCACGCACAGACGAAAACTCGTCATTTTCTTGGTTTTTTAGCTGTGGGGTGGTCACCGCAATCTTGGACAAGCTCCCTGAGTGGGTATGGCTGGGTTGACAAACGAGCGCCAGGGACGCTGGGTGGCCGCCTCGAGGCACGCGCGCACTTGCGCGCGCTCACGTGCACCTGACATTTTTTGTGGTATTTTCTACTACGGACACGCAAAATAACGATTTTCTAAACGGCTTCACTGTTAACAGCGGCTGGTTAGTTTGGGTAATGACAAAAATGGGGTGAACATACATTTGACCCCGGTGTCTGTGGAGTAGGTGCCTTGGGGAGCAGGGGACGCGGCCGACTGCTGGTCGTCCTCATTGGCCTGGTTCTTGTTGGCCTGGTTCACCTTGCGGTTTCTGGGAGACAGGAAAGGAAAGCAGATGGAGCAAGTAAAGATTATATCAGCCCTTTTGTTGGAGAAATGACATCTTGCACCGGCAACCAGCAGAGTGTTTGAGTCGCTCGGGAACGGAAGCGCCTGATGTTCCGAATGCTGTGCTGTATGTCCTCAACCGGCACCTTACTTTGCTGTTTTAAGCATTGTCGCTTTAGACTGGAGGAATTGACATCTTTCTCGATATGATCCCATCTTTGCGCGGAGGATATTCAGGCCCTACGCTGATTTGACCTCACCGCCACACACACATCATGGCCGTGGTTCTGGTACTTAGCGCTGCAGGAATGGCGGTCCAATGAAGGGAACTCAGAAAGTCTGCTTATCAAGAATCTATCTGTGTTCGATTGGGAAACCACGCTTCGGGAGGAAAAAAAAAATACTTGGGGCACGTAAGTCTGAGCGCGTGCTTTGGCGGCGAAAACCTGGCTAAAATACTTCTTTTCTACTGCATTACATTTCTGTCTCTTTCTTCGCTTTAGCTTCTTGGCCCTGGGCTGCCTCTCAGCGCCCACTGGTCGCCCGAGCAAACAAAGGAGGCGGTGGCGGCCCCCTAGACTAGTGGTGCCAAAAAAAGTGGTTCTCTCTCTCTCTCTCTCTCTCTCTCTCTCTCTCCTTTGGGTCGAATAACTAATGAGGAAGCTCGTCGACTTTCATTAGTGTTCCTGTCCTCACTTTAGTTTTTTCGCTTTTTGGTGCAAGTTAATTGAAGACGCACAGATTCCCCGAGACCAGAATTCTTCGTGGCTGGGTGCCCTTGTTCTACTTAATGCCGTCACGTTCATGTGTGACGTGGCCCGCACTATTTGAACTTTTGTTCCACTGCTGCCTGCAAAGTGTGGGGCGAAGGAGCGGTGGTAAAGCACTCGGTGGTATCGCCTATACTCGGGTATAACTTAAGAACGATAACGGAAGTTGCCGCTGCGCCACATCACCGCATCCGGATGTTACTCCGCGCGGCGCCTGTAGTGCGTTACTGGGAATATTTTGAACACGTCACGAGTCGGTTCTGTGATTTTTTGGACTTGATATGCTTTTAAATTACTGCAGCCATGACAAACAAACTACGTGAGAAAAAGCAGATGATATCAGGCATTCATAGTTATCTCTTTTCAAAACGCGCGCGCCCGTGGACATCCGGTTCCGTCGCTTAGGCCGAGTGATGCCGTGCATGAGCTACTTCCGTTCTTAACTTGTTGCCGAGTGTACCACGGAGACACATCGCACGCACGCACGTGGCCGAAGGAGTTAGTGGCAGTAACACTGCCGTATGAAACAGGAGCACCCATGGTTTATGTATAGGGGAGTGGATGATTAGGAGCAGGGGTGCGGATCAGTACAGTCAAAAGAATATAATCTGCTATCGAGAAGAAAGAAATATCAGTTACTTTAGTCGGCTCCGTAGAGGAAAAGTCTTTCCTTTCTACCATGAAACAGAGTGAAAGCGATGATATCGGGTTGGTTGAATATTGCATTAGCGAAGGCCCGGAAGGTTTCCAGACAACAAATGGCAACGGTTAATGAAGGGGCCTGCGCTGCGGCCTTGTTTGGCATTTACTGGCCTCGAAACGGACGCTTTCGCATCGTAATTGCTGCTTCGATATTTATTGTTCGTTTTACGAAGACCTTTTCCTGCCCGAAAGTGCTGCCGTTCGGTGTTTCATTCCAAGAAGTGCGTGGTAGGAGGAAACTGGAAGTATAAACCGATCGAATCAGTTCCAAGTATACACTGAAGTGAACAAGGCAGTCGAAATTTTGAAGTTTCAGTCAATTGGTAGTCAGTTCCAAGTACATTGAAAGTGAACAAGGCAGTCGAAATTTGGAAATTTCAATTCATTCCTAGTACGAATTATGAGTTAGAACTAACGAAGAGCTCAATTGTACTATAATGATCCCAAAATTCGTAATTACAATTTACACACACATAACATGGAGCCTAGAAAGTCACTTCTTGCTCCTTTAACTGAATCAGGTACATTCACGCCATATTTAGCATAGCTGTTGACTGGGCTAGTTGGTTATTCATATTGGTGATATGTAGCGCAGAAAAAACGCACGTGGACGGAAAATATACACACGGACACGCGTGTGAACGTAAACACGCGTGTAACGCTTGTCTGTGTGTATACTTTTCGTTCCCGTGTGCTTTTTCTGCGTATCACCAGCTAACATTTAGCGCCATGTTGTCATACAAATATGACAATGTGAACAACCTAAGCCCGCAATGCAAATCCAACGACACCCAATAATGTGGCCTCGCGACAACAACTACAAAAATTAGTATAGCGGAGATCGCAGGTGGAGCATCAGGATGAAGAAAAAGTTGCTTGAAGATTTTGTCGAGCATAATAATACTAACACGCTACAAACAAAACCAATCGTGATCACCATGCAGATTCCGCTACCGACGGCGTCAGCGTGGAGCAGGAGCTGTTATTCGCTGTAGGGTGACGAGCTTACATATTACTAGGAGATTACGCCGCATTTTATGATAGATGACCTAGTTTCGACCGAAGCAGTAAACGTCGATAGCCACAACAGTTCCTTGCCTCAGTCACCATCATTCTCTCGCATATTGGCAGTGTCGTACGCGCATCGCCGTATTTTTCTTCCTTTCGCACTGTTGCGCCCTGTAGCGTTTATTTTTACGGTTGGTTCCGTCAGTATAGTGATTAAAAGTCTGCGGCCAACATGTTATCTCCTGTTTCCATGTACGCGTTCCAACCGTAGTAATACGAGCTGTTATGTGATGCATCTCAACAGACTCAAGTTTAAGCCTTTGAGACCTCATAAAGCGAAAATGCTGTATCTAGAAAGCAAGATATATTTATTGTAATGCCGGAACAAATACGAAAAATTCACAACTCGCATGACTAGGTATTCAAGGAAATGCGGCATTATTAAAAGAGTTTGAAAGGTGCACAGCCAAATGGGACCTTAGCGGCTAGACGTAACGAAGGAGGGGAAACTTGGAATGGGGGGTGGCGCTTACTTTGTTTCCTTTGCATGTGGCGAACTTTTGCCGGTGAGTAGATAGGAACCGGAGGACAAATACCAGGAATTTGGTCTGGTACTTGAGCATTTATCTGCTTTCGATGTTGCATTTGCTTTCGATGTTGCATGCGGAAAGTAAACACTGCTCGTTTTTATTTTATTTATTTATTTACAAATACTCTTAGTGAGAGGGCAAAGCAGGATGGGGAAAACAATACAGAAATCATATACAACATTTTGATGAAACAGCAACAAAAGAAACATGCTGGAGAAAGAAATGCGAATAAATAATACTGTGCTACAAAGGGCGAAGTATGTTTGTAGCATATTTGCTTGCCAGGGAATGGGGAGTGAGGAGGCACGAACGACCCCCCTGTTTTGATGAAAACAGCTCTCTCCAGTTTTCAATAAAGAGCCCTTTCTCGCCTGCTGGGCCAACGTCCCCCTACACAGGGACGTTTTATAAGACCCGACTCTACTATCAAGGAACGACGCCGCGGACTTACCTGTACAGGTAGACAAATGCGCACACCACCACCGGAAGCATCAGGGCGAAGAGGATTTTGAGGGCGCCACGGCCGCCTCTGTCTGCAAAGAGAAAGAAGCATTTTCAAAACGGTGTTATGCACTTACTTGCATAAAGTCCTTGCAGAATTGCGAAGGTCAGAGCGGGATTCAGCTAGTGGGGACACCGAATGAGGCGGGAATCAGCCAATCGGGGCAGTAGATTCACCCCCAACAATTGTCCCCCGCAAAAATCAAAGCACGCCCGCGGCTCTTGGACTCCAGCAGAGAGCAGACAAAGCACCCTGTGAATCTTTCACTTTTTCACTTCTTCACCCAGAGTCGCTTGGTGCATTCAGCGATTGAACCTTGACTGGCGCATCACGTCTTTACGCACACCAGTATGTTCTATTGACCCGCACTGCAAATTCGAGATGCCACTCGGGATTTCCAAGCGTCACGAAGCAATACTAGATTTTATGACGCTGAATTTCGCCTGCACGCGGCTCTTTTGCTTCAAGTTAAATAAAATTACGTCTCCCCTATGCTCAGACTGCGATGTACGAGAAAACCCGCAGCACCCGATTTGTGAACGCGCGCGATTCATTGCACCACAAGTGTCCCTGGCGACTTTGCTGGGACCGTCGCTTTCCGTGGGCATTCAGCTGAGGGACGTATTAGGTCCGTGGTCATGTCCTAAACCTGCCTCATTCGCGACAACATCTCTGACTTCCTACCGGCGAAACACAGGTCTTACCCTAGACCCTCTAAATAACTGAACGCATCCCCGCGCGTCATCATCAATATCGGGACCAATTTCACCATTATTGTCCCATTTGGCGTAGCAAGCTAGGCATCTTAATCGGCTGGAATTGTTAGAAATAATAAAGATCGCTCTCCCTCTCTTTTAGAACATACAGTGAAAGCTCGTTAACTCGGATCTCCATAGGGACTAAACAAAATGTACGAATTATCTGAATGTTGAATTATATAGCGAACGACAAAATAGCACATTTACCATTCTTTTATGCGCACTTTTACTTTGCGAAGATGCCAGTGACGCTAGTCCGGCTTTGGTCACACAGCTGGGAGGAAAGAATAAGTTTTCGCCAGCTAGAATTTCTGCATAGAAAGAGTATTGCATCGAGAATGCATGCGAAATTATTGCAGAAAATAATAGCAGCTTCTAGCCTGTAAACAACCGTGTTGCACCGGCTGTTTACAAACCGCGATGTACGCTGGCATCCTCACCGCGGTTAGGGCGAAAAACGGATGGACAAAGGACGCCACGTTGCGGTTGACGGTTTCGAGAAGTTGTTCGCGTGAATAAGCGGTGCGGCACAATTTGCACCGAAATAATAAAAATCTATGGCCATAAGACAATGCGCATTCTTGAAGAGAGGGAGTAGGAGCGCCCAATTATCCAAATTTTTGAAACAACGGGGGACCGAATCAACGAGATTTCGCTGTATTGTCAATCCTACTTGGGATTTACTCAAGGCGGATAGAGCATAAGCTGAAAATTTCAAAATTCTTGTACTGTTTCTTTGGCTCATTACTGGCTGGGGCGGTTCGCGCCTTGCATCTTCTGCAGCGGCGCACGAAGTTAATGAACATAGGGTGTCCGTGCGTACGTCAGGAAGCATACTCATTGTCATTATAACCATGAACCGCAACCCAATTACTGCGGATGACGTGCTGTCACTCAGTACTTAGCCGAATGATCTGAAGGGTGGTGTTGCCCCTGCTTGTGACCTGTTCCTTATCACGGCCTGTTGCGGTTGACTAAGGGAGGAGAACAGCACGCCACCGTTTTTCTTGACGAACAAAATGAGGATCCTTATTCATACAAGGAACAATATCTGAGGCCACCGCCCCAACCTGAACCCGGTGTCTCACCAATAAAGTGTTTTTCTCTCTCTCTCTTCAGAAATGTCACAAGTGACACCAAAGTGACGTCCCTTTGAGAACCAGATTGAGAACGAGTGTGTGCGTGTGTCCATTCGGGTGTGTTTTGAAAATACTGCGTTCAGCGTATTGCTGCACTTCGATGATGTATGGATTATCGCCAGCTTGTGATGAATACAGCTGCCGTAATATTCTGTCCCTACGCATTCCTGGTAAACAAGAAGTTGCATAGAATAATGTTGCTTTTATATGTACAGGTGTTGTCTGAAGTAATTGTAACACGGGAGCTGTGGCCTACCCTCACAACAGCGCCGTGTAGTTACACCGGTGGAAAACGAAAGGACCAGAGCACGCATGCGCGCCTGCCGAAGGCGAAAGTCCACCTATACCTCTAAAAATCACTCATTTTAACCTGGCTTCGAGCATTCTCTGAGGCAGTTTGTTCTCTGCGATGGCGCTAATAGCAAAGGCTTTTCTGGATGCATCTTCGGCACACTTCCACAGCAAGCGAGCTGCCGGAGAATCGGCGCTATCTAGGAGTCTGTGGTGACAGTTTTTTTAAATGCAGAGCATTTCAGTAACTCACGATGTCACCCGCGTTGACGTCCGTAGTCCGCACCGTCGTTGTCCCTACTATATAAAAAAAATACTATCCGGCACCCGGTTTCGATCCCTCGACCCTGCGGGCGGAACGCAATGTACATGGTGCTCCACCCACTGCGCCACAAAGCCGAGACAGAATGGTACGCTACGAACGCGCCTTATATCGTTGACTCATTCAAATTACTGCTGACGAGCGCTCTCTCGTCAGCAGTTGCCACAAGTGCAACAACATTAACGTAACGCAAACTACTTAACGTCGTGCGCCCCCGGAAATGCTCTGCATTTGATCGTGCCCCTCGCGAGTGGGATGTTTCACTGCGTCTTCTCTCGGTCGCGGGACCCGTGGCGCCATCTGGCGGAGGCGCGGCACAACTCGTAGCACTTTGAAAAGATGCGGCGCCAGCCAGCTGTGTTTTCTCCTCCCCTCTTCTGCGTGTTTAACTTGGCATTTCAGCTTAAGGTTCGCAAACAGGAGAATATGGAAAAATAGTTGTTTTCTCCGACCTCGGTGGGCGTCGCATGATGATGATGATGATGGTGGTAGTGGTGGTGATGATTATTCGTGTCTATCGGGGCATCGTTTTGCAGCAATCGACTTGCCTGTTTTATTACGCTTACTTACCCTACTGCTAGCTAACAGAAGAAATAACAGCGCCGCGACAGCGCCGCATGCACAAACGGTAGCGGGACGTTAGTTGTTGGTGGCAATCTTAAATTATTGTCGAGAGCGACCATGCTGTGTTTTGAGCCCTCTATATCGGCTTCAAGAGCTAGTTTCCGCTATTATAAAATTGACGTGCCGACGCGGGCACGGCACGCGAGGAGCAGGTCGGTGAGGCCGCCTACCGGCAAGACCCGCTGAGTGGGAGCGGCTGTAGTAGGCGGAGCTTGGCCGTCGTCTGCTGGAAAAAAAAAGCGTGACGTACCGCCGAGCGGATCCAATTACTGCGCGCATCTCGAACCCATCCTGTTTCTCTAGGTGGTCTTGCGCTTGGTCCGGGACGTCCATCTTCCAGAATGCTTTGGAGGCGCGGTGAAAGGGTAAATGCGCCAGGCCTTATTGCGGGCCCTTTTAAATGAACTGTAACTCGGCTTACACTAAACTCTTTCAAGACATTTTGCGCCAGGACGTTATTTCGATAGTATTCCAACGATTCCGCACGTAAAATCGCAACATTTAGAACCCTGGTTACGGCCCATTTAAATGTATAAACCCGTAACATTAAAAATTCTTATTTACGTTTAAAATTTCGCCTACAGAAAATTTTAGAAGATTTCAGATAGTGTTCCTAAATACAACATTGTGGCCACAGGCATGCTCATCACTACGAAATTATTTTTATACATTACAACTTCTTGCGATAAATGGATTTTGATTTTTGTTTTATGTTATTGCTTACATTTATTTTAACCCAATATCCTGTTAAATCCCGATTTGCTGATTTGCTGTTACAAACTATCGAACTGTTAAATTCACATGTCGCATTATAAATTCTGGAAAACTACTTGCATGACCCGTATCGAATAGTTGTCGTCAATGACATTATCTGCCGAAATGAAATTGAAAGAAAGTGTCGCTTACACCGATCCCTACTTGGCCCGTTATTATTTTCAAACATTTTTAGGCGTGTATGCTATCAGCACTGTAGCCGGCACCATTTTGCTGCGAAGGATTCTCGAATTCAGGTTAAAAGAAATGGTTTTAGAGGTATGGGTTGGTTATCGCCGTCACAGGAGCGCACGCGGGTTCTCGTCCTTTCGTCTGCCGCCGGTGCAGCTACACGGCGCCCCTATGGGGTTCGGCCACATCTCCCATGTTCCAACTGCTTCTGACGGCACCTGTACGTGTGTACACAACAATAACATTCGTAATTCATTTTGCGACCTTTCCAATGGTTTCGCAAAGATGGTCTAAGCCACGCATTTTCTCTGAAATTTATTCTGTGGGCGGAATTCGTGGTGAAACTCGCTCGCGACGCTTCAGAAAATGACGAGGTTTGGCAACGCTTAGATAATGTGGGGCAGATGCAGCTGCCAACCTCCCTTCTGGTTTGCTCGAAACACTTCCGCGGCTTGTATTTCCGGCGGTCTGCAAACAAACACGCCCACTGCAAGTTCCGCCTCGCTGTGTCGCTCCCGAACGTTCCTAATCGATGAGGATCCACAAGTCCGGATTTCTGGGGAGGTTCGCGTTCTTCCCTTGAATAATTCAGAGCACGTAGTGGCAAAGTACACGGACGAAAAGAGGCGCTACACAGCACTGTGTGATGTTCCTTCTCGTCCGTGTCCTTGCCTAGTATATGCGCTATGAATTATTCAACGGTAGGGGTTGTGGACGGAAATTGACTACTGACCGAGTCGGGCAGAAATGACGAAGTTTTTGTACGAGCCTTTGTAAACCCTCCTTAATGCATTTGAGTTTCCTACTCGGCTGTTCGAAACCTGTAGGTATGGGCGTCGATCGTTTCCATAGGGACTAGGGTTGGCCGTTCCTGAAAAAAGCCTCGCCACAAAATGGGGAGCGTAAATCGATTGCATCGATGCGGCGACTTTTGTTAACCCAAGCAGTAACCACAATCGATTAGTGGCCAAGAAGGGCTCTCCCAGGTCAGTCGCGCGCACATCGTTTGGTTGATTTATTCAAGCCGAAACCGAAAATTTTGCACAGTTTAGAAGAGCTGTTTTTGGGACGCCCTTATGAATGAATGAATGAATGAATGAATGAATGAATGAATGAAGGAAGGAAGGAAGGAAGGAAGGAAGGAAGGAAGGAAGGAAGGAAGGAAGGAAGGAAGTGTGCGAGGAAGGAGGGACCGGTGTAAGAATGCGAGGTGCGGCTGAGCAGCCCTTATATATATCACGCAGTGCGCAACGGCTCCTCAAACGATCACCAAAAGTCTATGATTGTTCTACTTTCCGGGGTTGTCCATCATGCGCTCGTCCATCGCTGTCGGGGAAGTTTTACTTATACCCATCGCATTAACGAAGTTTCCCATTGCAAAGCAAGTGTCGACTCTCCAGGATAGTTTGAGAAAGCTCAATCCGTTCGCCGCATTTGGCTACACGTGGATGTCTGGCCGTCTTCCTGGCATCTTTGAAGTGGGTATCACGAGTAGCAGCTGCGGTCTGCCATCTCCAGAAAGACTGCATGACAAAATGGGCGGGTCTAGGAATAATGACGTCTTCTCTTCGTTTGCTGAAGCTTCGCAGGAGCCACTTTCATTCGTACCGAATGTCAGCTGTTGGAAAACCGGATCGTTGCCTTGTGGATCGAGGCTTGTAAGCCTCGGTGGATGGCGTCTTGTTTTGTCCGCGGTCCGGGACTTATAGCAGGAACCACGTCGTCATCATATATTCCGCACGTTACAGAGTGGTGAGTGAGTATCTAACGCTACAGCCAGGTTTAGTTATCTAAAAAAATAGCACACCAAGGCCACGTGCTCGCTTAGATGTTACATGCCTTGTAGGTCCCAACTTGGAGGCGCCGCTGAGTTAAAGGTTTTTATCGCGCAGGTACAGGCGTTTTGCTAATTTTAATAATTTTGAAAGGATGTACGCTACTCTTTGCTGCCGCTCTCCCCTATCTAGGATCTATTGATCTGTACACTGAAGTTCAGAGTGAAATAGCAAGTCGTCGAAGACTTCTTGGTTAAATATATTTCAATCTTCTGAGGGGAAAGGAGAGCAAATAACGGTATTCAAACCTCAACCATGGCGGCGTACATTTGATCGGAGATTAAAAGCGCGGCCAACTTGGGCTCGGGTTTCTTTTTTCTTGAATTATTAAATGGGCTAAGCACTGAGAGCGGCGTACATTCCTTCAAAATTCTTGAGATTAGCACGACGCCTGTACCTGAAGCGTCTCCTCATGCAAGGCCCTCGAAGGCACGAAACACCTATGCAAGCCCATTCCGTCAATTCTTTATTTTGCTCGTGGTCGAGGCCCAGTGGGAGCCACCATGTCATCATTTCATTCCTCACGTTATTGAGCGGCGGAAGGAGCGTGTTTTCACGACTTCGGGAATGAGTGTGGTGCGAATAAGAGTGTGGTGGGAATTCCGTGTGGTGGGAATGCCGTGACGTAAGCACTTGCAGTCTCGGTTAAAAGTCCCCAGGGCACGCCCAAAGTTCCCGGACTACAAATAATTGGTGCCAAAAGTTGAACTCTCGAGTTCAATTAGGACATTTTGCTTTAGTTACAAAAACTACGCTATCTCCATTATCACGATGTAAAAAGTGTCATTTCATATCGAGAGTCACGCTGGGGCTTTGAATTATTTTCCTGCCTAAAAACGCTTGGAAATGCCTGGCCACTTTAATTCAAGACCGTACGCACCTATACGTGCGCACAGAAGAAGTCTTGTGCCAGCGCAGTCGTGCATCATTGATTGATTGATTGTAGGGTTTAACGCGCCGACGCAACTGCCGACGATGAGGCCGTTGCTCCGGATTAATTTAGACCATCCTGGGGATCTTTAACGTGCACCGAAATCTCGTACACACGGGTGTTTTTGCTTTACGCCTCCATCAGAAAAGCGGCCACCTCGGCCGGGAATCGAACGCGCGTTCTCGTGCTCCGCAGCACAACCCCTTACCCACTGAGCCACAGCGGCAAGTGCAGTCGTGCATTACATTTTCTAATTAAACTTACGCGGGATCGCCTCTGGATGGCGGTAAAGAACTATTTCTTACAAGGTTGCATGATACAGTCCATAGTTAATTTAGACAGGCCATGATTGGTTGACAAGTGAAATAGATGTTTAGTATAGGAGAAGCAGTAGCGAAAATGTCTGTTATGAAAAATAAACGGTCCTGGTTTTTAAAGACACCGCGATGGGCGCAAGTATTTACTTCACATAAAATGAGAAACGCGGAGAAGGTATCAATACACAAAACATTACCGCGCAATTATTTGTGGCATCGAAAACTTTCGAAAAGCGCGAAAAATAATACGAACAACATAGATGTAAACTTACAGCCCCTGCGTAGTGGTAATTGTTCAAAAACAGCGCTCGCGAATAATCCTTTAATCAACCCTTGCCTTCTTATCCAGTAATGTAAGATATCTTGCTCCGCATCGCAAAAATATATGGTAAATGGAAATAACTTGAGGCCATGCTTGTTATTTCTTTTCGTGAAGCAGAAATCCCCATCCGGCGATAAACGAACGCAGGGAAATTTATTCATGCCACCCACGGTATGTATCGCTACTTCGTTTTCTACATTTTCAACACGAGCACGTATTTCGCGTGCCGGTATGGAACGTAAATAATATGTTGCCACTTTAGACCATCGAATTAGGCGACTCAACCTTGTAGATGAGCCAAAGGGGTCATAATAAAAGTAACATTTGCTTAAAAAACACAGTTTGGTGATATGGCCGTGTAAAAAATCTTAGAGAATATTCCCTCTAGCCCTGCCCAACGGATGCGAAGCATGTTTGCTTGACGGCGCATACAGTACTCGCCGAGAGTGGTTGCTAAATTGCTTCGTCTCTAATAGTGAGTCTGTACGGCACGAAAATAGCAGTGTAGCTTCAGGAGCCTCTTGTACCCCCGTGATTCGGGCTATGCAGCGCAGGTAACGTCGACGCTAACAGTAAACCGAAAAGTTTATCCACGTGCACAACCACCACTCGATATTGTGCGGTCCTACCACGCACACAACAACGGGCACACCACATGCACAACACCGAGCATACCACGCGAACAATAATTCCGAACATCCCATGTGCACAGTTCCCAGCGTATACCATGCGCACAACACAGAGCACACCACGCGCGCAACACCAAGCACACACCCAGCTCAGAAACGAAGTTCAAACTACTGAAAAGCTCTTCCTTGGTACGCTCAATTCTGCAGCTATAACCTTCAAGTGAGCAGGCATATCGAGTTAAACTGTTTTGTCATACTATCGGCGCATGAACGGCCTAATTCGTTCGAGCCACTTTTTCGATGCGCTTGGCTCAACCGAGGGGCAGCGGTGGTTTTGCGTAAACCAATGCAACGCCTACGCAATATCTCGTGGATAAATATCCATTCTTAGCACCCTAAGAATGGATGTTTATCCACGAGATATTTATCCAGTAACCTCAGATTTGCTGATGACGTTGCCTTGCTAAGTAACTCGGGGGACGAATTGCAAAGCATGCTTTCCGCACTGGGCGAACAGAGTAGAACCGTGGGCCTGAAAATTAATATGCAGAAAACTAAAGTAATGATCAATAACCTCGGGACAGCACAGCAGTTTCAGATAGATGCCGAGGCAGTGGAAGTGGTAAGCGAATATATCTACTTAGGCCAAGTTGTGACCCCAGATCTCAACCATGAGGCAGAAATAATTAGAAGGATCAGAATGGGGTGGGGTGAATATGGCAGACATTCTCAGATAATGAATAGCGGCCTACCATTGTCGCTGAAGAAGAAAGTGTATGACAGCTCCATCTTACCGGTACTCACCTACGGGGCAGAAACTTGGAGGCTCACTAAGAGGGTTCAACTTAAATTGAGAACGACTCAGCGACCAATGGAACGGAAGATGACGGGTGTAACATTATGGGACAAGAAGAGAGCGGAGTGGGTCAGGGAGCAAACTGGTGTTAAAGACATATTAGTAGAAATTAAGAAGAAGAAATGGACGTGGGCAGGGCATGTAATGCGAATGCAAGATAACCGCTGGTCATTAAGGGTAACAGAGTGGATCCCTAGAGAAGGCAAGCGTTGCAGGGGGCGGCAGAAAGTTAGATGGGCAGATGAGATCAAGAAGTTTGCGGGGATAAATTGGTCACAGTTGGCACAGAACCAAGGTAATTGGAGAATAATGGGAGAGGCCTTTGCCCTGCAGTGGGCGTAGATAGGCTGGTGATGATGAAATATCCATTCCCCTCGAGTACACAATGAAGTTTTCTCTCGTACGTAGCAAAGGTTTAAGTAGCGTTTGAAATAGGTTGTCGCATATATATTTTTTGAAATGACGCTTGCACTTGGACCCTTTACAACACCTTACCTACACACGTTGAGCTCGAGCTGAAATGTCCCTGAAGCATTCTTCCCAACTGCGTGGTACCCACTTGCTGAAATAGGCTAAAAAGTGAGCTGAATAATCAACGCCAAAGGGCCTCTTGATGTTCTCAAGAATTTCGTTTCCATACAAAAAAACAAACCCTTACTGTGCGGCAGCAAACGTAGGAGCAAGAGCTTATCAGCACATGCATAGCCCGCAGGAAGCGAGACACTGGCAAGATGAAGCGAAAGAAAAATCGTTTATGTACTCGAGATGTTCATTTAGTTTCCACTCACGAAAAAGCGGGTCAAGGAGCGGTCAATAAAATCTACACCGATATCGCAGACGATAAAGGCACCACGCGGCAAAACGTACGAACGATGATTGTGTAAGACAACAATATGCCACTGCGCTGGTGGCAGTGAGGGCGGTTGTGTGCCGTCTTCATTCCTTTGCATGTTTGTTCCCGACTTACTTTCCTAATGGCCGCGCGGGGATCCTTATGGTACTGATATAACCATTTCAGCTTTGCTAACTGTTATTGTCATCCGGCCCTCCACGATGTTTGGGACCAATAGACGATTCAACAACGAACCACGAATGTTGAGACGGAGCTAGATTGACGTTCGAACAACATGGCATGAAAGGAAACTACAAAGTTGATAAGGTCGCCCGAGACAACGTATGGAGCATCTCAGTGCTCGGAGAGATCTTTTGGTCGCAAGGCCACTCTCACGTCAATAGCTAGGGACGACAAGCCAAAATAATGGACTCCTCAAAGCCCAGGAGAATACACCGGGCGAAAGTATTCTCCCGAGGGGGAACAACTACTCCAAGCGCCGCGACGTCAGTAAGATAGTCGGAAAAAAGAGTAACAAATAAAAAAACTTCCCGTAATAAAAACATAGGGTTAAGTGTGACCCGGAAGATGTTTACACTGTGGAAACAACACAGCCATTAAAGCCCAGGAGAATACACACAGCGAAATAGGTCTTACGGGGTATAACAATTACAAGCGCAGCGATGGCAGTAAGACAGGAGAAAAAGAAAAAAAAAAACAGCTACCAACTTCCCTAAATAATCCCATTTTGGACGGAGCACAACCAGCAATGTACCGGAAGTGCAAATATATGCTGTTCGAGTGAGGTGCATTAAAGGAGCAGTGAAGTCCTATACACTAGAGCAATGTACACAGAACACACAACTGTAATTAGAAAATGATCTCTCATGACTTAAAACAATAGGCAACGCGATCCAGGTTTGCTGACACTAGCCACTCTTGCCAGGGCGTTCTCAGAAGTCACCTTTTAATTAAAAGGGCCGCTTTCTCGGTGTACGCTATATGTGAACCCGCGCGAAAGTATTTTGATGTTCTGAGTACTTCGACAACGCATAATTGACGCCACAACACCAGCTACAGAATAGACAGCACGTGTTAAATGCGCTTGTGGCCCTGCTGTTGGCCATCTGCACGGGTATATGGCTCCTGTGCTGGAGTTTTGACGATATTCAGAGCCCCCGTGCGTCCGACGCGTCTGGGTAGTACAAAAGCAGACGACCCTCACCGCCCTCCATGTGTTTTGAGCTACAAGCCAGAGCGAAAGTTTCTTGTACTTAATTTAATCTCGTTGTGGTGAGTTTAAATGACTGCACACTGAATAAAATAGCCCTTAAAATGGTTGCAGAGACCAAACAATATAATATCAGCTACAACAAGTCAATACATCGGCTTTCTTTTCAGCGAGCTGTCGCGATTGTCGTGAAATGGGTCAGTATCGCCAGGTCAGGTGGTCTAACTTCTTGACGATAATTATCGTTATTGCTTCTTGCGTACGGTCTCCAAAGGAAAGTTCACAAGTAGCATAAACACAAAAATGTTGCTCTCCTATGGTCCCTAGAAACAACATCCCTAGAAAATGGTCCCTAGAAAGATTTCTAGGGACCATGGTGCTTCCCGGTACATGAGGGAACGCGCCCTGAAGCGCGGCTCCCCTACACAGTGGCGCCAGATTTCCCTCTAGAATATAAAACTCTATGGTATCAGAAGTGGGCGAACGGTGACGCGCCAAATATCTGCGCGAGCGTTTTGCTACCTGCCGCCTACGCTCAGCCGCTGCAGCATCCTCCAACCAAGATGACGTACACACCATGGCAGGAAGAGTGAACTGTAGATGATTAGAACAACAGTGTGTGCGAGGGCGGCCCCACCTTGTAACCTAAAGAGCTCGCTCAGTTCCTTTTGCTCGTAACTAAGTCCTCGAACCACGTGAGGTCGCAGAACTTTCTCCCTTTGGCGGAACTGGGTTGTGTCCTCCAAGATGAGCACCGACGCAAGGTAGCATGCTACCTGCTACACGCGCTCGAACACAGCGAGCGACGTCAGCCAAATCAAGGCGATGCTCGTGCATTGGTTTTGCCTGCAGATAAACGCCACCTCTGCTTCCGCCCTTCTGGACGCCTGCGTTATCTCATTAGAGCATCTCCCTTACCATCGCCGCGCCAGCCGCGGGAAAGAAACGGCTGTCATAGTCCCAATGCACACGTGGACACCGATATAAGCGTTTGAATTTCGTGATAAAACGAGGCACGGCTGCGCGTATGCAGAGTACCGCTCCCTCGTTGACGAGCATGGCGCTATTCATATACATACGTTAGCGCCACGAAGAATACTCAAACACATTGTGGGTGGCTGCGACAAACGAACATAGATCCCTCAACCCCCCGCTTCCTACAACGCTTTGGGAGAGAGCCTTGGCCAGCTCCGCCCTGCCCCCTCAAAAAAGAAAAAAAAGAAAAAGAAACACAGCTGTGCTTCATCGGAAGGGTGGTCAACGCGGTCCGTGCTGAAGGTATCCAGGAACGCGGATGGCTATTCTGCAGCTTTTCTTGGTTTCATTGAAGCTAATTCTCTCCTAATTTCTCTCTCCACGTAACATGCACTGCCGCCGAGAGGCGGAAAAGTGAGTTACTGTCGTAGTACCGTAGTGAGTTACTGTGAGTTACTGTCGTAGTATCACGACTAGGAGTGAATCTACGTCAATGCTGTGACGAATTATGGATGCTCGGGCCGAAAAACTAGACATTTTATTTCCTTTGTTCTTTCTTTCTTTCTTTCTTTCTTTCTTTCTTTCTTTCTTTCTTTCTTTCTTTCTTTCTTTCTTTCTTTCTTCTTTCTTTCTTTCTTTCTTTCCTTCTTTATTTATTTATTTATTTATTTATTTATTTATTTATTTCCCTATTCTGCAGGTGTAAGCACTCTGTGTACGTACCTATCTCGCAGAGCTGTTCGTCCGGCTGTGTGCCTTCGCGGATGTAGCCGTTCTTGCAGTCGCAGCGCTCGGCGCTGCAGTAGGAGTTGTTGACAAGGCTCTCGCAGTCCGAGTCGCGGGTGCACGCCTCGTCCAGGTACCTTCCTGCACACGCACATATCGCGTGAGTGGGAAGGCGTGCGAGAGTTCAGTAATAGCGAAAAAGTTTCGAAGGTATGTCTTCGACCACCGACCGTCTGCTAAGGCCGAAGACGTTTCGTGACTCTGATAACAAAGCGTTATTCTGCGAGATTCTTCAAATAGAGACTAAAACGACGGTTATCAAAGCTCTTATAAAACGAACAACTACCGGAAGGGGACGAAAGAACGAGTAGTAAGAGGGAATCATCCCTTCAGCCGTGAAAGCGCACGGTGCTTCGCGGAGATAACGGGACGCGTACTCGGTCTGCAGTCCTCCGTCTCGTCGTCCTTGTAGAAACCCTCCTTGCACCTGCACAGGCCCCCGAAACACGTGTAGTTGGGGCCGTTGCAGTCCTCCACGTTGTAGCAGGACTCGGGAGGCTCGTGACCTGCGTTCAAAGAGGAGGGCCTCGCTTAAAGATCCGAAATACCGCGCTTTGCATCGTTCGAATTTTTGGAGGGGCTGTGGTGTCTTGGCCTTCGCCCACACATAGGGGAAGATGCACCTTGTTACAGGGAGTTTCTCCAAAACTATCGACGTAGCTACAGCCGCTTGCTCAACCCACACTTTCTCGACCCAGTGCACAGCTACACACTTTCGGGCTGTACAGCTTAAAACCCTCATCACTCCAATCCATCTTTTTCTGCACCATTATTGGTCAGACCAGTCCTGCTTAAACTCCCAGTCCCTCCATATTTGCCACTGTTTAGCACATCATTATCTCTACACCGCACTCTACTGGGCTCGCGCGTGAGCTTTGAAGAAGGCTCGTGTGCCACGCCTCGCGCCATGCACCTGGTGCCATGCGCGTTGCGCAGGTCTGTAATTTCTTCCCACTTAGTGTCAGCAGCGAGGTATTCTGGCCAATGCTCTCAGCCTCATAGGCACTTCAGCCCACCCAATCAACTCTCGTCCTCGAGCCACGGCTAGGGATCTACCTAGTGTGACGACTGCTTCTGCCTCGTCCACGGGCCTTCCACGAATAGAGACTTGCCTGCGACTGATGGTCAATGGCCAACACGAACGGGAGCGCTACGAATCGATGCACCAAATAATGAGATTTTAGTAAATGATAATATAGCGCATGTAATTTGACTCAGACGCTCCCAAAACGCCCATTAAGAACATCATCTCACCTGTCCCATACGCACCCCTTGATGACCATAAAATGCCGGAAGACGGCGATGAGCAGCTCATTTCCCCCCATGCCATATCACTTTGGAATGCACTACCAGATAATATTGTTTCTTGCAGAGACCGCAAAATATTTCGCGATAAACTAATCCGTTTTCAAAATACAAATGATACGTCCTAACAGCACATTTACCTCTTGCATTTAAATTTGTGTTTTTACTGTGCTCGCAGAATTTGTCTCCTGTAATGTATTTTCATGTTTTGTTTGCGTGTTCTTTTAGTGTTTTTCTTTCTTTATTTCTTGTAATCAGTGTGTACCTTCATATTGTTACATTGCTATGAAACTTCTACCTTGGATGTACGCCATCCGTTATGTAATGCCTTCGGGCCCTTAAGGTTGAATAAATGAAATGAAATGAAATGAAGTGTTATCTGAGCTGTGGCATCACGCAATGCAAGCATGAAGTTCTGTCTTGCGCTGTGCCACAGCCAAGATCAAACTTTTGAGTAAAATGGTACGCACGTTGATGCCATTCGCTAAGTTTGTTTGGGTGGTGGCATGGTTTGGTCAATTGAGTGCAATGTGATGAACATCATAAAAACAACAGATCACAATTATACAGAACGGGAGCCCAAGAAGACACAGTAAGCGCTGTTGTGTGTCCTTATGTTGCCGTCCTGCGTAATTTTGCGCTATGGTTTTTATGCTGGACAGTATACAATTTGCCCGAATTTCAACCATTCTTCGGTGTGATGAAGTTGAAGCAAGGGAGTAGTAATAGTAGATGGGGTGCGGTAGCCGAAGACCGGCCAAACTATGGCAACTCTTTCGCTTGTCCGGCCAGCTCCCAGGTTCTGGCACCACTGATAATACGGTAACCAACCAGCATTCGGCCGTGAGCACTTCGGTGTTTTCTCGAACGCCAGTGTTCAGGAGAATAATGGTAAGTACCAGCGGCCTCCCATATGCAGGTGATAAAAAAAATAGTCATAGTGTTCTGATCGCTTTGGCTGCTGCATTTTCATAACCGTCATTCGAGGCAAACTGAAGAAGGATGAGGGGAGATAAAGTCACGGCTCACCTCGAAGGCAGCGGGTGACATTCTCGTCCCTGAGCAGGACACGTCGGAAGAGGGGTTTGCAGCGGCAGATGGAGTGATGGCAGTACGAGTTGTTGTCGTTCACCTCGCAGTTCTCGTGCCGCGAGCAGCTCTCCCCTAGCTCGATGCCTGCGTCCGTGCGCCCAAGTCCACGCATGGGCGGGAAGGAGTAGAGAATATAAAGAGAAAGAGAGAGAGAGAGAGAGAGAGAGAGAGAGAGAGAGAGAGAGAGAGAGAGAGAGAGAGGAGAGAGAGAGAGAGAGAGAGAGAGAAGGATGAGGGGCACTAAGATAGGAGCGACCGTCAGCCTCCCGTGACTAGCAGAACCTGTTGACTACGGCCACTAAGGCAAATGAATAAGGTACCCACTAAATAGCTTTTGCATAGTGCGAAGTTTGGAGTTTATTTGCGAACGTTTGCGTGCTTAAACTTCATTGCTAGCTTAGATCGGGTACTGTCTACGATATGTGAGTAGTGTTTTGTATGTACAAAATTCGAGGTCGAATCAGTTCACTCACTCACTCACTCACTCACTCACTCACTCACTCACTCACACTCAACTCACTCACTCACTCACTCACTCACTCACTCACTCACTCACCTCACTCACTACACTCACTCAATCACACTCACTCACTCACTCACTCACTCACTCACTCAATGAATTGATGAATGAGTGGGTTATTTGTTTAGCAACGACATACATACTTGTGGCGAGCTGGCGGTTTACTTGTCGCCTAACTCTTTCACGTGTCTCACGAAACCGCGCTCTTGAGAGAGAACGAAAGAGAGAGAGAGAGAGACAAACTTCATTTTGAAGCCTGTGTCCAAAGGACTGCTAGGCTTCTTGCTAGGGTTATAGGGACTTGTTTAGCCCTTGCGTGTTTTAATGTGATTCTATCAGTGGTTCAATAGAGCTCTTCAAGTGCCCCAGGGAGTGTGACCCATACCTCCCAGCTAGAACGGCGCATTGTTGCTAGAATTGGCTGGAGGGATGATCTCAGGGTCGCTTGTACGTTTGGGCATGTCCAGAGGGTGTGTTCATTGTTGGGGTGTTAACAGCAGCGTGAGCATTTGGTGTGCCTGGTCTGTGTATATTTTGGTCCGTATTTTGGTCCATATCTATTTGTTCGTATATGTAATGCTGCATGTGCATGGCTGGTAGCGCACTGGCTTGTGCTCGTCGAATGAAGACAGCGTCAGGGCGGGCGAATTTTCTAGGGTAGGGAGAGTGGTCCTCTGATCTCTGACGTCCCGTGAGTAACTTTCTACGAGTTTGATGCATTTTTCAGCGGTGCTTCTTTTTGTCATAGAAGCGAGGCCAGGGTATTGGGGGTGCCCGGTTCATAAAGAGCAGCTCGGGAAGGCGTGGACCTTCTCATCCCCCTTTACCCCTGCGTGTTCAGGGTCCCAGATCACAGTAGTATGAATCTCGGGGTGGTTGCGTGTGATGCTGGCGAGTGTGTAGCGCAAGAGGGGGGGGGGCGGGGGCAGATACGATTTTCTCATGGAAAACCACTTGCAGTCTTGCTGTCCGTGATGATGACCAGTTTCGTTTTGTCTGGCGTGCTTCTGTGGCGTTGACAATAGCCTGAAGCTCCAGAGATGTCGCTGATAGTTCCGGAACGTAATTGATTCCTGCGGAGAGGACGGTGCTGGGAGAAGCTGTCGTTCCTATTTTGGTGTCTTTCTGTGCACAGCGTCGGTGTAAATGACCGTTGTTCTTGGGGAGAAGTCTTCCTGTTGTAGCGGTTTGCCCTGTCAGCCCGGTGGCTTGCCTGATCTGGAACAACATTTTTGGTGTGCGCTTCAAGGTTCTATTGGCTGCACAGGACCATGCTCGCAGCTTTGGTGGAGTATGATGGAGGCGCATGTATGAGACGACCTTTAGTGGTGTTTGTAGTCTGGATTTGGGTGAGGTAATGCAACTTGCACACTTCCATGGGGCTTGGTGAAGTCATGACCAGGCAGTGCTTGGAACAAAAACTCTGCTTACTTTTCTTGCGGAAGCCGGGCTAGAAGAGGTCCAGTGTACCCTCTAAATATATGCATTGGATATATTTGTACATCTCCCCTCCCCTTTATTTCTTTTTTTAATTTTTTTCTTTTTTCTCTCGCAATTTCTTCCTGTCACCTCCTGTCACCCCATCTGGAGTAGCAAGCCCTACCCTCAGTGGGGCTGACCTCTTCAGCTTTCAATAAAGGTTCTCTTTCTCTCTCTTTGTCTCGTTGAGTGTATGCAGCGCGTGTGTGGTTTATAGCAGGTTAGTTTTGGTGAGCCTTGGGTGCCCGTTATTATACGGGTGACATTTCTGAGAAGTGATTCGGGTTTCTCGTGCTGAGTTTTGGTCAGCTAGTAGTAAAGAAGGCCGCACATAGCCCGTCAGATAAGGAGTTCGTCCACCACCTGGCAACATTCATGTTTCCTTCCACCATAATCGCGCCAGGACATCCTATTTATAACGTGGAGGATCAGGTTCGCTTGAGGAGTGATGGTTTTCAGCCAGCTAATGCGGAAAGTTGGGCGAGTTGGTTGCTAGTTAGAGAATTCATCGTAGTAGCCAATATTAGGGCAGGGACAGAGCTGCATAAGAGACGAAACACACGCTAGAACTTCTGCTCAGTTTATGGCACAAAAACGCGGAAAACGACGTCAAAAGATAGTCATACAAACACTGTGAAAAACAAATAAAACAGCATCGAAAACGTCTGACTTGCGTATGTCAACAAAAGCTCAATATCAGCTCAAGTCAACAAGTCAGCTGAAGTCAGCTCAACATAGGCTCAAGTCAGCAGGAATGTAATTAACAGGCTGGGGACAGACGTAACCTCTCAACGCAGGCATAAAAGCAAAACATGACTCAAGCACAAAACGGGGAAAAGAAATAAGATGTTTAGTGCGTCATTCGCAATAGGGCACATTGCTAACCCCTGTCACAGAACTTTGGAAGTTAGTGAGACCTTTGCGGATGATGATTGGTATACTCGCTGCATATGCACGTTAGAAACAACGCTTTACAATTCCAATAATTATAATAAAGGTTATGATCATAGTTTACATGATAGCGCCACGACTAAGATTTCGACACGTTCACTTCAGCACCCATTTAAAGATACACGCTTCCGCCAACATTTTCCCAGGCAGCCCATCCTGATGCTGGCGTAATGAATGGCGCTCAGCACGCGAAAACCGACGTCTTTCAGCTCACTCATGCCATGCCTTCCGCATTTTATGAGAAAAAAAAACTCCGGCTGGCCTGCTTGTATACGCCAGGCTTTTTCCATACCTTCGTTGCAGGGCGGGTAGTTGCGGCTGAACTTTGGCAGGCAGATGCACACTTGCCCCTTGCAGAACGTGTTCGCCACGCCTTGGCAGTCGGCATCGCCATCGCACGCTTGGTCTGCGTAGACGGGAAAAGAGGTAGGAAGGGAGAGGTGGTGGTCGTTCAGTTGCGCAAAGAGGCACGCGCACACACAAATGAAAATAATGTTTACTTCAAGTGAGGACGAATTATGAGGTAGGGCTATAGAATATGATGACAAGGTAAGGATGTGTCCGTACCCATGCAAACGTACACGCATACACTTCTTAATGCGTTCGTGACGTAGATGTGGAGCAGTCGATCAATCTTTCTCCTTAAAGGCAACCACAAAGAAGGCAGAGATTCTTGGCTTGCTTACGTAGCCTTTACCTACTTTTTTCACTCACTAGGAACGTTCAGATCACATTTACTGACAAAGTTTAAAATTTCCCGCTACACAATGTCAGCTCCAACGTCATTAAATTACACTAAAAACAGAGTAACGAGCTCGTAATTAACACTCTACTGGCGTCGCAGCGGGGCGATTGAAGTGAAGAGTATGCGCCAGAAAACAAAAGCAGAACTGGCTGTAGCTTTTCTCGCAGGCATACGTCACAGGAATAGACCCTCTTAAAGCATAAAAAAACTGGGGCGTCGGCCAATTTCTTTTTTTCCCTCCTTGGATTTAGAACGTTTAACAAGTTTTTTGCTACACAATGTCGGGCTGTTATTGGCCCCTAAACGGGTAACCCGAGCTGAAAACCTGTCTCTGTGTTTGTCCCTTTAAAGAGCATGACACACGCCCACCGGTGGTCTGGCGCACACTTGCGTACCAGCAACCGTGGCATGTGTGAATACGATGCATCCATCTCTCAGCTACGCACAAGCGGAGATGTGTGTACGTTTGTAGGCGACACTTCCCTAGAAACGCTTAGCGAATCAATAAGGATGAGCTACAATGTCTGCCATCCAATTCCCTGACGGCTGGGTAGAGAGTTTACGAAGTAGCGTAATTCGACATCGAAAGGAGCAAGAATTGGAACGGAACAGCGGTCATGAACGCAGACGAAAACCCCGTAGCAGACATGTTGACAAACGCAAGCCGCAGGTTTCGTAAAAAAAAAAAGAACAGTAGTCTAATTATTATCAACATTACGTGATCAAAAAAAAAACAGTATCTTCATCTCTAGTAAATCATGCGAAATATTTCAATAAAAGAACAACTTCGTTTGCCACACCAGAAACACGCAAAAAGGTGGCGCTGCCGCCCCTTTCTAGTTTAGACAAGAACTTCTATGCTGTCTCCGCGAAGCAGTCTTTGTTTCCGGCTTCCTTCAACTCGAAATGGGGCTCAACATGACGGACTGTCCGAGAAGACGGCTACGAAGCCGTCTAAAAGGCGAATTGGAACGCACCCAATGTGCAGATGGGCCAGAAAACAGTTTTTGAAACCAAATGCGACGCCGACGCTGTAGGGTGTGGTTGGTCTCTTGCGTCAGCGGTGAGGGTCCACCCGTGTAACTCTAGGAAGAGAACTTCGCTTCCTGCGCAACGAGTGCCGGTTCCGTAAATTACATGGTAAAGCACCGCTTTAAGGGGTTTTGAGGCAGTCAAGCACCGGGACCTCGCGTGACGGGACATCCAATAGTCGATCAAGGAGAAAGTATATGAGAAAATACAACTTCGTTTAATTTGAAAGGACTAGGATTCACTATCTCACTCAGCTCCATTACAGCCACAAAAGATGTTTTTCTAACAAAAAAAAGCAAGAAGTATTTTAAAAAATTCAAATTTTGCGCCACAGTGACGTGTTATGGGCAAGAATGACGTCATACGGGTGCCAACAATAAAACATAATTTTCAGTGCGTTAACTGCACGTGAGCATTCAAGTGATGCTGTCAAATGGAACTAGAGGCCCCATTACAGACGTCCAGTCATGTGTCGTCGCGACAGGTCAGTTAGGCGGCCGCCAATCGCCCAAACAAGGTTCCGTGACGTCATAGAAAAGTTGCGGTAAATGGACTAGGGGTCGCGACTCCTTCACACGTTTTATTTCATATCTCCGTTATTTGTTCGAAGATTGCGATGATATTGGTATCATTGTTATCGGGACTAAGCAGTCTTTCTAATAAACCTAATTTGTATTTTGCCTTCATGGCTCCTTTAAGAGGCCATGAACAGAATATGAAGGTTCGGCGTATCAAAAAGCTGTCTGATTAAACAAAACAAAACAATGGTTCCATTTCTAACGCTCATTTAAAATATTACCTATTTTCTACAGAAAGATGAGATAAACCGAAAGATGAGATAAAACCGAAAGATGAGATAAAACCGAAAGTTTCTATCATCAAAATACTCACCTCCCTCGCGGGAACCCCTGTGTAGATGCGACGCATAGGGGTTCCGTTGTTGTTTCCGTTAGGTGATTCTCCCATCGTGAAACGTGCGTGAACCCCCTGCCGCGGCTATGACGCAACGTGGCGCGGCTATGACGCAACACAATCCAACACAATCCACTTTAATCCAATCCAATCCAATCCATCAGTCCAAGCCAAGCCAAGCCAATCGAATCCAATCCAATGCCCTCGCGAGAGAGTGTTCGCTATCGAGAGGAGAGGGGGTAGCGGCGGAGAGCGCAGCTCGCGCGGCGAGAGAATGGGGAGGGTGTGAGGACAAAAACGCCATGAGGGAAAGCGAGTGAATAGATGCAGTCGCATCTAAAAGTGCGTTAAAACCTTCTCTAAAAGAGCGCCTAATAGATCGTCAAACCATAAAAGACCCCGTCGCAACGAAGAACAAACCCATGCGACGATTTCTGGCGCACTCGGGCAGCGCATCACGAACGATGCACTTTATCCAATGCACAACCCAACCCGAGCATGGCAATCGAATAACATTGCCCTCGCATGATGCATGTCTCGCATCGAATGTAGAATTAAGCGTTCAGTTAATCGCAGTTTGCAAGTCCATTTGTGGAATGGTGGAGGCCGGTGTGACGCAGAGCACGATGAAAGGGAGGTCAGTCGAGCTATTAGGCGTTCTGCAAAAACCTGCGCAATGACAATACGAAGACAAGGACGTTGGCGACTACACGATGCACGAACTTAAGTACCGATGCATGGTTTATGAAAGGTATACCATTGTACACCTTCTTCATGATCGATGTCCGCATCGATCTATGTAGAATTAAGCGTTCTTATTTCGCAGTTTTCAAGTAACCATTTTGACATGGTGGAAGCCCGGTTTGACGCACGGGCAGTGTGTCCAGAGGTCTTATCAGAGCTTTTCGGTCGACCAACTGGTCTATGGGGAAATGAATTAGTTTTTGAAAGGACGCCATCGGTCCCACCAAAAAAGCGTTCGCTTTAAAATTCCTGCAGATATTAGGAAAAAGTGGCCGCGTATCTGCTGGCTTCGCTGAAAATGTCGCCGAAAGACGATAGTCTTCTGCAGTTCCTGCCACGTGACTGCCTCTCCTCTCTTCCTGTCGCCCATCACGCTGTTCCACTCTTGTTTCGGTCCCTGCCATAATAAACGCATTAGTGGTTTGCTGAATTCGTATAAATTGCCCCGCGTTCACACTGCTGGTGCGTTATCTGTTGGAACCATTTGTTATTGTTTTGCTCAGCGCTCGAGCCAGGAGCCTTTTATGTATTTTTGGGTTAAAAGATTTTTCTTAACGCAATTTTCTACCGCGAAAATACGGGCACGTTAATTTTTAATTAAAAAATTTGCAAAGCTAGCAGTGACGCGCAAGCCTTTAATGGCGAAGCGGTTGTAGGCGAGCATTGCTGGACACATAGTGAAGTTTCAGCATCATTGTTTATTTGAATAGTTGCTGTGCTAGTAATCGCCGTCATATGCATCGAAGAGGTCGTCGTCTTCTTCGCGGCGAGTGGTGGATGCAAATTCATCCTCAGCATTGTTGACTTCCGCCAGCTCTTCGTCATGGACTCGAGGCCGCGGTGGCGGGATATTCAAGTGGTCTCGGGAAGGAGTGGCGCACTCGTAGCCACGTCTCCAATTACCTATTATGGCTTCTAGAGATTGCGGAGGCCGCGGTGATCTCCCCCAAGCAGGGTGTCTTTTCAGCATTACAGCATTAGCGCTTGACTTTTTTTAGATACGTGGTAGCGCTTGACGACAGTGCTTTTTTTTTTGATAAAGCCACTGCGCGAGCCGGGGACTCTGCGGTCGCCGCAAGGCCTGCGCTCACCAGCGGTCACCATTTCCTCGCTCCTGGGGGTTCTGGGCAGTTTTTTTGGTAAAGCAACTACGCACGCCGAGGACGGCCCGCAGTCGCCGCGTCGCACGCACTCAGGGGCGCTGGGCATTTTTTTAGGTATTGCTATTTTTTGGGTATTGGTATTTTTTTTCCTGCAACGGGGAACTTACGGCCATGCAGCTCGTCTGTTAAAAGGACGGAGCTAGTGCCAGTTACGTATTTATGATTTGCTTCAAATACGCCGAATATTGATTATGGGGTTTAACGCGCCGACGCAACGCAGGCGATGAGGCGCGCCGTAGTGGAGGGCTCCGGATTAATTTTGACCACCTGGGGATCTTTAACATGCGCCGAAATCTCGTACACACGGGCATTTTTGCTCTTTGCCTGCATCAGAAAAGCGACCACCGCGGCCGGGAATGATACCCGTGACCTCGTACTCAGCAGCTCAACGCCTTAGCCACTGAGCCACCGTGGCGGGTAAATATGCCGAATAATGTGTTTTTGCTGAACAATGTTGACAAATATGCATGATGATTCGAAATTTAGGGGTTCGGAAATGTTTTGCCTATATAAAATTTTCGTTCAAGAATTCCTGGACCTCGGGGACGGGAGACTGAAGTGAGGGACATACATGCATGCAGACTAGGGTTCACCCCACGAATTTTTGCGAGGTGGGTATTTTGAGAACGGGAAAACAGGGCGGAGGACAAGAAAGTTAATAATTTATAATTGTCACTACAAAAACTCAACAAGGTATAGTGGTGTCGCAGCGTGGTAAAAAGTGGAAGCTCTTAAACAAACTAAGAAAGCGACAAGCGCAAGCATTGACTCCAAGATTTGCCCACAGCTGGCAATCTGAGACTTGAAAGCCACTTGTTCAGACTGCTTTTCAGATAACCGCATGGTGGGAGCTCCGTCCTGCTGCCACTGGCATTGCTCTCGCTCAGTGGCCGGTTTTCGTTGCACAGGCGCGCATTTCAAATGGGTCGGTTGAAGTGGTGGGTGGCCTACCGAAGGCAGCGGGCGGTGAAAATTTCCACCTGCGCCCACCATGGGAATGAACCTGATACAGACACACATACAGCCAGGCCAAAATGTTCGCGTTTCAGTAGCCCAAGAAAGGCTATCGTCTGTGAAACAGATCAGGCAATGGCAACCCGCAGTCACCTTCTCGTGCATCCCTCACGACGTCACAGCAAACCGGGGGCGTGATTAGCGGCCGCCCAACCGTAGCCACAGCCATACGTGAGTGCGAAATCGCAGGGGCGCCTTCAATTTTGTTCGATCGTGTTTAATACTTGAATATCACATGGACTTAACACGCGAGCAACTATGTTTTGGCATTTGCCCCATTACGTGACTTTTGACATTGTAAACCACGAAATTTCGAAGTTGTTATTATTGCGTGGTATTTTTGTGACGTACACAACATGTTTCTGCGCCACCATAAAATTTATCGGCTACCAAAGGTCACTTTTTTGAAATGGAAAGCAAGCCCTGCTTCACTGACTTAACATCGCGAACGCTGATATTAACAACGAAGCTGGCTGGCGCTTCCTAATCGCAAGGCTAAGTTTCAAAGAACTCCTCAAAGCCAGCTGATTGGTTCCAGTTGCAGTGCCGTGTTGCGCCCGCCATCTACGGGAACCTTTTGTTATTTTTGAGCTTGGAACACCCCCACGAGGGGCGCCGCGAACGCTTTTTGTTTTTAACGGCGTATTGTTTATTCGACATCGCAAAAAAATCAAGCAGCCATGTACTTATAATTAGACGAATAATGAAAATATCGCTTACATTACTGATGTCCTTGCGTAAGACACGCTTAATATTGTCTTCCTGTTTTAGGAATATTAACAAGTATAAACATTGCCGCCATACTGTCTAGTTTAGAAAAAAATTTGCCGTTTCGTTCAGGTGTGTCATTCAAGTATTCTTCCAACTTGCTGCATGTGTGCTTGGCGCTTGCCCTCCTCCTTGCTAAGCTATGCCCTCCCCACATCTCTGCGAGCAAGTTATAACATTTCTTCCCATCAATACGTCGATCTAGACCAGCTTTGTGTTCAAAAACAAGGTTGCATGTTGTGTTCATTGTTAATTTAAACCGAAAGTTGAGAAGCCACACTGTGCCCGAATGGAGTAGGATGCAGACAGAGCTCCGTGCCCGTGTGTGGGACAGCTTCCAATGTAGCTCCGCTGGAGTTTGGATAACCTCGTTTGCACAAGAACGGGAAAATACACTGGCTTTGTCTGAGGGCGTACGTAACGTTAAGACGGTTGCGGCTGACAAGGGGCGTGCTTTTGTATTGTCCAGGTGGTTTGCTTACGCCCCACTCCCCCCTCTTTAGAATGTTGGCGCTTGCTGTGACACGATTGTCCGTAAACTTTAGTGCGCGGCATTTTTAGCAGTAGTTTTTACTGCGAAGGAGTGTAAGTTTAACCTCGCCAGTTTTCATTCCGGTCAAGCCGCTTTACTCGGCGCCGCTCAATGTATCCTCCTCGCCACTGCCAACCCCTCTTTCACAACTGCTTTTTGCTGGTGTCTCACGTTTAAAAGCACGCGCGCATAGACCGTGCGCAAGGGCACGGTTGCCGGTTTATGCGTGCACGTGCGGGGATCAGAGGTAGGAAGGTGGGGGCGTGCACGGGATGGTTTCATGCTTCAAGTGATGACATGTCAGTTGCGCTGGCGGGAAGCTTACACGTGGGAGTCATCCAGCCGAATGCGACCTGCCTGGTGTCTTCATGGTCAACTAGTTTGGGTCATGTGTTACGTAGACAGCAAGATGCCTAGGACGCGAGAGGGAAACAGGCAGCCCCATGCTTGTTCGCTAGAATAAGGCTCGGGGGCTTCCAAGTTTAATTCTGCTAAATGGCTAAGATGTATTCTCAATCGCAAATCACAAACAAACGTGGTTGGTTTCGTGCATGCACTCCGTTGAGTGCGTCCAGCGTCGCAGGTCATCCCTCTTCACAGAAGGTTTGATCATTCGCACTCTTCGTGCTTCACCGATTCTTTATGGTCTGAAAAACTACCGGCGTCATCTATGCGCCTTCCATAACAGTGAGCCTCAAGACGAGGTATAGACATGTTACACGTTACCAAACTATACTACCAGTGGTGGCGGGTTCTCATAGAGATTACTGTATTTCTGTGGAGTTCAAATAAAATCAGTGAAGCTTGCGCTCACGCGCAAGGCTTGAATGGCGAAGCTGTTGTAGGTCTGCACTGCCGGACACATAGTTAAGTTTCAGTATCATTCGTCGTTTGCATAGTTGCGGTGCCAGTAATCGTCGTCATATGCACGGAAGAGCCGTCATCTTTTTCGCGGTGATTGGTGGACGCAAAGTCTTCGTCAGCATTGTAAACTTCCATTAGCTTTTTGCCATCGACTCGACGCAGTGGTCGCCAGATCCGCAAGTGGTCTCGGGAAGAGTGGCACACTCATGCCAATTTCTCCAATTAGCCGTAATGGCTTCTAGACTAGGCGGCGGCCGCGGTGACCTCTCCCAGATAGGGTGTCTTTCATTGTTAGCATTAGTCCTTGAGTTTGTTTTTTTACATGCGTGGAAGCGTTTGACAACGGCGCTCAAGTTGCCTTCTTTTTGCTAAAGGCAAGCGGCGGTCGCGAGTCACGACACGCCCTTACGAGCGTTGGGCATTTTCTCTCTCCTTGGTGTTTTTGCACATCCTTTTTCTCTCTCTGTTTTTTTTTTTTTTGCTTGAAGCCACTGCGCGTGCTTGGTACGCTCGGCGCTCGCCCCGGGCCAGGCGCACAAGAACGCTCGGCCCCTGCTTGGTATTTTTCCCTGCTAAGCCTCCAGTTATCCTCCACGGTAATTGAAGTCCGAAATTTTTGTTTACCGACATCGCGAAGTATCCATTCCTCTTATTGCATTGTTTTTATTGTTCAGAACTTGGCGTACTTTAGCGTATAACCAAGCGCCAATGATACAGTGCTGTAATTAGAAAGCCTTAATAGTTTTTCTGCGAAACAGGTTATACATGATCACGTTGCTTTACGCAACCACAAGATAAACAAATTTTGGAGAGAAGAACGACGCGCCCGCCAAACAAACATTACAGCGTATATTTAATCAAAAATAAAGGTTCCTTTTGTATTTTTTTTTAATTTGAAATTTTTGCGGCAGCCATAATTTTTGTGAGTGGCGCTCAAAACGTGGTTCAGATTGCGTGGCTAAACACGCTGCTGCTAGTAATTTGGCACGCTTCGTGAAAGTAGATATCTAATTTTCTCTGCACTACCTTGTCGTGTGTTCAGCAATGCAGAACCGTCTCAAGAATAAATGCTGCGAGCTGTGTGTGTGTGTGTGTGTGTGTGTGTGTGTGTGCTGGGAGGCGGTGTGTTGGATTACTGAAGAGGACGTTTCAGCCAATGCTGTTTTGCTCTTGAGGCTGTTCATTTATGAATTGGGTTTTTATTCTTCGTTGGGAGGGGTTCTGAGGAGTGGGGAGAAAGAGAAAATTTTATTCATTTATTTATTTTTATTTATTCTATACTCTATAATAACCAATTATTAATGTTATATAGGCCCGGCCACCAAAACAAATTTCCGGCAGCTCGCCACGTTAAAGTCGCCTCCTGAAATCGCGCATGCCGGAAGCAGACCACCGTTAGGAGGTTGCAGAACGACTTTTCATTTTTCTGTTCAGCGCCACCTCCAGCATAAGGTATGCGCACATGGCCACGGCCAGACTGGAGGAGGGGCGAGCGCGCAGTGCGCGCTGCGGCTCGCCGCTTTTTTAGTATGGCCGTGACATGGCTTAGAGATTTGCTTTGTCTCCACGTAGAGGGCGCTGGAGTTTATAACCACGGACATGATAAAATCCTCGGGAACTTCGGTGTGTTACGCAATGTTACGGACAGAAGCCTAGAGATACTTATCAAAGTTTTCGCTACTGCTACATCGTCTTTGCGCCTCTGTGTTCGCCTTCGTTCCGTTGTCTTTTGACACTCTGCAAAAAGGGGGGGGGGGGGGGGATGCTCGTTAGTTGTTAGGTGTCTAAGGTGCAAAAGCGAGCGCGAAAAAATGAATCTTGAATGTCCTCTCGCCGAGCCAACAACTGAGGCGAAGGTGGAACTTTCGATCGAAGGAGTGCTCAAACACGTAAACGCGTCGGTGCGGGACCTCGAGAAAAGTGGCAATCACATTCAAGCGTATGCACGCGAAGACCGGAGAGGCTTAGCATTCCAGCTAACCAAGTACAAGGAACTGATCCTCGCGAATCTCCGACGCCGACTTTCAGGCGGCTCAACAGCGCTGCGGTGTTTTCACACGTGCTTGTCGGAAAAGAAACAAGTAGCAGATTGGAGAGTGGTTCTTCCAGGAGTCGGTCTGCGATACGACGAAGAAATTGGAAGCAACTTGGAAGCAGAATGGAACAATAAATTTTCCGGCGACTTCAGGAAGATTTGACGTCCACTGCATTTTTATCATCTCTACCCGTTAACCCTCACCATGCCGCATGGTTCCCCAGCCTGCGAGACGTCTTCTGCCATCTCCTGCTGCTTCCGATCACAGCAGGCACTGCTGCGCGCTCCTTTTCAGTCATCAAGAGAGAATTGTCGTCAGAAAGAAACCGTCTACATCCCAACCATGTCAATGGGCTGATGAGCATAGCCATTGAAGGTGCGGAGGTGCCCGACGCGCGAGATGCTATTGACGTTACCGGCGTGCTTGTAATGACTTCATCGCAAAAGCGGTGCAGCGCTACAGTAAAAAGCCTACACGTTTGTGAATAAGGCGGTGGCCGCGGTGACCTCTCCTAAGCATGGCGACTTTCATCGTTCGCTTTAGTGTTGGAGTTTCTCTTTTTATACATGCGCGGTAGCGTTTGATAAGAGCGCTCGGATTTCTTTTATTTTTTTCGCTTGAGCCATAGCGCGAGCCGGGGACTCGGCGGTGCGGACACGCCCTCACGAGCGCTGGGCAATTTCTCTCTCCTCAGTGTTTCTGCTAAGTAAGGCTTGGGTTTGGGCTAGTTGGCTATACATCGTTAGAAAGAACAGCGCGAGGACGCGGACTTGTACTGTTGTACTTGTAAGCGCAAGGACGCGTTCGTACTGTCTTTTTTACATTCTGTCGTCCGGGTCCTTGCGCTGTTCTTTCTATTGATGTTTTTGAAGTTTTTTTTTTGTTTTTGCTGAAGCCACTGGGCGTGCTGGGGACGCTCGGTTGTCACCGCGGAGCACGCTATTACGAGCGATCGGCCATTTCTTAATATATTTTCCCTGCAACAGCGATTTTACCCTTTCGAAAAGAGGTTTGCTCATACCTGTTTTTGAAGCACAACTCATACGTTATCACCTTGCGTAATCAGATAGCCAGTGAAGATTTTGTTGCTTAAACAGGACAAACATATATTCAACTCCAATACACATTTTTTCATTAACATTTGTGGAGAGTTTTTTATAAAGGCTACTAAAGTTCCAAACTCATACAGTGCTGTCATTAAGAAGTTTAAACTCATTTCTGCGAAACGGGTTATACATTTCAACGTTGTTTAACGCAAAAATAATTTATAGTCAATATAGTGCAAATCGCATGATCATCAACAAAAACAGCAGCGCCGATTTAATCAAAAATGAAAAGCTACGTTTAGAATACTAATTAACATTAAAAGATGTAGCCACAGCCACTATTCGCATGAGCGGCGCTCAAAACTGGGTTCAGGCTGCGTTGATCAACACGCTGCTGTTGATAATTTTGCACGCTTCGTACAAAGAAAAATTTCTTTTTTTTTCTCTGCACGCTCTTGTCGTGCATTGAGCAATAAAGAACCGCCTCATAATATATAGGCTGCGAAATGAGTGTGGGTGGCTGGAGGGGTGCTCAAAAGGACGTTTTTAGTCCATACTGTCTTGCTCTTGGTACCTGTCGTTTCTGAAATACGTTTTTTTATTGTTCGGCGCTTGGGGTATGACGATCTGTTGACTAAGAAGAAATGTATTCATTTGTTGTTTTATTTATGCTTTATTATATAATATTAAATTATTATTGTTATTTATTCAACCAGGGAAACCAAGTCTGGCAGTTCGTCACGTTAACATCGCCTACTGCAATCACGCATTCCGGAAGCAGGCAACCATTCAGTGGTGGCGAAACGATTTATTTTTCGGTTCAGCGCCACCTCGAACATCAAGGTATGCGCACAGGACTTGCGCATGCGCACATGCGTTGTGTCCACGAAGAGGGCGCTGGAAGTTTTGAACCACGGACATGATAAAATCCTTCTAATGAGAGCTGTCTAATGAGAGAGCTGTCTAAATTCTAATGAGAGCTGTCGCTACTGCTACATCGTGTTTGCGTCCCTGTGTTCGCATTCATTCCTTCGTCTTTTGCAGAGAATTACACCTTCTTCACACAATAAGCTGTTTGTGGCCGGCGGACATTTGTTCTATTCACCTCCTGTCACGTTCACGTTAACCGCCATACGCAGAGGCTAAGTCTCAAGTCTCGTTCTGCCACGGCCAACGTGTCGGTATTCGGCTTGTAATCAGGTGAACCAGCTTCGATCGTACACAAAGTCAAATGTGTTTTTTTTTATTTTCTCCTTGGCCTCTGGGAGGTTTTGTCCACCGACATGAAAATAAAACCTATGAGAGGGTAGGCTATTACAGCTCTGCTGTGAAATAAACATCTGCATTTTGGATCAGACTGGGGCAGGGGAAACTGCAGACGGGGACCAAAAAAGCTACGAGTTTGAGGATGACGTGACGTGGATTACGGCAGAATATGCGGTGTAATTTTTCTCGTTTACCCAGTACCGTGCGTACGCCGCATTTTAAAAATAAATAAAGGGCCATTTTCAGGGGCGATCATTCATAACTGCCAGCGGGTGCAGTATCTTCTGCGTCGGTACAGCTGCTTACTGCCTGCATGCACCGCTTCCTAGCTCCCGCCATATGCGTTGCCCCGAAGATCTGAACACTGTTATCGGCGCAACATTTCAATTGGTGAATTGCTGATTTACCACACTTCACGGCAATACGTCATTACCGATGATGTCACCCCACTCGAAAAAGACGACAAGAAAAATTTCAACTGTACTGTACTCCGTGATGGTACTAACGTATATTTCCAGCACTTACATCGGCTTTACACCCCGTCCCCCTTGGTCACGCCCGCCTGTCACAATTGCTCACCACAGAACCACAATTCCCTGTTACCGTCCTACTGCTCGTTAAAAGGCACTTAGCCTGTCCTGGCAGCGAGATTGCCAGATGAGATGGAGATGTTTTCAGATGCCACGCTCTCCCTTTCGCATATGGCGCTGCTTTGGCGCTGCCCAGCTCTTCCGGACCGGGACGCCTCCTTCACACGTCAAGCTTTTAACTTGTCTCCCCAGGTTGCGCAATTGCAGAGCATCCTCAGCGGAATGGATCATTTGGCCTTCACCCTTACAATCCAGCCCCCTCCACGTATTCGTATTCTCATAGACTCTCACAGAGCCCTTCAAGAGCTGCATAAGACATTCACCGATCATCCAGCTTTCGAAGGAATCCAACATATTGTCACAAAGCCAAAGATGACGCAGTTGTCTTGAAGGAAAAACAAGTTTATTGAAGCGAACTTGTGCTTCCCGAACACCTCAAAGAATACAGAGGCGGCGAAGCAGAAGTCAACAAAGTGACATGCGCAGGCGAGTGTCGGTGAATTGAATACCGCAGGGTCTGCTCTGCGGGCATTTATCTCTCGGCGGGAGTGTTTCTCGAACTCTCGAAAAACATCGAGAACACTGTAGATCAAAGAAGATTATTCTAGGTTGGTGACGTTAGTTCGAAGCACTCTAACTATTAAGGAGATACCTCGTGCGGGATAAAAAATAAAGAATGGAACACGGTCTTCACTTGGCCCACGGATAATAAAGATAACAAATTCTGGCGCTGCGTTCGGCAAAAAGAAAATGTAAATAACCAAACCCGATGCATGGTTGCCGGCAACATGAGCACCGTTGTGGCCGTTAATGGGACCGCTACCCGTCTGGAACGGGTGTCGGGTCACACTAACACGTATGGGTGCAACCACAGCTGCACATGATGCAACACGGGAGTGTATTGTTAGCACCCCTCCTCTGGACGACCACGCCTCATGCCCGTCTCCCTACCCTTGCCTTCAACTCGACGACCCACGCCAGGCACGGAACAGCCATCTTTCTGCCGTTACCCCCCTGGCTACGTGGCTCTAGGTCCCGCGACGCCTCGCTCTGGGGAACTATTCATTAATAAAGCTAGGGCAACGCACTCCTCACACCCCACATCACAAGAAAATGGACTAATTTAACGGCGTCCCCACCGTCTTTACTGTCCATTCTGCCGGACGACCATATTCGCCACCTTCAACCACCTAATCTGGGACTGCTCATCGTTTTTTCTGTGTCGGGGCATCCTCCACAACGTTATGCCTCCAGATGCCTCTCAAGATGACCCTCCAATTAAAGCCCCAAATTTTTTTGGCGCCCTTGGGCCCTTCGGAGTAGAGAGCCGTCTCTCAATACTTGTGTACACTGGGGTCTACTCCGGTCGTGAAAAAAAGATATGTTCTACCTCAGCCCGGGGTCCGCTGATTGAAGGGGACTGCTTTGGGGCTTTCATGGAGACATCATTTTTTAAACTGTGCTACTTCTCCCTTCCCTCCTTCCCCTTCTATTTTGGCCGCATGGCCTTCCTTCATTCTAAAAATACAATACAACGACAATGCGTGCACGTGCGGAGACCGGAGGGAGGAAGGTGGGGGCGTGGACGGGATGGTTTCATACTTTCTCTGATGACGTGTCCGTTGCGCTGGCGGAAGGCTTACACAAGGACATCAACCAACCGAATGCGACCCGTCCAGTGTCTTCATGGCCAAGCGGATTATGTTGTGTGTTACACAGACAGCAAGATGCGTACGACGCGAGAGTGAAACAGACAGCCCCATGTTTGTTCGCTAGAATTAGGCTCGGGTCCTTCCAAGTTTCACTTAGCTATATGGCAGGAAGTATTCTCAATCGCAAATCACAAACAAACGTGGTTGGTTTCGTGTATGCACTCCGTTGAGTGCGGCCAGCGTCGCAGGTCATCCCTCTCCACAGAATGAAAGGGCACTAATTTCGTAAGGATTGATCATTCGCACGGTTCGTACTTCACCGGTTCTTCGTGGTCTGAAAAACTACTGGCGTCATTTACGTGCCTTCCATAACAGCGAGCCTGAAGACGGGGTATAGACATGTTACACGTTGCCAAACTATACTACCACTGGTATCGGGTTCTCATAGAGATTACTGTATTTCTATGGAGTTAAAAAAAATCAGTGAAGCTCGCCCTCATGCTCATAGCTTGAATGGCGAACAGAGAGAGAGAGCTCTTTAATGTGGGCTGGAGAGGTCAGCTCTGCTAGCGGCAGTGCTTGCTACGCCAGATGGGGATGATTACAATGCAGTGAAGTGAATGTGAGAAATTGGGAAAGCAGCAATAGAGAGAAAACAAAAGTTGAATAAAAATGGCACGCAATGTAGTGCGAAGAAAAAACTCGAAATAAAGTTAAGCAAAAAGACAAGAAAAATTGAGCGAATGGAGCCCAGGAACGCAGAGCGCCTAACAAGGAAAAGGAATCAAAGCGTACACAACGACGCAAACGCGTACAGACGTAGCCATGCGCACAATGGAAAAATTATTAGAAAGTTTTGTCTAGTCCTGAATCTCGCAGAAAACGCAGAAGAATCTTCGTCCCTAAATATGAGTCATTGTTGTTGTCCCAGGGTCCAAGAAAGTGACACAACTGAAGGCTTGCTCCGCGTCGAACACGAGACAGGCAGCTCGCCGCTGTAACTCGCGCAGCGGAAAATCGCGGGCATATACACAACAAGTGCTCGGTAGTCTCGCGCACAGCGCACGTGGGGCACAGTGGTGAATCCTCCCACCCTATTCTGAACTTGAAGCTTCGGGTGTAAGCCACGTTGAGACGCAAACGATGCAGTACACCTTCAGACGCTTTGCTTAGGTCGGGTGGAACACGGAATTTACAGAAAGGGTCAATTCCATGTAGAGGTGGATATCCGCTGCGAGGGTGCTGCCACTTCAACATTTGCTCTCTCCAACCAGTTCGATAGATAAGGGCACAACCATCCTCTCGAGAGAAAGGAAGCTGTGTCGTGTTACGCAGAGAGTGGCCAGCGCTGGCGGCTGCATCAGATATTATATTTCCTTCTATTCCCGAATGACCAGGAAGCCATTAAAGCACAATGTAGTGGCCCGCGCGCACTACCGCTGTGTGGATTTCACTAATTTCACACACAAGCTGACTGCAATGGTTGGACAGCCTTTTTAGAGCTTGCAAAGCACCCCGTGAGTCTAAGAAGATCACCCATCGTCGAGCTTGATGTGCACCAATGAATGAAGGGCAGCCCTTACAGCCGCTAGCTCAGTAGCGGTGGATGATGTTTTTATGGCTCAGTTTTTTCCTGATTGTGCACTGGACCGACGGAATCCACACGCCAATGGCAGATGATTCTTCGGTCACTGAGCCATCCGCATAAACGTGGGTGTGGCTTGCGTATGCGGTAAATAAATACTCAAGTGTGAAAAACTTCAGTGCAGGTGCGGGCATTGGACGTCTTTTTGCTTATTCCGGGAATTGTCGTTATTATATTCCATGGTGCAAGTATCCACAGTGGCAATGCTGGCTTCACAGGTCGCTGGAAATTTGCTGGAAGCAAGTCTTTTACATGGGATGTAGTGGTGGCTGCCAGATGATGCGCATGGCACCGAGTGACGTGACGTAGTGACGTTCGAAGGCACTCTTGATGTTGAAGCACTGACGCAGAGAGGCACCGAGCTTCCCGCAGTGTTCCAATTGTCGACGTGCACTTGGGAAGACCCAGGCACACGCGTAGAGCTCTCGCCAGCACTGAATCGATGACCTTCAAATTTTATGAAGACAGTTGATCCAGGGCCGGGAGGCTATAGCGTAAAAGGCCGAGAAAGAGTGCTTGATAGACTCCAAGAAGAGAGGACACGGAGCATCCCCAAGATTGTCCACTCAGCATGCGCAAGATGCGCACAAAAGATAAAAGCCTCTCTTTCAACTGCCGAATATGGGGAGTCCAAGACATCGAGCGGTCAAAGACGACGCCGAGAAATTTGTGGCATTTGACATAGGATATCTGCGTACCTTCTACACTGAGCGTATATCGTGAGACGTCACGCCGAGTGAAGGCAATCGCTGCACACTTCTGAGGGGAAAAGATCAACCCGCAGCATCTCAGGTACTTTCGCATCGCCAGGATCGCTCTCTGAAGTACGGCACGAATGTTTCGGCGGTTTTTGCCTGAGGCCCAGATGCAGATGTCATCTGCGTACAGCGAAATGTTGACGCCTTGGGGAAGAACCGTTGGCAGGCGTATAAGGCATATGCTGAAAAGAGTCGGACTCAAGACGCCGCCTTGAGGAACTCCATGTGTGACAGGATGCTCGGTCGTTGCACCATCACTGGTGACCATATAGACGTACCGATGTTGTAGGTAATCGCAAAGCCACTGGAACATACGTCCTCGCAGCCCTACGAACGTCATCTCTCTTCGGATAGCTTCGTGTGCCACGCTGTCAAACGCTGCCTTGACGTCCAAAAAGACAGCTATAGTGATGTTTCCAGCTGCTTTTTGTCGCGAGATATCCATCGCCAGGGAAAGTATGTTATCCGTACTGCTTCGTCCTCTCCTGAACCCAGACATCTGCGATGGATAAACACCTCGATTTTCAAGGTCCCAAGCAAGCCGTTCTAACACCATCTTCTCCATCACCTTGCCAATACAACTTAAAAGTGCAATTGGCCGGTATGAATCTATATCGGTTGAATGGCGAAGCTGTTGTAGGTCTGCATTGCCGGACACACAGTTAAGTTTCAGTATCATTCCTCGTTTTCATAGTTGCGGTGCCAGTAATCGTCGTCATATGCACCGAAGAGCCGTCATCTTTTTCGCGGTGATTGGTGGACGCAAAGTCTTCGTCAGCATTGTAGACTCCCCCCAGCGTTTCGTCATAGTCTCGACGCAGAGGTCGCGGGATTCGCAAATGGCCTCTGGAAGGAGTGGCACAGTCGTAGCCATGTCTCCAGTTATCCTAATGGCTTCTAGAGGAGGTGGTGGCAGTGGAGACCTCTCCTAGAGAGGGTGTCAGATCGTTAGCATTAGTCCTTGAGTTCTCTTTTTTTTACATGTGCGGAAGCGTTTGACAACGGCGCTCAAGTTGCCTTCTTTTTGCTAGTGAGCCGGACACTCGGCCGTCCCGACTCGTCCTCACGAGCGTTTGGCATTTTCTCGCTCCTTGGGGTTTTCGCACGTATTTTTTCTCCTTGGTGAAGCCACTGCGCGGGCTTGGGACGCTCGGCGGTCGCCGCGGGGCAGGCGCTCACGAGCGCTGGGCACTTTCTTGGTATTTGTTTCCCTGCAACGGTGAACTCATGCTTGTAAAAAAGCTCCGCTGCTAAGAGGCAATGAAACCTCATGAACTTTTCAACCGTGATATCAAAAGAGCCTAAGATTACATACAATGAACAAATCTCCACATCCTTTCAGCCCTCTAGACGAATTATCGCACAGGACGTTAGTGAGTAAACTTGCTGAACTTATACAATGCTGTTATAAAATGTTTATGAGTGTTTTTCTGCGAAACGGTGCACACATGTTCACGTTGCTCAATCTAATAACAATTTAAAAGAAATTTTGAGTAAAACTTCAGCACGCAAGCATACGTTACAGCGTTCATTTAGTAAAAAAAGAACAACCCCACTTGAATTTTTATTTAAAATAAAAGTTGCAGCCGCAGCTATAATTTGCATTAACGGCTTTCAAGACGTGATTTAGACTACGGGCCTAAACACGCTGCTGCTAGTAATTTATAACGCTTCGTGCAGACAAGATGCGTATTTTTCTCTGCACTTGCATGTTGTGCGTTTAGAAATAAACCGCCTCAAAAAATAAAGCTTGGAACTCTGTGTGTGTGTGTCGAGGGGAGAGCATATTCAAAAGGACGTGCCAGCCCATACTGTTTTTCTCTTGGTGTCGTTCGTTTATGAAATGGACGTTTATTCTTCTGGTGGTGGGGTCGTGACGAGTGGTGACTAAGGAAAAAAATTTATTTATTTGTTTATTTTGATTGATTTGTGTTATATAATAACAAATTATTATTATTTTATAGGCCCGGCAACCGGAACAAATTTCCGTCAGCTTATCACGTTAAAATAGACTTCTGTAATCAGGCGTACTGGAATCAAGGACCACCATTGAGCGGCTGGAAAACGACGCGCCACCTCCAGCATCAAGGTATGCGCCCATGGCTCAGCGATTTGCTTTGTCTCCACGTAGAGGGCGCTAGAAGCTTAGAACCACGGACGTGATAAATTCTTCGGGAACTTCGGTCTGTTACGCAATTTTGCAGGCAAGGGCTAGCGATACTTATCAAAGCTTTCGCTACTGCTACATCGTGTTTGCGTCTCTGTGTTTGTCCTCGTTTCTGCGTCTTTTGGTTCGAGTGACTTCGACGGACCGCCTGGCCACTCTCATCGCCACAGCTTCTCCACATAATGAGATACTTGTGGCTGGCATGCCCTGGTTCCATGCACGCCCCGGCAGTGATTTCCCTAGACACCCCGTAGGGGATGTGTAGACACCTGTTAGTTTTTCACCTGTAGACACCTGTTAGGTTCGCTCATAGGTGTTTTCCAAGCAAAACTCATAGGTTATCGCCTCGGGTCGTTATAAAGCCAGTAAAGTTTTTGTTTTGCACACTCGACAAGCATCCACTTAACATCAACACGTAGTTGAAAAGAGAATTTACTAAAAACCACATATTAGCGCGCAGCGACTACTGGTAACTGCGCAGCCCTAAAAACAGAAAATCAGTTTCCAATCAGTTTGCAAGTACTCCGGGCAGTCAACACTTCGGACAACAAATGTCTGTGGTGGTGAAACATGTTACTTCAAATTCAATCAATAGAAAGTTCAGACGTGTTCACAGATAGTGTTCAGAAACTCGTTGGAAGTCAATACGGTACAATAGCGGTGCTCAGGATGTTGTTCCCGATCACTATGAAGGGCGTGCACCAGCGTGACAAAGCATATACTTTTAATTCAAGGAACAGAGAACTGGAAGAATGTGTATAAGGCATGAGAATTCATGGAGGGCTGTCATTAAAAGTTGTAAGCACAATTCTGGGAAAGTGTCGGTGCATGTCAATGTTGTTAAACAGAAAAATTATGCACGTTCAACAAAATGCAAAACCCGAGCACATCTACAAATACTACAGTGCTCATTTAATCAAAAATGAATTGTTACGCGAAATATACTAATTAAAATTAAAACTTGCAGCCACAGGAACTATTTCCATGAGCGACGCTCAAGACAGGGTTCAGGCTACGTGGGTCAACACGCTGCTGCGTGTTGATCTGGCAACACAATCTGGCAAGCTCCGTACAAAGAAGATACTTTTTTTCTCTGCACTTTGTTGTCGCTTGTTCAGCAAATCAAAATATGTCAAAATATAAAGGCTGTGAACTGAGTGTGTGTGTGGGGGGAGATAGGGTAGGTGGCTCAAAAGGACGTTTTAGCTCATACTGTTTTGCTCTTCGTACCCTTCGTTTCTGAAATGGGTTTTTTATTGTTTGGGGGGTGGGGTATCACGAGTGTTGATCAGAAGAAATTTGTTTATTTGTTTTTATTCACTCTTTATAACATAATAATAAATTATTACCATTAATATTTCGGACAGGGAAAGAAAGTCTGGCAGCACGTCAGGTTAAATCGCCTTCTGCAATCGCGCATGCCGGAAGCAGACTACCGTTAGGCGGTTGCAAAAATACCTTTCATTTCTTCTGTTCAGCGCCGCCTCGAATATCAAAGTATGCGCACATTGCTAAGCGATTTGCTTTGTCTCCACGTAGAGGGCGCTGGAAGTTTAGTACCACGCACATAAAATCCTCGGGAACTCCGGTTTCTTACGTAATTTTGCCGGGAAAAGCCTAGCGATTCTAATGAGAGCTTTCGCTACTGCTACATCGTGTTTGCGTCCCTGTGTTCGCCTTCATTCCTTCGTCTTTTGTTGCGAATTACTTCGACGGGCCGACTGACCACACTTATCGCGACAGCTTCTGTAGACGATGAGCTATTTGTGGCTGGCGTGCACTTGTTCTATTCACCTCCCGTCCCGTTCACTTTAACCGCCACACGCAGAGGCTAACACTCGTTCTGCTGCGGCCAACGTGTCGGTATTCTGCTTGTAATCAGGTGAACCGGCTTCGACTCCTACACAAAGTCAAACGCGTTTCTTTTTATTTTCTCTTTGGCCTCAGGCAGGTTTTGTGCACGGACATAAAAATAAAACCTATGAGAGGGAAGGCTATTACAGCTCTGCTGTGAAATAAACCTCTGCATTTTGGATCAGACTGCAGTGGCAGGGGAAACTGCAGACGGGGACCAAAAATGTTATGAGTTTGAGGATGACGTGACGTGGATTACGGCCGAATATGCGGTGTAATTTTTCTCGTTTACCCAGTACCGTGCGTACGCCGCATTTTAAAAATAAATAAAGGGCCATTTTCAGGGACGATCATTCATTAACTGCCAGCGGGTGCAATATCTTCTGCGTCGGTGCAGCTACTTACTGCCTGCATGCACTGCTTCCTAGCGCCTGTCATACGCATTGCCCCGAAGCTCTGAACACTGTTATCGGCGCCACATTTGAATTGGTGAATTGCTGAGTTATCACGCTTCACGACAGTTACGCCATTCTCGACGACGTCTCAACGACAACAGACAGGAAGAATTTCGACGAATTAACCTTTAAAAGAGGCGCTCGTCCTGCAGTGGACAAAAATAGGCAGATGATAATGGTGTGCAAAACTTTCCCAACTACAGGTGTTGTGTTTTTAAATGTCTCATAAGCCCAAATGCTGGATCTCGAACGTAACGACAACTGAGCGCGGGAATATCGGACACTTTTATTTTACTTTCCTTTTTCTTTATCGGAGGAGATTCGCAATGAGTGCGATTCCTAGGACAAGGACCAAAAATACAAAGAAAAATGTTTTAAGCCTATTATTTTCTTAAGAGCCTCCATAAGGACAGTCCACGGACGGCGCTCACGTCCTTATGTTTTCCTTCGGAAGTATAACAATTCGATATTAACGGAGCCGGACTGCGAAGCGCATGCGCAAAGGTTATTGCCGAAATTTCGGAGTGCCTTTGTGATTGAATGCGATCATCCGTCGAAAAGTAATACAAAGGCCCAGAGTGGTTTGCTGGAGTTTTTTCTTTGTGTGAAGATTGTTCATGGGAGATTGCGTTCGATTTCTCTCTGGGATGCTTGGCCCTCGCTGGAAACTCATTGCGACATACAGAGCTTGGTTCCGAAAGCGAACTTTAACGCAAAGCCCTCAATGAAGGCTGAGGCAAATGGTGATAGAACGTAGGGGTTACTGTCCGCGCGTCCATAACAGATACGGATATCTCCGTCGCGTCACCTTGTACAGTTGCTCAAGGGACAGTATCAAGGCTATGGCAAGGACGCCGTACGGTCACCGGCTCGGTAAGTTTTCGTTCTGGGTAAAGGGAGGAAGCGATGCGTATCTTTACCCGCAGACGTAAGAACGCGACCCGAAAGAACGTTGCCTGTTGCGACGTCACTGGAGGTGACGTTGAATGTTTGACTCGTCATTTTACTGTTTCCGATATGCTTTTCCGTCTTTTTTTCGTTTTGTTTGTGCTATTTTTACTTATATACGGGTTTCCGTGATACCAAACGTTCAGTTGGCAGACAGCGCCGCGTACGTCCCCTTTCCTCTTCTAATGTGCCTTTTTCCTGCGGTGTAGTCGTGATCGTGTAAATCAACTAAGCCAAACTTCAACGATACTACACCGCGCGAAATTAGTGACATCCCATCCGGTGGCGTGATCACTTGTGAAGTCAGTTAGGTGCAGTGAAGCAGCAGTGGATGTACACCGTAGTGCATCTTCAATTTCGTCTTCAGTTCCCGAGAAATGCCAGAGGACGTTTAACATCGCCTCATTACGACGTTTATCAAAGAAGCCTCTCTCAATCCCCACCCTCCACATCTGACCATCATGGTTCCGGACGCAGATACCGATCTCGATGCTCCATTCACGATGGGGGAGTTTCAGGCGGCTCTACACCAGGGCAAAGCTCATTCTGCCATTGGTCATGATGGTGTGACATCGCAGCACCTGCGTAACTTGGATGAGTCTGCTCGCCTAATACTTTTCGAAATGGTTAATACTTACTGGACCTCGGGCGACATTTTCGATGACCTCAAACTGACGCTACTTCATCCACTACCCAAGCCAAACACTCCTCTGTGCTTAGTTCTTACTAACCTTCGGCCAATTTCACTCACGCCGACCATCCGCAAACTTATTGAGCCGCTAATCAATAATCACCTTGAGTATCAATCGGAATATGTGCGTCTGTGGTTCCACCCGTCCCAAACCGGATTCAGTCCTCATTTAAGTACCCTTGACTGCCTTTGGCTGCTCCGACGCGTTCTCAATCACACATTACGGGCTGGGAATACTGATTGCGCCCTCACTTTTGACGTGGGAAAAGAATTTGACAACGTTAGTCAAGAGGCGATTTTCCAGGAGCTCGCGGTAGCCGTTTCAAGCCAAAGGGCCCAAAACTGGATTCGCAATTTTCTTGAAAATCGACCAATTCGTCTCAACAGCACGCATCCAGGTTGGAGGCTAGGAACCTTTTATCTGGATAGGGCTGTTCCCCAGGGGTCTGCCCATGGACCCGTTCTCTTTAACTTGACCATGGCATGCGTCGCCCCACACCTGGAAAGGGACACTGCGGCTCGTTTTGCTATCCCCGCTGACGACCTAACAGCATGGGTTGAAGCCGCTGACTGCGAATTCACTGAAGTCATGGCTACAGAATTGTAGGCGTCAGCAAACAGAATCTCCACCATTTCCAACTCTTGGCCTTAAGCTGGGATCCGAAAAGACAGAATTTCTATTACTCCATTGTCAGCAGCAACCACCCACCAGCAGGCATCATACTATTTACATCGGCAACACACCTATCCACTCACACTGTGCTCATTGTCGTCTGCTAAGCGGTTCCTCTCTATAGCCCAACAGCGGTCGGCAATGGGGAACGCAGCTGAGAAAAAACTGGAAACCGGGGTTGTGCCAAACCTATCGCGCTTCTAACAGATTTGGCGCCGCTAACCAATCGGCGTGTCTCACACTCTCAAGGGCAGCAGCCGTCGGTCGTCTCACGTATGGCAATCGGCTCATGACCTCTCTCCGACACGTAAGAAGCACCTAGCTGTCCTTTACCGGGCCATGCCGCTTACGATTACAGGACTTCCAAGGCCTACTCACTGATGCTCTTGAAGGGGCTTCTCCAGTCCCTTCGATGGAAGAGCTGCTTGCGGAAGCGGTACAGCAACATGACCTTCGGTGGGCCCAGTATACTTCCAGTGCTTCCGTCAGCTTCCGCACCCCCTCCCCCTCCCCCTTGAAAACGCTCGCCTATTAGGGTTGCTCACCCTGGAACCAAAATTCCCCGTTCCCGTCATACTACTCGTTAAAAGGCACTTAGCCTGTACGGGCAGCGAGATTGCCAGATGAGATGGAGATGTTTTCAGATGCCGCCCTCTCGCCTTCGCATATGGGGCTGGTTTGGCGCTGACCAGCTCTACCGGACCTGCACGGCTCCTTCACACGTCAAGCTTTTAACCTGTCTCCCCAGGATGCGGAATTGCAGAGCATCCTTGGCGGAATGGATAATTTGACCTTCAACCATTACAAACCCGCCCCCTCCACGTATTCGCATTCTCACAGACTCTCACCAGACCCTTCAAGAGCTGCGTAAATCCTTCACCGATCATCCTACTGAGCACGGAATCAAACCTATCACCACCGTTCTTGCCCGTAATGGGACCGCTACCCGTATGGCACGGGTGCCGGGTCACACTAACCCGGATGGGGTCATCCAGGCTGCATATGATGCAGCACGGGACTGAAGGGTATATTACGCTTCCTCTGGACGACCAGGCCTCACGGTCGTCTCACTGCCCTCGCCTTCAACACGACCCCGCACGCCAGGCACGGAAGGGCCGTCTTTCTCCTGCTACTCCCCTCATAGTTAAGCTTCATGAGCTCATAGTTACGTTTCATGATCATTGTTCATTTGTATAGTTGTGGTGCCAGTAATCTTCGTCATCTGTGGAAAAGAGCCGCCGTCTTGTTTGCGGCGAGTGGTGGATGCAAAGTCTTCCTCAGCTTGGTAGACTTCCATCAGCTTGTCGTTATCTACTCCACGTAGCGTTGGAGCGTTTGCCAACAGCGCTCGGTTTTGTATTATTTTATTTTTTTGCTACAGCCACTGCGCGAGCCGGGGCCTCGGTGGTTTTTACACGCGTTCACGAACGGGGGGCCTTTTCTCGCTCTTCAGTGTTTTTGCCATTTTTTTTTTCTTTTTGCTGATGCAACTGCGCGTGCTGGGGACACTCGGCTGTCAATGCGGGAGGGACATGTGCTTACGTTGGCTCCGTCATTCCTTGATATTTTTCCCTGCAAGGGCGGACTTATGCTTGGAAAACTGCATCGGTCATAGCTGTTTTCCAAACAAAACTTATAAGTTAACGTCTGCGGTGGTTACATTGACAGCAAAGCTTCTCTTGCGAAATTCGACAAACATCCAGGAACTGTGTCTTCAAGAAAATTTATTAATAGCCGATACAAAGACCCGCTATGCTCAATACTACACGGGTCGCCTAAACCGTACACACTACATGTATCACTTCACTCACTACACCATTCACTACACACACAGTTCACTCCACAGTTCTCCACAGTTCACTAGTACTCACACTATTAGAAGCACAATTACTCTGAAAGACCACTGTAGATCACATCCTCGAAAGTTCATGACAACATGTCAAGATTATTACAACAGTCAATAGGGTAGAATAGACACTTCTATGTGTTTGTTTACCACACGGATAAACCGTGTGGACCACCGCTGAAGGAACAGCTCTTCCCCCAGCGCGGCGAGCTCAGCCTCCAGGTGATCGAACAGACGCGAGCGCATTTTCCGAAGCATTGGAAACATGTACTTTTGCGGCCGCGCTCTGAGAGCCGCAAAGCCGCGCCTTTTCCAGATGATCTGTGTCTACTGTACTAACAATGAAAGAGGCTGAACGTATAACAATCAAGTGAATGAGATGGACTGCTGTCATTAAAAAGTTTGTAAACAAATTTTTGCAAAACGGTCAGGACATTTCAAAGATATTTAACAGGTAAGCAGGTGTCGATTACTATGGCACATATTTCAAACTCGTTAAAAAAACTACAGCGTTCCTTTAATCAAAAATAAATAATGACGTTTCAGTATTTAATTCAAATTATAAGTTGCAGTCGCTGGCTTTTTTTGTTAAGTAGCGCCCTAGACGAGGTTCAGGTTGCTTAGTGTAATATGGGGCTACTAGTAATTTGATGTGCTTCGTGCAAATAAGATGCCGATTTTTCTCTCCACTTTGTTGTTGTGCGTTTAGCAATAAATAACCGTCTCACAAAAATAAATGCTGCGAAACTGTGTGTGTGTGTGGGGGGGGGGGGGGTGAAGAGGGGATTCTAAAGGACATTTTAGCTTATAGTGCTTTGCTCTTGGTAGGCATCGTCTATGAAATGGGCGTTTAATTTTCGGGGGGAGGGATATGACGAGTGGTGACTAAGCAGAACTTTATGTTTATTTATTGTCTATTTATTATTTATGATATAGTAATAAATTATTATTATTTACTTCGGCCAGGGAAACAGAGTGGGGCGGCTTGTCACGTTAAAATAGCCATCTGCAATTGTGCATACCGGAAGCAGACCACCATTAAGGGGTTGGAAAACGACTTATTTTTCTCTTCAACGCCACCTCGAGCATCAAGGTATGCGCACATTGATCAGCGATTCGCTTTGTCTCCCCCTGGAGGGCGCTGGAAGTTCAGAACCACGTACATAATAAAATGCTCTGGAACATCGGTGTATTACGCAATTTTGACAGGAAAAAGACTAGCGATACTTATCGAAGCTTTCGTTAATGCTACATCGTGTTTGCGCCTCTGTGTTCGCCTTCGTTCCGTCGTCCTTTGCTGCGAATTACTTCGACAGGTAGAGTGACCACGCTTATCGTGACAGCTTCTCCACATGATGAGCTGTTTGTGGCTGGCGTGCACTTGTTTTATTCACCTTCCCTCACGTTCACTCTTTGTGCCGCAAGCAGAGGCTAACTGTTGTTCTGCAGCGGCAAACGTCTCAGTATTCGGCTTGTAATCTGGTGAACCTGATTCGACTCCTACAGAAAGTCAAACGTGTTTCTTTTCATTTTGCTCTTTGACCGCTGGGAGGTTTTTTCCACGGGTATAAAAAACTATAAAAGGATAGGCTTTTACAGCTTGGCTGTGAAATACACACCGGGATTTTGGTTCAGACCCGGGGACGAAAAACTGCAGACGGGGGTCCAAACAAGCCACGGGTTTGTGGATGGCAGCACGTGGATTACGGCAGAATATGGGTTGTACAGTTTTTTCACATTTGCCCAATAGCGTGCAGACGCCGCATTTTTTGAAACAACAAATGGCCATTTGCAGAGGCGATCATTCCTTAACTGCCAGCGGGTGCGATATGTTCTGCGTCAGTCCACCTGCTTACTGCCTGCATGCACCGCTTCCTAGCACCCGTTATATGCGTTGCCCCAGAGCTCTTGCTGAACACTGTTATCAGCGCAACCTTTCAATAGGTGAATTGCTGATTTACTGCAGTTTACGACAATACGTAATGCCCGATGACGTCACCCCAGTCGTAAGACGACAAGAAATTTTTTCTGTAGTTTGTCATATTTTCGCGTGTCGAACTGTCTGTCGCCTTGTTACGTCGTGATTCTGGTGTTCTGTCGTGTGTCGTATTCCTGTCCTGATTTTGATATTCGGTGGTGCCGAATTCCTGACTCGTGATCCTGGCGTTCCACGAGTAGTTGCACATGGTTTGAATGTTTTTGCCCATTGGGAAGAGTAGCGTAAATGGCAGTTCTGTTGTGAATACGGTGATGTTTGTCGTTAAAAAACTTTTCTTTATCACCGAACTACGACAGAAATGGCTGTCGTAACAACAGTTGGCTTTGTCGTGACAACAGGGCTTGTGTTTCCAGAAAGAAGTTTTAGTCGTACGAAAGAAATTGTTGTTAGTTTTTGCGGTGTTCCTGTTGTGATTTAAGAGTGGGGCAACGACAACAGGCAAAAGCTTTAATGGATTATGAGGTTTAATGCTCCGACGACACATAGGGGATAATGCGCGCCGTATACAGTGGACAACTCCGGATTAATTACCACCATCTGCAGGGGATATCGAATGTGCGCTGAAATCTCGAACACACGAGAGTTTTCGATTCTGGCCTCCATCACAAAAGCGGCCGCCGCTGCCGGGAACCGAACCAGCGTCCGTGGGCTCAGCCAGACAGAATTTCGAACGATTAACCATTAGGAGAGGGCCTCGTCCTCCAGTGGACGCAGATAGGCAGATGATAATACTGCGAAAAACTCTTTCCTGGGGAATACCCAACGACACGCGTTCTGTTCTGAAATGTATCACAACGCCAAATGCTGGAACTCGAACGTGTTGACACCTGGGAGCCGGAATATCTGACAGTTTTATTTTTCTTTATGTTTTCTTTATTGGCGAGAAAGGGAAGGTGTGTAAGTCCCGGGACAACTTCCAAGAAAAAAAATGTTTTTAGCGCATTATTCAATGAAGAGGCCTTAATAGGGGCACTCCACGATGGCGCTCCCGTTCTTATTTTCTTCCTTCGGAAATATCAGAACTCGATGTTAACGGAGCCGCACTGCGTAGCGCATGCGCAAAGCTTATTGTCGAAATTTCGAAGCGCCATTGTGATAGAACACACTCATTCGACGGGAAAGAATGAAAATGCCTGCAGATTTCCCCAGAGTTTTTTTTCTGTGAAGATTGTTTATGCGAGATTGCGTTCAGGTTTCCCTCTTGGTTGCTTGCCGCTCGCGGGAAAATCATGGCTACATACACTGTTTAATTCCGAAAGCGAACTTTAAATCAAAGCCCTTAATGCGGGCTCAGGGAAATGGCGATATGGTCCCTGTCCGAGCAGCCGTAACTATACGAATATCTCCGTCGCGTCCCCGCCTACAGTTGCCCAAGGGACAATGTCAAGGCAATGGCAAGGACGCGTGTGGTCACTGGCTCGGTAAGTTTTTGTTTTGGATGATGAGAAGGAGTGATGCGTATCATGAGGGCAGACGTAAAAGCTGAACTCGAAAGAACCTCACCTTTTTTGATATCACGTGTAAAGTTACGTCGAACGTTTAGCTCGTCGTTTTACTGTTTCCGATATTCTTTTCCGTCTATACTTTTTTATGTGTGTAGTGTTGTTACGCGTACACGGGCTAACAGGAAACCAAACGTTCAGTTGGAAGTCAGCGCCGCATACGTCCCCTTTCCTCTTATTATTTGCGTTTTTTTTTGCGGTGTAGTTGTGATAATTGTAAATCAACCAAGCCAAACTTCAACTATAGGATACCGTGCGAAATTGGTGACGTCCCGTCGGGTGACGTCATCACTTCTGATGTCAGTTCAGTGCAGTGAAGCAGCATCTTCATCTTCATCTTCAACCTCGTAGTGCATCTTCAACCTCATCTTCACTCTCCGAGACAGGCCAGAGGACGTTGAACATCGCCTTATTAAGACATTTCTTCCTCGCAGCTCTCTCAAATCCCACCCTCCACTGCCGATCATCATGGCCCCGGATGTAAATGCAGATCTCGATGCTCCAGTCACCCTGGTGGAGTTTCAGGCGGCTCTTCACCAGGGCAAAGCTCATTCTGCCACTGGTCACGGTGGTGTGACATGGCAGCATCTGCGTGACTTGGATGCGTCTGCTCACCCAATACAGCTCGACATGTTTAATACTTAGTGGGCCTCGGGTGACATTTGCAAACACCTCAAACTGACGCTGGTTCAACCAGTATCCAAGCTAAACAAATACTCCTCTGGGCGTACTAAGCTTCGACTAATTTCACTCACGCCAACCATCTGCGAACGTGTTGAGCGCATAATCAACAATCGCCTCCTGTATCATTTGTAATATGTGCGTCCGTGGTTGCACCCGTCCTAAACCACATTCCGCCCTCACCTGAGTACGCAAGACCGCGTCTGGCTGCTCCGACGCGTTCTCAATCACACAGCATGGTCTGGCAATCAGGATTACGTTCTCACTCTTGACGTGAAAAAAGCATTTGACAACGTTAGTCCAGCAGCGATCGTCGAAGGGCTCGCTGTGTCCTTCCCAAACCAAACGGCCCAAAACTGGATTCTCAATTTTTTTGAAAATCGACCAGTTCGTCTCAACAGCACGAATACAGGTTGGGGCTTAAGAACCTTTTATCTGGATAGGAATGTTCCCCAGGGTTCTGCCCTTGGACCTGTTTTCTTCCACTTGGCCAAGGCACGTGTCGACCGACACCTGGAAAGGGACACTGCGGCTCCTTTCGCTATCGACGCCGACGAACTCACAGTGTCGGTTGAAACAGCTTACTACGAATGCACTGAAGTCATGGCTACAGAGTTGCAGGCGTCAGCAAACAGAATCTCCAGCACTGTGCCAACTCTCGGCCTTGAGCTGGCACCGGGAAAACCGAATTTCTATTCGTCCATGGTCAGCCCCAACCACCCGAGTATATGCATCATACTATTTACATTGCCGCCGCACCTATCGCCTCACTCTGTGGCCATATTCGTCTGCTAAGAGTTCCGCTCGCTAGCCAGAGCGGCAGTAGGCAATCGATAACACAGCTACTCAAAAACTGAAAATCCATCCAGCACCAAAGTTCTCGCACTTCTAACAAATTTGGTGGCGCTAACCCTTCGGCGTGTCTCACGATGTTAAGGACAGTTGCCGTCAGTCGTCTTATTTATGGCACCCCGGCTTATCAGCTCTCTCCGACACACCAGATACACTTAGCAGTCTTTTACCTGGCTATGCTACATACGATCACAGGCATTGCAAGGCATGCGCGCGTTGAGGCTCTTGAACTGGCTGCTCCAGCCTCACCGATGCAAGAGCTGCTTGCGGAAGCTGTACAATCACATGATGTTCGGCGGACCCAAACTCTTTAAAGAACTGCACTCCGTGCCTGGGACGAACGTATGCTTTCAGTACTTCCATCGGCTTCACAACCCCCCCCCCCCCCCCTTTGGAAGCGCCCGCATGTTACAGTTGCTCACCAACGAACCGGAAATCCCTGTTCCCGTCCTACGGCTCGTGAAAAGGCACTTCACTTGTCGTGGTAGCGAGATTTCCCGATGACAGGGAGATATTTACATACGCCAGCCACCCTCTCCCCTTCGCATATGAGGATGGTTTGGCGCTGCCCAGCTCTACCGGACCTGCACGGCTCCTTCGCACGTCAAGCTTTTAACTTGCTTCCCCAGGATGCGGAATTGCAGAGCATACTTAGCGGAATGGATCATTTGACCTTCAACCATTAAAAACCCGCCCCCTCCACGTATTCGCATTCTCACAGACTCTCACCAGGCCCTTCAAGAGCTGCGTAAGCCCTTCACTGATCATCCAACTGTCCACGGAATCAAACGTATCACCACCGTTCTTGCCTGTAATAGGACTGCTACCCGTATGGCACAGGTGCCAGCTCACACAAACCCGGATTGCGTCAACTAGGCTGCACATTATGGAGCACGCGACTGTAGGGTATAGTACGCTTCCTCTGGACGACCAGGCCTCACGGCCGTCTCCCTGCCTTCGCCTTCTACACGAACCCGCACGCCAGGCACGGAAGGGCCGTCTTTCTGCTGTTACTTCCCCTGGCTACGTAGCTCTAGCTGCCCCGAAGCCTCACTCTGCGGGAGTATTCATCGATAAAGGTACCGCCAACACGTTTCTCACACTCCACATCAAATGAATATGGACTAATCTAACGGCGTCTCGACATCTTTACTGTCCCTACGGCCCGATGACAGTATTCGGCACCCCCGACCACCTAATCTGCCACTGCTCCGCGTATTCTCTGTGTCCGCCCATGCGCCCCAACGTTATGCCTCCCGATGCCTGTCAAGATGACCCTCCATTTCAACACCCAAATTTTCTTACAGCCCTTGTGCTATTCGGAGTAGAGAGCGGTCTCTGAAGATTATTGTAAAATGGGGTCTACCCGCCGTTGCGAAAATGCTCCTACAGGATATGATCTCTTTTAGCTCGGCCACCGCTGATTGAAGGGAACTTCTAAGTGGTCTTCTTGGAGACGCCATTTTTTAAACTGTGCTACTTCTTTCCTCCGTCTTTCCCCCTCCACTATTTTGACCGCATGGCCTTCTTTTCATTAATAATGGTCAACAACACAACAACGATACATGCACGTGCTGTAATCGGAGGGAGGAAGCTGTGGCATGCACGTGAAGCTATAGGTTTCATGTTCTCACTGATGGCATGTCCGTTGCGCTGGTGGGAGGTTTACACGTGGATGTCAAGAAGCCGAATGCAACCTGCCTGGTTTCTTCATTTTCAAGCGGATTAGGTTGTGTTACACAGACAGCAAGATGCGTTCGACGCGAGAGGGAAACAGACAGCCCCATGTTTGTTCGCTAGAATTAGGCTCGGGTCCTTTCAAGTTTCACTTAGCTATATGGCTAGGAAGTATTCTCAATCGCAAATCACAAACAAACGTGGTTGGTTTCGTGCATGCACTCCGTCGACTGCGTCCAGCGTCGGAGGTCATCCCGCTTCACAGAATGAAAGGGCACTAATTTCTTAAGGTTTGATCTTAAGGTTTGATCTTAAGGTTGATGGTAGGGTTTAACGCGCCAACGCAACGCAGGCGATGAGGCGCGCCGTAGTGGAGGACTCTGGATTAATTTTGACCACCTGGGGATCTTTATCGTGCGCCGAAATCTCGTACACACGGGCGTTTTTGCTTTTCGCCTCCATCAGAAAAGCGGCCGCCGCGGCCGGGAATCGAACCCGCGACCTCGTGCTCGGCAGCGCAACGCCTTAGCCACTGAGCCACCGCGGCGGGTCTTCACAGAATGAGAGGTCTATAATATCGTAAGGTTTGATCACTCGCACTCTTTGTGCTTCACCGGTTCTTCGTGGTCTTAAAGACTACTGGCGTCATCTACGTGCCTTCCCTAACATCGAGCCTCAAGACGAGCTATGGGCATGTAAAACGTTACCAAACTGCTACCACTGGTGCAAGTCCTTATTGAAATAGGAATGGTAGTTGAGATTTAATATACTCTCTACTGTATTTCTAAGGAGTTTAAAAAGTCAGTGAAGCTTTCCCTCACGCACACGACTCTAATGGCGAGGCTGTGGTAGGTGAGCATTGCGGAGCTCTTAGTTACGTTTCATGATCATGGTTCACTTGCATAGTTGTGGTGCCAGTAATCGTCGTCATCTGCGGCGAAGAGCCGCCGTCTTGTTTGCGGCGAGTGGTGGATTCCTCAGCATGGTAGACTTCCATCAGCTTGTCGTTATCTACTCCACGTTGCGTTGGAGCGTTTGACAACAGCGGTCGGTTTTCTATCACTTTATTTTTTTTGCTACAGCCACTGCGCGAGGCGGGGCCTCGGTGGTTTTTACACGCGTTCACGAACGGTGGGCCTTTTATCGCTCCTGAGTGTTTTCGCCAGATTTTGTTTCCTTTTTGCTGATGGAACTGCGCGTGCTGCGGACACTCGACTGTCAATGCGGGGCACGTGCTTACGAAGGCTCGGTCATTTCTTAATATTTTTTCCTGCAAGGGCGGACTTATGCTTGGAAAACTGCTTCGGTCATAGCTGTTTTCCAAACAAAACTTATAAGTGTACGCCAGCGGTCGTTACAAGGCCAGCAAAGCTTTTCTTCCGAAATTCGACAAGCATCCACTGAAATGTGCAACACAATTGAGAATTAACAATCAGGAAGAGTATAGGACAGAGTATCTAAAAGCGCATGATTTTTAAGCAGTTGTGTTATTCAAAAGTTTGTAAAGATTTTTTTGAAAAACGGTCGCGAGAACGGTCGGTACATTTCAAAAGCATTTAATAGGTAAGCAGGTGTCGATTAATTTGGCTGATATTTTAAACTTTTTAACAAAATTACAGCGTTCCTTTAATCAACAATGAATGATAACGCTTGAATATTTAATTAAAATGATAAGTTACAGTCGCAGGTATTTTTTGCTTAAGCGGCACCCAAGACGAGGTACAGGTTGCGTGGTTTAATATGCCGGTACTAGTAATTTGATGTGCTTCGTGCAAAAAAGATGCCTATTTTTCTGTGCACTTTCTTGTGTGCGCTTAGCAATAAAGAACCGCCTCACCAAATAAATGTTGCGAAACTGTGTGTGTGTGTGTGGGGTGGGGGGGGGGGAGGGGATTCTAAAGGAGGTTTTAGCTTATACTGTTATGCTCTTGGTACCCATCGTTTATGAAATTATCTTTTATTTTTCGGGGGGAGGGATATGACAAATGGGGACTGAGCAGAAATTTTGTTTGGCACACCACCATTAAGGGGTTGGAAAACAACTTATTTTTCTTTTCAGCGCCACCTCGAGCATCAAGGTATGCGCACATGGCTCAGCGATTCCCTTTGTCTCCCTCTGGAGGGCGCTGGAAGTTTAGAACCACGTACATAATAAAATGCTCGGGAACTTCGGTGTGTTACGCAATTTTGGCAGGAAGAAGCCTAGCGAAACTTATCGAAGCTTAAGTTAATACTGTTGGAAAAGGGACGAGCCGCCGAGACCCCTCCCGATGAATCCTTTAATCCTATGAACTCATGATGAGGATTATAGGACACGAGAGAGGCAGAGCTACTTCTTTTACAACAAATAATACAGTATGTTTGCGCCCCTGTGTTCGCCTTCGTTCCGTCGTCCTTTGCTGCGAATTACTTCGACGGGCCAAGTGACCACACTTATCTCGACAGCTTTTTCACATATTGAGCTGTTTGTGGCTGGCGTGCACTTGTTTTATTCACCTTCCCTCACGTTCACTCTTTGCGCCGCAAGCAGAGGCTAACTGTCGTTGTGCAGCGGCAAACGTCTCAGTATTCGGCTTGTAATCTGGTAATCTTGTAATTCGGCTTGTAATCTGGATAGGCCCTCTTCTAATGGTGGACGATAGGCAGATGATAAAGCTGTGCAAAACTCTTTCCTCGGGAATACCCAACGACACGCGTTCTGTTCTCAAATGTATCACAAGCCCAAATGCTGGAACTCGAACGTATTGACAACTGGGAGCCGGAACATCCGACACTTTTATTTTTCGCTTTTTTTCTCTATTGGTGGAGAAAGGGAAGGTGTGTAAGCCCCGGGACAACTTCCAAGAAAAAAAAATGTTCTGATTACATTACTTTATGAAGAGGCCTTAATAGGTGCACTCCACGATGGCGCTCCCGTTCTTATTTTCTTCCTTCGAAAATATGAAAAATCGATGTTAACGGAGCCGGACATCGTAGCGCATGCGCGAAGCTTATTGTAGAAATTTCGAAGCGCCATTGTGATGGAATGCGGTCATTCGGCGGGAAGGAATGAAAATGCCTAGAGTGTTTCCCGGAGTTTTTTTTTCTGTGAGGATTGTTTATGCGAGATTGCGTTCAGTTTTCCCTCTAGGTTTCTTGCCCCTCGCAGGACAATCATGGCATGGCTACATACACTGTTTATTTCCGACAGCGAACTTTAAATCAAAGCCCTTTATGCCGGCTCAGGGAAATGGCGATATGGTCCCTGTCCGAGCAGCCGTAACTATACGAATATCTCCGTCGCGTCCCCGCATACAGTTGCCCAAGGGACAATGCGAAGGCAATGGCAAGGACGCCGTGGGGTCACTGGCTCGGTAAGTTTTTGTTTTGGGTGATGAGAAGGAGTGATGCGTATCATGAGGGCAGACGTAAAAGCGCAGCTAGAAAGAGCCTCACTTTTTGTGATGTCACGGAAAGTGACGTCGAACGTTTAGATCGTCATTTTACTGTTTCCGGTAATTTTTGCCGTCTTTACCGTTTTCTTTATGTGTGTAGCGTTTTTACGCATACACGGGTTTCCAGGATACCAAATGTTCAGTTGGAAGTCAGGGCCGCGTAGGCCCCCTTTCTTGTTCTAATTTGCGTTTTTACGGCGGTGTATTTGTGATAATTGTAAATCAACTAAGCCAAACTTCATCTATAAGACACCGCGCGAAATTGGCGATGTCCCGTCGGGTGACGTCATCACCTGTGAAGTTAGTTCAGTGCAGTGAAGCAGCAGCGGATGCACACGTAGTGGATCGTCGACCTCATCTTCACTCTCCCAGACACGCCAGAGGACGTTTAAAATCGCCTCATTACTACGTTTTTCAAGGAAGCCTCTCTCAATCCCCACCCTCCACTGCCCATCATCATGGTCCCGGACGCAGATACCGATCTCGATGCTCCATTCACCATGGGTGAGTTTCAGGTGGCTCTGCACCAGGGCAAAGCTCATTCTGCCTCTGGTCATGATGGTGTAACATGACAGCACCTGCGTAACTTGGATGAGTCTGCTGACCCAACTCTGCCGGACATGATTGATACTTACTGGGCCTCAGGCAACATTCTCGATTACCTCGCTAGTTGATCCAATACTTAAGCCAAACAGACTCCTCTGGGCTTATTAACCTTCGGCAAATTTCACTCACGCCGACCATCCGCAAACTCAATTAGTGCATAATCAACAATCGCCTTGAGTATCATTTGGAATATGCCCGTCCGTGGTTTCACCCGTCCCAAACAGGGTTCCGTCGTCACTTAAATACGGACGATTGCGTTTGGGTACTCCGAATGTTCTCAATCGCACATCACGGGCTGGCAATCAGGATTACGTCCTCACTCTTGAAGTGAGAAAAGCATTTGACAACGTTTGTCAAGCAGCGATCGTCGAAGGGCTCGCTGTGGCCTTCCCAAACCAAACGGCCCAAAACTGGATTCGCAATTTTTTTGAAAATCGACCAATTCGCCTCAACAGCACGAATACAGGTTGGGGCTTAAGAAACTCTTATCTGGATAGATGTATTCACGAGGGTTCTGCCCTTGGACCCGTTCTCTTCAACTTGGCCATGGCACGCGTCGCCCGACACCTGGAAAGGGACACTGCGGTTCGCTTTGCTATCTACGCTGATGACCTCACAGTGTGGGTTGAAACCGCTGACTACGAATGCACTAAAGACATGGCTACAGAATTGTAGGCGTCAGCAAACAGAATCTCCACCACTATGCCAACTCTCGGCCTTGAGCTGGCACCGGAAAAACCGAAGTTCTATTCGTCCATGGCCAGCCCCAACCACCCGTGTACATGTATCATTCTATTTACATTGGCGACGCACCGATCGGGTCACTCTGTGGCCATATGCGTCTGCTAAGAGTTCCTCTCGCTAGCCAGAGCAGCGGTAGGCAATCGGTAACGCAGCTACTCAAAAACTAAAAATCCATGCAGCACCAAAGTTCTCGCATTTCTAACAAAGTTGGCAGTGCTAACCAATCGGGGTGCCTCACGCTGTCAAGGACAGTTTCCGTCGGTCATCTTACTTATGGCGCCCCGGCTGATCAGCTCTCTCCGTCAGACCAGAAGCACGTAGCAGTCCTTTACCGGGCCATGCTCCGTGCGGTCACAGGGGTTGCAAGGCATACTCGCGTTGATGCTCTTGAACTGGCTGCTTCAGCCTCACCGATGCAAGAGCTGCTTGCGGAAGCTGTAAAATTACATGAAGTTCGGCGGACCCAAACTCTTGAAAGAACTGCACTCCGTGCCTGGGCGAACGTATGCTTCCAGTATTTCCATTGGCTTCACTACCCCTCACCCCCCCCTGGATGCGTTCGCGTGTTACAGTTGCTCACCAACAAACCGGAAATCCCTGTTCCCGTCCTACTGCTCCTGCAAAAGCACTTAACTTGTCCTGGCAGCGAGATTGCCCAATGAGAGGGAGATATTTACAGACGCCACCCTCTCCCCTTCGCATATTGGGATGGTTTGGCACTGGGAAGATCTACCGGACCTGGAGGGCTCCTTCACACGTCAAGATTTTAACTTGTCTCCCGTGGATGCGGAACTGCAGAGCATCCTTAGCGGAATGGACAATTTGGCTTTCACCATTACAAACCCTCCCCCTCCACATATTCCCATTCTGACAAACTCTCACCAATCATCCAACTGTGTATGGATTCCAGCCTATGACCACCGTTCTGGCCCGTATTGGGACCGCTACCGGTATGGCACGGGTACCGGGTCACACTAACCCGGATGGCGACATTCAGGCTGCACGTGATGCATCACGGGACTGTAGGGTATAGTACCCTTCTTCTGGACGACCACGCCTCAGGGCTGTCTCCCTGCCGTTGCCTTCAACTCGACACCGAACGCCAGGCATGGAAGTCCCGTCTTTCTCACGTTACCACCCCCCTCGTGGCTACGTGTCTCTGGCTCCCCCGATGCCTCACTCTGAGGAAGTATTCATCAATAAAGCTAGGGCCAACGCGTTCCTCACACCCCACATCAAATGAATATGAACTAATCCAACGGCATCTCGACATCTTTACTGTCCCTACTGCCAGACGACCCTATTCGGCCCCCCCGACCACCTAATCTGGCACTGCTCCGCGTTTTCTCTGTGTCTGCCAATCATTCACAACGTTATGCCTCCCGATACCTCTCAAGATGACCTTGCATTTGAAGACCTACATTTTCTTAAAGCCCTTGAGCTCTTCGGAGTACAGAGCGGTCTCTCAAGATTAGTGGAGACGGTGTCAACCCCGGTCGTGAAAATGCTCCCATAGGATAACATCTACGTTAGCCTGACCTCGGCTGTTTGAAGGGATCTCCGGAGTCCCCTTCATGGAGAGATCAGTTTTTAAACTGTGCAATTCCTCTACTCCCTCTTTCCCCCCTCCTCTATTTTGGTCGCATGACCTTCTTTCAATTAACAAAGGTCTGCAACAAAACAACGATACATGCACGTGCGGGAATAGGAGTGAGGAACGTGTGGGAATGCATATGAAGCTATAGGTTTCATGCATGTGCGTTGCGCTGGCGGGAAGCTTACACGTGGTAGTCATCCAGCCGAATGCGACCTGTCTGGTGTCTTCATGGTCAAGCGGATTGGGTTGTGTGTTACACAGACAGCAAGATGCGTACGACGCGAGAGGGAAAAAGACAGCCTCAAGTTTCTTCGCTAGAATAAAGCTCGGGTGCTTCCAAGTTTCATTCAGCTCAATGGCTAGGAAGTATTCTCAATCGCAAATTTCAAACATACGTGTTTGTTTCATGCAAGAACCATGTCGGCTGCGCCCAGCTTTGCAGGTCATCTCTCTTCACCAAATGAGAGGCCAATAATTTCGTAAGGTTTGATCATTCGCAGTATTCGTGCTTCACCGGTTCTTCGTGGTCTGAAAGATTACTGGCGTCATCTATGTGCCTTCTTTAACAGCGAGCCTCAAGACGAGTTAAAGACACGTAAAACGTTACCAAACTACTACCACTTGCCGTAAGTACTTATAGAAATAGAAATTGAGTTTTAATATACTCTCCACAGTATTTCTAAAGAGTTAAATGAGTCAGTGAAGCCTCCCCTCACGCCACTACTGGAATGGCGAGGATGTTGTAGGTGAGCCTTGTGGGGCACATAGTTAAGTTTCATGATCATTGTTCATTTGAATGTGGAGAAACAACCAGCGCAAGAAAGGCGAGGATGAGGATCGAAGGCTACAAACACAGCGCTACCTGCGGCTTTTATCTTGTGGCTTTTGGTTTGCAGCTTTTGGCTTGTGGCTTTTGTTACATAGGTCAAACCGGTCGTTGCGTCAATAAACTATTGTGCGAGCATTATGTGTACATCCAGAACACTTCTCTTTCTAACTTGGCGTCTCATTGCGACAAGTGTTGTTGTACAACGGCTTTGCCTGACACAAACGTGTTGTTAAAGCACACTAATCAGCATACAAGGGGAGTGTCAGAAGCTTTTTGCATATCTAAAAATTGTGAAACTTGCGTAAGCCAACCTTCTGTGAGCTTGCACAAAAGGGAAAGTTGTTATCTTGCAGAACGTGTGACTTGACGGGTTGCAGGCTTGTGTACTGATCCTTTCATGAATTGAACTGGTTTAACATGCGCGGTGTTTTGCGTACATATGTTTACTTTTCCAATAAAAAAATCAGTTGTGAGAAAAGCAGCGCTGTGTTTGTAGCCTTCCTCGCCCTTTGTGCGCTGGTTGTTTCTTCATAATGAACCCCTACTAACTCGCCCAACTTGCCATCTTAGTGCAATTCATTTGCATAGTTGTGGTGCCAGTAATCGTCGTCATATGCGTCGAAGAGCCGTCGTCTTGTTCGCAGTGAGTGGCGGACGCGAAGTATTCCTCAGGATTATGGACTTCCACCAGCTTGTCGTTAACTGCTCCACGCAGCGTTAGAGCGTTTTAAAACAGCGCTCGGATTTTTATTATTTTATTTTATTGTGCTAGAGCCACTGCCTGAGCCGGCGCCTCGGTGTTTGGGACACGCGTTCACGAGCCGTCAGCCTTTTCTCGTTCCTCAGTGTTTTGCACTTTTTTGTTTCTTTTTGCTGAAGCCACTGCACGTGCTGGGGACGCTCGGCTGTCGGCGCGGAGCACGCGCTCATGAAGGCTCGGCCATTTCTTGATATTTTTCTCTGACACGGCAAACTTAATTATGCTTGGAAAAAAAGCTTCGCTTATCGCTGTTTTCCCAGGAAAACTCATAGGTTAACGCGTGCGGTCGTTACAAAGTCAGCAAAGCTTCTGTATGGGCAAACTCCACAAGCATACAACCAACTATAGCACTAAGAATCCCATGAACTGTGGCTGAAGAATTACAAAGTGTGTACGGAACGCCCAGAGGGATGGAGTGCTGTCATTAAGAATTTGTAAACGTTTGTTTTTGCGAAACGGTCCGCAATACTCAACGTTGCTTAACGATTTAGCAGTTTACGGCCATCCTAATGTAAACTGCAAACATTCCTTTTAAAATTACTGCGTTCGTTTAATCAAAAGTGAATGATTACGCTTGAAGTTTTAATTAAAATTAAAAGTTGCAGCCGCAGCCGTTATTTGCATAAGCGGTGCCCAAGACTAAGTTCAGGCGTCATGGCTTAACACGCTGCCGATAGCAATTTGGCGCGCTTCGCGCAAATGAGATACCTACTTTCCTCTGCACTTTCCTGCCGTGCGTTTAGCAATACAGAACCGCCTCAAAAAAAATTCCCTCGCACTTCCCCGAGGGGGAGAGTGTGTAAGTGCGAATGCACGGTTGCTACGCGAGCGAGAGCTCTCCCGCCCGAAGTGGAGAGGAGGCGCCCAACACCCGCAGTCACTGAGCGGAGAGAGGAGGAGGAGAGTAGCGCCCGCCGTTACGGCGAGGGCTACACGAGCGCCTTCACGCGTCGGAATGCGTAGCGCCCGCTACGCGAGCGAGAGCTCTCCCGCCCGAAGTGGAGAGGAGGCGCCCAACACCCGCAGTCACTGAGCGGAGAGAGGAGGAGGAGAGTAGCGCGCGCCCATCTCCCCCCGTTGCTAGGGAAGACGAGGAGCGCGCGCACCCGCAGCTGTTGCTATGCGGACGACGGCGGCGGACGATTCAGGCTCGCTTAAGAAGTGCATTCGCACTTAAAACCAACGCTGCGAACTGTGTGTGTGTGTGCGTGGGGGGGGGGGGGGGTGAGGGGATTATAAAGGACGTTTTAGCAGATATTGTTTTGCTTTGGTACCCGTGGTGTATGAAATGGGCCTTTATTCTTTGGGGGTTCCGTTTTGACGAGTGGTGACTAAGAAATGTGTTTTTTATTGTTTATTTGTTATTATTATTCAATAAATTATTATTATTATTATTAATATTATTATTATTATTATTATTATTATTATTATTATTTATTTTTATTTATTTACTTCGGCCAGGGAAGCCATGTCTGCCAGCTGGTCACTTTAACATCGCCTTTTACCATCCCGCATGTCGGAATCAGACCCCCGTTAAACGGCTCTAAAACGACTTGTTTTTCTGCTTAGTGCCACCTTGAGCATAAAGGTATGTGCACATGGCTCCGCGATTTGCTGCGTCTCCACGTAGAGGGCGCTGGAAGTTTAGAACCGCGGACATAATAAATTCCTGGGGAATTTCGGTCTGTTACTCAATTTTGCAGGAAAAAGCTTAGCGATTCTAATCTACGCTTCCGCTACTGCTAAATCGTGTTTGCGCCTCTGTGTTCGCCTTCGTTCCGTCGTCCTTCACTGCGAATTACTCCGACGGGCCAAGTGACCACACTTATTTCGACAGCTTCTCCACATGATGAGCTGTTTGTGGCTGGCGTGCACTTGTTCTATTCACCTTCCCTCACGTTCGCTTTTCGCGCCGCAGGCAGAGGCTGACTCTCGTTCTGCCACGGCCAACGTGTCGGTATTCGGCTTGTAATCTCGGGAACCTGCTTCGACTCCTGCAGAAACTCGAACGTGCTTTTTTATTTTCACTTTGGCCGGTGGGAGGTTTTTTCCACGGATATAAAAAACTATAGGAAAGTGGGCCATTACAGCTACGCTGTGAAATACACATCGGGAATTTGGTTCAGGCCTGGGGAGGGGAAACTGATGACTGGGACCAAAAATGCCACGAGTTTGTGGATGGTGGCACGTGGATTACGGCAGAATATGCGCTGTACAGTTTTTTCTCGTTTACCCAGTAGCATGCGTACGCCGCATTTTTTGAAACAACAAATGGCCATTTTCAGAGACGGTCATTCATTAATTGTCAGCGCATGCAATATCTTCTGCGTCGGTACAGCTGCTTACTGCCTGCATGCGACATTTTCTACCACCCGTCATACGCGTTGCCCCGGGGCTCTGAACACTGTTATGGGCGCAACATTTGAACTGGTGAACTGCTGACTTATCACGATTCACGACAGTTAAGTAATTCTCGATGACGTCACGACGACAACCGACAGGAAAAAGTTAGACGAATTAACCATTACAAGAGGCCTTCTCCCTGCAGTGGACACAAATAGGCAGATGATAATGGTGTGTAAAACTTTCCCAACTGCAGCTGCTGTGTTTTCAAATGTGTCACAAGCCCAAACATCTCGAACGTAACGACAGCTGGGAGCCGGAATATCCGACACTTATTTCAATTTTACTTTTACTTTACTTGACAAGAAAGGCAATGAGTGTAAGCCCTTCGACAACTACCGAGAAAAAAAATGGCTTCAGCTCATTATTTTCTGAAGGGCCCGCAATAGGGACACGACCACGGACCGCGCTCTCGTTCCTTATTTTCTTCCTCCGGAACTATGAGAAATACCCGGCGCGGTGGCTCAGTGGCTAAGGCGTTGTGCTGCTGAGCACGAGGTCGCGGGTTCGATTCCCGGCCGCGGCGGCCGCTTTTCTAAAAGATGGAGGCGAAAAGGGAAAACGCCCGTGTGTAGGATATATCGGCGCACGGTAAAGATCCCCCGGTGGTCAAAATTAATCCGGATCCCTCCGCTACGGCGCGCCTCATCACCTGCGTTGCGTCGGCGCGTTAACCATGCAATCAATCAAACAACTATGAGGTAATGGGTGTTAACGGGCCCGACTGCGCAGCGGATGCGCAAAGCTTAATTTCGAAATTTCAAACCGCCTTCGTGATTGAATGCGGTGATTCGACGGGAAGGAAAGTAAATGGCTAGAGTGATTTCATTGTGTTTTTTTTTTTGCTGTAGAGGATTGTTTATACGGATTACTGTGTTCGATTTCGCTCTGGGATGCTTGGCCCTCGCTGGAAACACATTGCGACATACAGAGCTTATTTCCGAAAGCGACTTTAACGCTAAGCCCTCAATGATGGCTCAGGCAAATGGTGATAGAACGTAGGGGTTACTGTCCGCGCGTCCATAACAGATACGGATTTCTCCGTCGCGTCACCCTGTAGAGTTGCTCAAGGGATAGTGCCAAGGCTATGGAAAGGAGGCCGTACGGTCACCGGCTCGGTTAGTTTTCGGTTTGGGTAATGGGAGGAAGCGATGCGTATCGTTAACCGCAGACGTAAGAACGCGACCCGAAAGAACGTTGCCTGTTGCGACTTCACCGGAGGTGACGTTGAATGTTTGACTCGTCATTTTACTGTTTCCGATGTGCTTTTCCGTCTTTTTTTCGTTTCGTTTGTGCTATTTTTACTTGTATATGGGTTTCCGTGATACCAAACGTTCAGTTGGCAGACAGTGCCGCGTACGTCGCCTTTCCTCTTCTAATGTGCGTTTTTTCTGGGCTGTAGTCGTGATCATGCTAAATAAACTAATCCAAACTTCAACTATACGACACCGCCGAAATTGGGACGTCACTTCCGGTGACGTCATCACCCGTGAAGCAGCCGTGGATGCACACGTAGTGCATTCAGTGCCCGAAGAGAAGCGGAAATGAGCTGGGAAGGCGCGCCAATGCGACGGGGAAAGGGGAACAGCGCCCAGGAAGGCTTCGCATCGCATTACAATAGGACCTTCCTGTCATACGAGAAGGCAGGATGAAGTAATATCCCAACGGTGGCATCACCGTGTAAATGATCACACTTCCGCAGTGCACTACGTTTGCGTAAACAGGTTGTAAAGGCAGGTTGATCGACGACTGTCGTGAATATAATTATTGACGGAATAAATCGGCTGGTCGCTCTTTTGCGGACTAAGATTAAAAATTTGTCTTGATTTTGCGACGCTATTCTTCGTCTCGTACAAATATTTCACGCACTTAGGATAACGGGACCGTTGGATGAGCCTGCATTACCGGCTAGCATTTTTTATTGCTGTTTCGTAATTTTAAATAGACCCAACGATTGACTTTTAGCAAAACTAACAGGCCGTCGTGCCATTTCGCAACGTTTTCGCCTTGCTTACCCACATGTCGGTGGAACTAAAATTCAATTGCTCATACAGCAATATTTACTTGAAGCACGCGGAACAAAGCACAATGTTTCAGTACTAGCTTTTGCCTTCAACAGCCAAGTCCACGCTGCAGGGGCTAAGTAAAGATGCCGCGATGCAGCAAAGCTCCCTGCAGCGGCAATTATCAATACCGGCTTCACCAAGTTATTCCCCCCGTTCACCTTCAAAAACGGGGCAAAACACAACACATGATCCGGAGTTCGTAACAAGCGTACTAGCGACCGTAGTTTAAGATTGTAGGCGTTTGAGCGACACAAAAGCAGCAGCCGTATAGAACAGAGTCTATCGTGTTCGCGTAACGAGCTTTCCAAGCAGCCGTAAACATCGTCCGGTACATTTTCCTAATGCCGCGCGAGCCATGCATGCATACACAGTGCAGCGAGTGCTTTCCGCTTTCAATGCATTTCAATAGGCGGGCCGTGCATTCTGATCGCGTTCCATTATTGCCACAGCGGGCGGCGCTCGTGAATAATAATACAGCGTTTCGAGCGGGCGTCCAATCTTGTCTCGTTTTTCTGCACTTCCGGCCGATACGCTACGCCTCGCGCAAACTGTTCGTACTTCGCTTGCTTCTTTTCTTTTTCGTTTCATCCGTTTGCACATCGGCGACACGTGCAAACGACGGCACTTGCTCGAAGCCAAGGACGAACGCGTCAAAAAGGGAACCGGTCGCTGTCGGGTGCAAACATGCTGGGGAAACAGACACCAAGTTCATGCATGCTCGAACGGGTACGGATTGCTTCGACGGGGGAGGGGCGGCAACAAATCCTGCGAGACATTTCGTGGGAGTAGCTTCCTTCCTATCTGTCATTTATCCTCAAAGCATCGCGCGGTCGTGCAGGCTACAGTCGCACTAAGCATATGGTTTCTTTTTGTACTAAAATGTATAGACCGTTCCATCGGGCGAGGGGGAAACGTACTCTCGTACTCAGCGGTCGCGGCGCGCGGCCGCCTTTCCTCCTCTCTGAAGTGGGCGCGCGATCACGGCGGGCCCGGCGCGACTGCTCCTTTGCCTTGACTACGCTTCGTAGGCATCGCCCCTGCGGGTTTACCACTAATGTACGCATTCTTTTAATTAAATGTTGCTAATAAATGAGCGAGACTAGCAGCTTGTGAGTTGCACACTTTAAAGCACACAAAAGTTTTGGCAATTTTTTTCTTCTGAGCTCTTAATGTCCTACCTTGGAGTTGTGGCACAAAATTATTCTACCTTCTTTCCAAACTAAAATGGGTCACTGAAACTTGCCTGTGCCGCAGATGGTATTAGTTCCATCCACCGTTGCTTTGGTCACAGTGCGGCATACCCGGCTCCAAGTGACTACTACCTCCCTAGGTTGTCCCTTTCCCCAGCCAATCTGAGCGGAAGGGGGGAGGGGGCTACTGAGGATTCCACCTCCCTTCTTCCCCCCTCCCCTACTCGGGCAAAATAAAATTGTTCACTCACTCACTCCAGCAAAGAGTTCAGTGTATTACCCAAATGTTATGTCTCGTTGTCGGCAACAACAAACCTAGATAAAAGCAACGCAAAAGCGAACGCTTGTCTGGTTGCCCAACCACGGACGCCTAATAATAAGTTGGCCAACGGCGGACGCTCTCCAGGAGCTGTGCTGCTCATTTTATTTATGTTGTGCATTAGTTGTACGGCTAAATTGTGCTGAAGAGCAGCTTGAAATTCGAAAGAGAGGAAGTTTTGTTTATTGTTGGCGGCAGTGTTGATATATCGATAATATTTAATACAAACTAGGTAATATGTGGCAAATATTTACTAGTCCACACCCAAAACTACCTGCATTAAACCCTGAAGGATGTGAAACCAGAAGTCTGTTACAAACTGACGGTCGACACGCGCTTCTGTTTGTTGCCCATGGGCGCCGAGCGTATCACGGTTAGATCGTTTTAATAAACATTAGTCTTTGCAGTAAAGCGATCAAAATGCCCGCTTTACGTGATCCCGGGCACACACACGCAAACAAAAAAATTGTGATGAAGTACTCCAAACGTGTTCGACGTGGCATCGTTTACCCACCGTGGACCACGCTACCTCGAAGCGAATTTCAGCTCCACCGTGGCCTTAAAAGCCGCCAATTTAAGCCAGATCGCTTAAACTGGTCCTATGCAGCAACATTCCCATTTAAAGTATATTACGGAAAAGAACGTACAACGTGCTACAACGGAAAATTCACCGAGCCGCCGTAGGCGTCCATGCGCCGCGGAGCAAACGCCCAAGCCAGCAAACCGGCCAGCTACGAGAGGGCGCTGCGCACGCAAGATGGCGGCGCCCTCGTTGGAACGGTAATAGAAAAATCTGTCGCTGAAACCGCGTTTCATTGTGGGCGCCGCCATAGCAACGGGAATCCGTCCTTGCTCACTTGGCTTGGCTTGGCTTGTTTTTTTTTTCTTGAAGCTAAAAGCATAAAAAGAAGGGTAACACTTTTTTTAGTATTCGATGAAGCTTCTAAAATGTGCCTGACAAATAAATCTTTTGGGAATTCACATTTATAATCTTTTAAAATAATCTTTTTCCTGCAGCCACAGACAACTTTTAAGCCGGTGTATGAGCCATGTCAAGGACAAGTGGAACATTCCTAAGCGGTACAAAGGGGCACGTTAGCTGTAGCATGGCTCGCGTTGATATTAGCGCCGCATTTCTGTCTACTACACATTAGTATGAAACTCCCACGGCCGGTCTCGCGTCCAGACTGACCGTGAAACTCTGATGCTCGAAACGCGTGTCGCTGGTGTTTTCTCAACACGTGCGACCTGTTTGTCTATCTGTTCGTTTCTAGATATGCGGCCAACCAAACGTCATTTCTATTGATTTGTACTACGTGGTAGTGAGCACCGGCTAGACGACGTATCGGCTGGTCGATTAATTACCCGACTGTCCGTCCGATTCGTTGTTTGTCAAGATTAATGGTTTCGCTGGTTAGTTCATTGACTGCACAGGAAATGTTTGCCTCAAGAATATCCCGCTCCCAACTACCCTGTTTTAAAGCGGGAGAAATGTTGCGGGAAACGGCCGAGGCTTGGGTCTCGTTTATTGATTTATACCTGTGACACACGGCAACGCTAGATATTTTTTAAACTAAACCCCTTTCGCCACGCCAAAAGACATTTTATGGAAAGGAGTGGCACTCCTGACACACAGCAACCCCCGATCTCCTTTATGTAGTTGCTGTAACTGACGCACCAATAAAGTGGCGCTAGCAGTTCTGTGGAAAAAGCATGCACGATAATAAAAATAAAGTGCGGCTAATAGACCTTCTTTATTATTTTAGATAGGAACTGTGCGTTTTATTGTTGTTTAGAAGAATAAATGGGTGATTTCGCATATTTGTATTAAACAGCAACGATGAAGTGCTTTTTTTAGCGTATGTCCCGTGCCTAATCTGGCAACAGTAGGCAGATGTTTACAGAAATACATTACGATTGGGCTTTTTTGGTGCAATTTATTTCATTGCAGTTTTAGCGATTTATGAAAGTATTATGAAATCGCATTTGGTCTAGCTAATTTCTGAGAAGCATGTGACTTGCAAGCGCCTGTTTACGAGGCTGCGGCGCTAGCTGCTCCTTTTAAATGCGGAGCCTTTCTTTAACTCACGATGTCACCCGTTCTAGTTGTCCATCGTAGTCCGCACCCCTCCCCCTACACTATATAAAAAAATAATACTTACCGGAGCCTGGTTTCGATCCCACGACCCTGCGGGCGGAACGCAAGGTACATGGTGCTCTACACACTGCGCCACAAAGCCGACACAGAATGGAAGGCTACGAACGCGCCTTATATCCTTGACTCATTCAAACTACGTCAAGAAGCTGCTGATACAACGCATTCACTACCTGTGGGCGGAACGCGAGGTACATGGTGCTCTTTCCACTGCGCCACAAACCGACACAGAATGAAAGGCTTACGAACGCGCCTTATATCTTGACTCATTCAAACTACGTCAAGAAGCTGCTGATGCAACGCATTCACTACCCCAACTCTCCAAACACTAAAACGTTAACGCAATACACCCACCCCCTATGCGACGCATTTACTCGAGTCCCCCTCGCGGGGAGATGGGCCCAAATTTTTATTCGTTCGGGAAAGGAGATAGGCGAACACCCCTTACGGGAAATGCCCGCTGCGGTGAAGGAGATTCTCCTTTGTCGTGAGTCACCGAGGCGAACGCCGTTTCGGTAGCAGTCCTTCTCTGCAAAGGCCTTTTAGGCGCCCGTGTGTCAGGGGTATTAGTTTGAAGGAAATTTAGCGTTGCCGTGTGTCACAGGTATTAGTGGCCCTTTCTGAGTGAGTCGGTTTCTTTAGAGTTCCTGTATATAGCTCCCCTAGGGTAGCAGGGTTGTGCGTTCATCCGCCTTCTTGAGTTCCAGGTCGTGCGGCAAAGCCACCCGTCTCGCATGTAGGAGCCGCTGCCGGGCCGACGCACCAGCGGCAGCGACGAGGAGGAGTGGCAAGGAGGAGTGGCGAGGAGCGGCGCGGACAAAAACGGCCGCACGATAGCCGGCTGAGCCATAGAGATTCTTACGAATATATGCTAGAGGGAAATCTGTAGCTGCAGTCACGGGCCGCCGTGGGCGGCGCCATTGCCGCTAGCGGCGTTCCTCGCCTACTTGGCTTAGATAGCCACACGGCTTCTTTTTTGTCTTGAAGCCAAAACCAACAAAGAAGGGAAACTTTTTTTTCTTGTTCATCGTGCATAAAGCTTCTACATAATTACTGACAAAATAATATTTCTGAAGGCTTCATTTTATAATAACAAAATTAATTTAATGAACCTTCTACAGTGATATTGTTAATTTTTGCAGCCAGAGCCAAGTTATGAGCCATGCCAAGGGCAAGTGGAACGTGCTAGCCGGTACATGACGGAACGCTCGCTGAAGCGCGGCTCCCGTAGACAGTGGCGCCAGATTTCCCTCTAGCGTATATTAATATGAAACTCTATGGGCAGAGCGGCCGGCGCTTCCGCAACCGCCGATTCGCAGTTGAGCAGAATTGACTGAAAACCGCGTCTTGTGCGCAGCTCTGAAAGAGGGCCTTCCTGTCGAACTGGAACCCGCGGCGTGTGGCAATCAGACGCGCAACTCTTGCGCTACGCGATATACAGGAACTCTAGGTTTCTCGAAGCAGCGTTCAAATGACGACGCAGTGCGTATTATACATTGAGTCTTTCGAAAAGCTACGTTTTCATACCCACTCTTTTCTCTTTTATTTACCTTTTCGCCCTAGATAATTCGCCCCCATCTAAGGTAGAAAGTCCCACCACTCGTAGGGCTAGCGTCTTCAGCATTAATTAAACCTTTCTCTCTCCCCTCCCGTTCTCTGTGTCTCTCGCTCGCTACGCTTTACCCGACTCCAGATCTGCCCATATATTCTACACGCTTCGTTCTCTCGTAGCGACTTGAACGGCTAGTGGCATCAGCGTCAGGTGGGCTGCAGAAAGAAGCTGTTTCGTTACATCTCATGGCAGCGAAGAGTCCACTTGATGCTGTTTAACGGGCTCAGCAGCCGCTTGCACCGGACAGCCCAAGAGTGGGGCAGCGCATTCTTTCGGTGACGTCATTCTGAGCCGCGTGGCATCTGGGACGGTTGGTGCGTGTAGTGGCTACCCGGAAACGTTGGAGGCAACCAAATCAATGGCTTGATCAAAGAAGTAATTACAGCGCTTTTCCTAATCGTAACTTCACCGTGCAGGTAACAGTTCGTGACCATGCGTGACGCGCAGATTTGGCGGAAACAGGGCGAATGCTGCACCAGTTTGCGGTTTATGGTTATGAAATCGCGATTTTTGCCGTCACCCTTCCTCTAGGGACCATGGAGCGCGCAGGAGGAGTATCAGGAAGGGGTGCAGTGGGGAAAAGGGAGGAAGATGGTACGATTGGGACCTTCTGAAAGGAGGCCAAAGAAGAAGGGCAGAAAGTTAACGATTGGTTCAGGCAGGGTGGAAGGTAAGCCGAGGGAGGGGATGGGGAGAGCGAAATGGAAGAGGAGATGTAGGAGGGAGGGATAGGCGAAGGCATTATGCTGCCGCTATCGAAGCGCTATCGTGCTTTGACGCAATCTGTGTCGAAGCAAGCAGATACGCAGTTTGTACCGTGTGAAGCCGCTCTGCCACCTCGTTACCTCCATGGAGGCCACTGCCTTTTGACATCCGCCTCGGCGGCGGCTCGCCTACTCCGACGTCACTTCCGTTCAGCTAGCAGTTGGTTGAGCCCGCGGACACCGGAAGAACCGGTTGGCGCCGACCAATCAGCACTTGCGCTTCGTGGGCACCCTTTCGCACGCGGCACTGCCAAAATTGATGCCCCTTCTGCCACCCCTCTAAAAAGTTAGCGCAGCGTCACTGACTTACGTCGCGAACGTTCTTGTTAACTGCTGGCGTTCTCTAATCGCAAGGCGAAGCTCCATAGAACTTCTTAAATCCGGGAGATGGATTCCTGTTCGCGCCAAGTAGTTTCAGCCGTGTTTGACTGCCACTTTTGTCAGGAAGGGTAGGTACTGCCTGATTTTCGTTCGAATTAACCGCACGCCAGAATGTTTTGCGATTACATTTGAACACATTGGGAGAATTTCGTTGAAATAGTGGTGTTTAGCTCTTTTGATTGTTTTCTCCAAAGTTGCTGAGACAGCGATTTATACTTTCCCCAATCAGTGGCGGAATTTGTTCCAACAGCCTTTCGGTATGCTCTTTTCTTTTTGTGTAAACTTGTCTTAACGTCCCTCGTAAACCATGGCGCATTGGTTTTGGATTTCATATTTATTTTTGGTATGTAAGTGTTTTCTATTTCTTTCAGTTTATCTCGAAACATTATCCAGTTTTGGTTAGTTGCGCGCGTGGAAAAGGGATCTTGATATGGAACCGCAAAATTATTGAACTAAAGCAAAACTGATACAGAGGGGATATTGGAGAAGGGCGGGAAGTTTAAAACGTTCACAACGGAGCCTCATCCCTTGAAATGCACCGTCGTTCTCAAGTCGGCACCGCCTTCTTATTTTATATCTCTCACGTTAAACAGGCAAAGTGTTCCTATTGTATGGACAAACCTTGATCCGACTCGCGAATGGGTCACGCTAAGCCATAAAATATAAAATATGAAGGCGTGAATGGGCGAGGCACTTCACATAAGCACTATAATATTAGCGATTAGGCCTGGTACAAATATTTAGACTTCGTAGGACACTCTAACGCCAATAAAAGCTATCCAGGACGCGGCTTTGATCGTTACCTGGCACTCTCGCGAGCGTGAGCGTTCAGAAATGCAGATCACCCCTGTCATCACCGTCTGGCGCTAGGCACTAGTAAAATACCTTGTCTCTTCACTCAGACCTCGTTTAGGCGTGGGTAACGGTACATGGATAGGTTGCCTTGGTTAAGACATGAAACGCGCATCTGTTCGAGTCGTACAGCGATTACGGCCGCGTTTAGAACATGTGCGTCGCAGAAAAACCCGTCCTGGGGTCGTGATTACAACGTAGCTGACGACCACCTGCGCTATTCTATGAATCTGAGCTACTCTAAAACAAAAGTAGAGCGAAGCTTTGCATTGGTAAATGTGCGCACACTGACGCCTTTAAACAAAACGCTATGTAAGTTTAAAATACAATTCGGAACTAGCAAAACGTTAGCGAGTAGAAAAAAAAAACAAAAAATAATTTGCACATTTTCGAAAAAAAATCTTATGCAGACTGTGACAGGCTAATACATTTTGGTCTCTTTTCAAGCCAGGTATGACTCACAATACACCATTAACGCAATTGCGCTGCTATTTTACGCAGCATAGTTGTCACGCCTAGGGCTGTGTTAAAATTCGGAACTATTTCTTCAATGGCCAATCTTGAAATGCCCCCGGTGAATAATAAATTGTTTCACAATTTTTCATTGAAAAGAGCAGCTCCCCATACGGGCGTTGGGCTGCGCACGCGTGGGCAGCACATTAGCAATGAAAGGCAGAGTTTGGCATCTCCTGAAGCACCCAGCTGTTAGTACCCTGAATTTAACGTGTTTTGATCCGAAGGGAGTGTATCAAGAAACTCTCGTTTTCTGTGGTTTCTTCAGGCCGTGTGTGCCATCTGGCAGTGCTTTCATTAAGTACTACACCCACTGACCCTGCATCCGCGATCAGCCTGTCGTCGCGCCAATAGGGTTGATAGGGGAGGCCTTGCCACGGTGATGGACATTTGACACCGCTTACCTACTCGTCATTAAATTCTTTCAGATCTGTTGAACGCACGTACCGTTTCCGTGGAGAGTTCGTGGGATATATGAGAGTTCGCAGTTGTCGTTTATTTACGAGGTACAACACAGGCTGGCGTAACTGGTGTGCAGTGAAGTGTGACTGTACCGCTGGATTTTCTAAGAGAAGAAAACCCATTTACGTTACAAGCGAGAATGCCCGGGCATCGAGATTGCGGCGAATTAGAGATCCCCACGCGGTGGAAATTAATCCGTCGCTCTCCACTACGGCGTGCCTCATACAACTAAAGTGTAGCATCGTGCGTTCAACCCAATCACTCTGATTTACTTCACAGTTTATTGCCGTATGGCCCAAACGCTGCTTACTAAGGCAAAGCCGACAAGTTGTAGGGCCGTTGAGCTCCCTTGAAGGTGTTTGCTTGCGACTCCCACCTGGCGCTCGTGCAGACGATTGTAAAACACTGAGCTGGCAACAGAAATATTTGTAATATAGCAAATTACGCGTTATTAGCGTGTATTGGCGAACGCCAGCTTGGCCCTACATAAATATGAACGTATAAGGCGTACAAACGGCAAATCGGAGCCGTAAACGAGAAAGCTTTCAGTAATGACGTTACAAGAAACGCTCGTTGCCTTTAGACAAAACGTTCTTGAAGCTAACATCAGGTTCCTGCAGAATCGCAGTGCAAAAAACAAATCCGCCCACGTTGAATGAGCTAAGTATATCACGTTATTAGAATTATTTGGTAAACACTAAAATTCATTCTTAGATTTCGCCTCGTAGATTCTCTTCTTTTGCAGGCGCCTCAATATTTAATTCACGAGCGACGATACCGAGGGTCATGAAAAAAAGTCCCAGAAAGCGAAAATCAAAGTAGGACCACAACATGCGTACCTGGCTTCATTCCGCACGTGGCCTCTTATCGAATTCTCCTCCGCTCTCCTCCCTCCCGAAGCTTATTTTTTCCGCGCTTTTGAATGACGTCACGAAAAATTTGTTGAGGCAACGCAGCGAAGCGCCACTGCCCTCCGCGTCCATCCCAGCCCCATCGGGCCACTAGGGTTCAGCCCGAAAATAATTTCCGCCACGTCCTCGACGTCGTTCCTGGAGGAAAAACACCGGGGCCTATAGCAAAACTTGGGCGTGGCACTGTTTATCTCTCCTCCCTCCCTCCCCACTATCTCTTCTCTCTCTCTCTGTCTCTCAGCGTGCGTGGTGAGAGTCAAGTGCTGCGCGAAAATGATCGCTTATTTGTGTTCGTAGCTCCAGGCTCCTCTGACACAATCTCCTCTCGCCACATACTCCTCCTCGCGCACAACCTCTGGCGGGCTGGCTGTCGTTAGCCCCTCAGAGTTCGGAACCCCCCGGGCAGCTATATACGACACACACACGCGACATGTATATAAATATATATAGAGGAAGGAACAGACGGGCAACAGAAAAGGTGCGAAGGGCGTCGACGTAAATCTCTCCATTGTGTCCCTTGTTTGTCCGCCGCCCGTGGGTTGGTGGCTCGTCTGTTCGGGCAGTGGGCGTTTTCTTTTTTATCCTTGTTTGTTTACGCTAGCGTATCTAAACGCAGACATGAGGGCCCAGCGAGAAGCGAAGGGCAAAACCACTCACGAGGTCCGGCGCACCCGACTAGGCGTCGGGCGTGTTTCACCCGCACGCACGTAAGACCTGCGGGAAAGCCGCTGCCACGGCAAGCAAGGACAAGAGGAATCCTGGAACGCGCAATGAAAGGTGGCGATAATATGTGGCGTCACAGAAACAAACACCACCGCCAGTCTCCTTCCTCTGCTGTGGTGTTTCCAGACGCGCACGATCGTATTTTTTTCGTTTTTCCTCTTTATGCTCACTATTATCTCGTCAGCCACGTCTTGATGCCCGGTCTTGCACCGCGAGCGTTGTCGTGGATTGCCGCCTCGTGTGGCTGCGTGGCGAGCGCGGAAACCGTAGGAATGAATGGAACGCAGAAACAGTCCCGCAAAGCGGCGTAGTCGAGGGAGAGCGGGGAACCAGCCTTGGCGAGGAGCCGACGGAAACATCTAGGTTCGGAAGAAGTGTGCTCCCTCGTTATGCACTCTTCGTACTACTTCCCGCGAACATTTGTGTATATGTGTTTGTATCCATAGACAAGCAAAAAAAAAGAAGATCACTTCAATGAAGGAGATGGAACCTCTTATCGCATGAGTGCGGCGGAAGATGAAGAGAAAGAGACTCCCCAAAAACAGCGCACGTTCGTACTAGCAGATTTATGCCGACGAAATACACTCAGGGAAGCACCTTTTACGCAATCAAAGAAAAGAGGGAAAAATAAACAGCCCCGTAGCATTGGACGCCAGCAAAGCGGAGACAGGCAGATTTGAAAAAGTTGAAAGTTCTGAAATGAAACGGAAGGACTGTGTCACCAATGCCAGCCTCGCGGCATGTTCAACGCCCTTGTTCAGCGACATGTTCAGCGACACGTTCAACGGCATCTTCAGCGAGAAACGCGTTGTAAGAAGACGGTGCAGATAGCTAAATTTTTATACAGGAGTACCCTAATAACAGCAAAAAACGTGAAATAACTTTCACAACACACTGGTCGCGCGAGACAGCGTTTTAATAGAGCAGTTTTTGTTTTTACCGAGTATCTCACGCGCTTTTATTTTGTACATCCTCTCTGTGCCTCAATGACGGCGTTTTGTATCTTAGTGGGCGTAAGAGGGGTCTTGTGCCGAGCAACCAGGGTGTTCTCCGTGTCCATCGGCAAAGCGAACCGTTCGCACAAGTAAGCGTAGGAAATCAGTGATTTCCCCTGGTGATTTTCCGAATTTTCTCTTTTCGGGGACTTTCCGGCAGTTATTTTGGCGAAAGAAAAAAAAAGGAATCTTTAACAAGTGCAGGAAATTTTAGGAGTAGTGGAGAAAAGATAGAAGTAATGTCACTGAACGACACCTCGCAACATTTATAACTTTGTTTTGTCTTGAAAAGTTCCCTTAGCACTTCGTAGGATTTATGTTCAAATATCCGCAGAATCAAAGACCACTTCCCATGCAGTGCATAAAACAGGAGGCATCGTGCAGTAAAGAACGCTCCATGACAAAGAGCTTGTCAAGAGAGAAGCGGCGGCGGCTGAAGGGGTGAAGCCTGTTTGTATGTATTCGCGCGCAATATATAAAAAAAAAGTATTTGGGGCGCTTTAGTCCGCGTGCTGTCAACCGTAGATGGCCCCAGAAGTCCCGGCGCTGAGCTAAAATTACCTAATTTCCCAAAATTTCATGTTCTACTTCATTAGGACAGTTTTAGCTTAGAGCATTAGCATGGAAAGGAAGCATGGTAAAACACGGAAGATGCATAGTCAAGTGCTGTTGAGCGGTAGATGTATTGGTGTTCAGTTCACGCTGAAAGTTTTACTCTCTGAACCTTGTCCAACGAGAAGGCTATGTAAACTAGACATACATGGCGCTGGCTAACGCACAAAAGCGAACAGAAAGCCACTTGAAAAACTATCAGTTGCGAAAAGAGATTGCAGTGAAATTTGTAGGAAATTCTCGAGGAAACTGCGGGGGAAAAATGCTAAAAATAGGGAATTTCTAATCCTAGGAACTGGATTTTTTCCAAAAGCATGGAACATAAGTAGTGCGAATGCGGAACCGGCAATGGTCGTATTACCACGTCGAGTGGATGACCCAACGTCACGAAGACAGGCAACCACAGGGCGCGGGAACATCACGAAAGTGACTAGGATGATGACGGCGATTTTTATCGTAGCCAGCTAAATCTGCCTGGTATTGTAACGGAGGCTAAAACCCATTCGGCATGTTCTAACTAAAGGTTACAAATATTTTTGCTGAGACGGTTTTATCTAAACCTTTCCGAAGTAATTTGGGATTTATTTGCATTCATTATACGTATGCTGATCTCTTTGTTCCATCGAACTAAACTCCGGTGATGAGACCGCTCCTTCCGCTGTGGTGTGTGATGCAGCCCCGAGTTGCCTTTATAATCCCTGAGTAAAGAGAAAAACGTGATCTCCCAATTCCGGCCCTGCAGCAGCTAACTTTGACCGAACCTTCCTAAAAAATACTGAGACCGAACCCCTATATACACCGATGACTCGGTAACATCGTCGGGTTCTCCCGGTGTGCTGTTGTTATAACACGAATGGCACTGTCCAACAAATTCAAGATAGCCAATTGTACAACCTCCACGGCTACAGAACTTACGGGCATCCGTAGCGCTCTTCAGATCATCGACAATGGGCTATCTTCTGTGATTCGAAGCCTGCACTTAGTCACTCAAGTCAGCCTTGTTCCGGGGACCCTCACGAACAGCTACTGACAGAAATAAGAATGGTGTACGGCCCTGCTGCTCAAGCGGTTCATGATGTCACCCTGCAGGGGATTCCCAGTCACTGCGGCATTGTCGGCAACGAAAGTACGGACGCTGCCGCCCGTTGGGCGCATCGAACAGCGACGGCTGTACACATTGCATTCTCTAGGACGAACGCAGCTAGGGCTCTCCGCGTGCTTGCCCGAAAAAAAAAACAATCACTCAATGGTCTACAGAAGGATTCACATGTGCACGTATTGGTGCCTCTGCCCCGCACCCGCAACGTCCCCTTTCACTAAGCCTCCCACGGTCTGATGCCAGTCTTCTTTGCCGTCTCTGGCTGGGAGTGGTATTCAGAAATGCTTAATCATACTTAATAGGAATGGCAACAAGTGAGGAGTGCGAAACATGCAGCACGCCGGAGACGATACGCCGTTTTATGCGAGTGCCCCCGCTACTCGCCGGAAAGAAAGAAGTCGTCAGCACTGAAGAACCTGAACACTCGGCGCCATTTTCAGAGAAGGATCTGTGTCACTGGCCTTCTCTGTCATCCGCTCAGAAGGCGACCTAGGAACTCTTACGCTTTCTACGGGCGACGAACTTAAACACCAGACTTTAGACTAAAAGCCTCCAGTGGCAATTACTGAATTATAACTTTTAGTGCTTAAGCGCTGGACATACCTGTCTGCTCCAACTTTTCTTTATTCCTCATTTCTCTTTTTTTGCCTATTTTCCCATTCCCGCGTGCAGGATAGGAAACTAGGCTCTAGCCAGATTAAATTTCTTGCCTTCCTTCTACATCCTTCCTTCCCTGTTCCAGTTTTCTGTACGACCATTTCAGCCTTCTTTTAGTCAGATGCCACGGAATGCGCTGCAATTTGCACTGACTGTTAAAGCTTCCGCCAATCACTGGAACGACTTCAGGCGAACAGCCGTCGAAGATTTCAAGTCCTTGGGAAATCCCTATCAACAGCCTTGCGTCACAAAGGGACTTACGAGATTGGGGCAACATTCCTGTACCGTGTTTGAACGGGCTCAGCGAAGACCACAGCATGGCTTTTCAAGGTGGGCCTCGTGCGATCGCCTCTGTGTTAGTCATGTGAAGTGATAGGGCATGTACAAAACAATGTAATCTGTTGCCCAGAATGCGATGCCAAACTGACCGCAATGCTCTCAGTGATTCGAAAGTTGGCAGCCCCGCACAAAACTCTGGACCACATCGTCTTCCCAAGGGGACATTGGATGCTGCGAAGAGACGTGCCGCGCCTTCTTCTAAGCTTCTTTCAGGAGACGGAACTGGCAAACTCCTGGTGGAAGGACCCTAACATTTACTAATTAGGAGGAGCTTTTTGGAGCAATTGCCGTCAAATCCAGCCAGGCTAACCCCGTCTGATCCCATACAACAACCACCACCACCACGATCCTCAATGAGTTTCAACTAGTGATGTTTCTTGAACGTAGAAACCTACAGCCTCGGTTCAAGTTCAAACGCTCGCAGTACTAAAATTTGTGTGGACATAATATGCATGCGCGCACAATTTTCCTTAGAAATTCTCGTTTTGTAATGCCCGGTAGATGGCGTCCTTTCTGTGCTTTAGGTTCACCTTCACAAGGGCTTGTTTTTAGAACAACCACCTTTGTCTGCATAAAAAACAACGCAAGTCCTTTCTGTATTATCACAAAATCTTGCTGATATGCGGCTGTCCTGCCCGACTGTTTACTTGTTTCTGTTCGCCTCCTCCGTTGGGTAATTGCTGCTTCCTTAGAGCCTATTCTAGATATAAAACTTTCACTTGCACTCGTCGTTTGTTGGCAAGCCCTCCAGACCTTTTTTGTTCCCAGTTGTGCGGTGTGTACACCCTTTGTATATACGCTTCTTGGAACTCTTGCTGCCCATTTAGAGTGATTGTTCTCAACCCTCCCTCATAAATTATTTGGTTCTCCTGGCCTGAGGCGATAAGCAACCGATGTCTTCCTGCACTGCCTCGGCACTTGCTCGAATATTACTGGTGCCCTATGATATCTTAGTTGGGTCATTAACAAGAGCAGGGTACGAATGGCGTACAATGGTTGTCAAAGAACACTTGTAGTAATAAGTACGTGGGTGTGCGTATTGGTGTTCCGACGTCCCCGCAGAGATGCCCATTGGCGCCCCTCTTTTCTTGTGTATAGCGAATCATTTTGTCAGTATTATTCGGAACTGTGAAATTTGTGGTTTACAACTTCAAGCACCTAAGGTGGCTAATGCCAATGATAATTCGGTGTTCTGGGTCAATCACTGCGAGTTGCACAAACCATGAGAATTTATTAATTCTCATGATTTCTGTCAACCTTTTTTGTGGCGTTCTTGCCAACTTTTCAGAAGCTCTGCCAGCTAAAAGAAATGCCTGTGCTTGTTTCTCTCTTTGGCTTAGAATAAAACTGTGCTTTCGAAATGAAAATGATTACTACGCAAGTGCAATACCAAGGAGAGCTTTTTCCATGCTCTAAAGACACAGGGGGCTGCCACGATGGTACTGAGAAACCGGTGAGTAGCGTCAATGGGTGAAGCAGTGAAAAAAAATTCTCGTTATCACGCAGCACGGTTCGAAATAGGTTTTTTGTATAGTAAGCTACGGCATGCGCTAAAAGTGTGGCCATGTTAGCCTAAAATGCGCATATAGTGCTTGGAGTGTACGGCACAGAGCGATTCACACTCCGGTAATTCAGTGTGTCAGAGATGTGGACTTCGCTTGCCGTGCTTTTTACTGCGGCAGGTTCTTAAAGGGGCCATGCTGATGAAATACCAGTTCATTTTATTCGAAAGATGCAGTGTTTTTCAGGGCTCTAAGAGCTTGCTCGGCTGCAAATGATGCTTTATTCATTAAAAAACTTAAATATTTTAAATCAAAATTTCTTTTCTCCCGCTAAATCGTGCGTTCTCTGGACGTCGACAATGACGTATTAAGAACAGGGCCATAAAACTAAATATGGCCTGCTAACAAGGGCTGCTCCCATCTCACAAGTGCCCGTTTGATTATCCTGTTTATCGCCCACTTTCAGTGATGGCGCTGCAATACTGCTGAAGTGCCAGTGTGCGGTTATCTTGTTTATCGCCCACTTTCATAGATGGTGGTACATTACTGCTGAAATGCTAGTGTTCACAACTTTAGCTTGACTAGCCAGATGTACGTAAGCTACCGTTATTTGTTAGTTTCCGAGTTCAGACAATCGCCTCAGCTTGTAAGCGTTCGACTGGCAAAGTGGTCACTAAGCTCAGCCTGTTTACGTTTGTGTCAGTTGGTTACTTGTAGTTTCAGCAAGTTCAGTACGGTATCAAGACTGTGATACTTTGCAACTGCAAAGTCGTTCGTGCAATGCTTATTAACCGTGTTCGTTTACTTTGTAATGTTGCCCCTCAGTCCGTCTGCTAAAATAAGGCTTGGACATACATTTAGTTCTGTTACGAATGACTCGTCGGCAAGCTTATAAGGCCATGTCTCATTTTGCGTATTGTTGTGCCGCTAGTTTCATTGTATTACAGGCTTATGACGTATCAATGTTATTCTACGGGCAATACTTGCGATCAATGGCCATTCGCCGTTTTTTTCATATTATTCTCTTTGTTTTTAAGCTCGTTTTCTTTTCGTAATGTCGACGATCGCCCTTTTTTGCGTGCCGTTGTAAAACTAAGGCTTGGACAAAGGTTACCTTCTTGTATTTTGCCTACTGCCAGATCGACTCGCAGAGACTAAGACTACTTGAAAAAAGTGTTTCATGTCTTTCATTTCCTCGCAGCCCACCTCGTTGTGTCCCGTGAGTGTTGCAGTTGGTTTTTACAGCTTTCGGAATGTAGGTCAACTTGTTTTCTGGCGCTACTTGCACTTTAAGTGGCACTTCGTCCTAGTTTTCTTGTCATTTATATCTCTCTTTTTAGCCTCCTTTCTTGCCTGGCAGTTCTGAACTTGTCAGCAGGCAAGAAATAATCTGCACAAAAAATGCGAAGATCCCAAGTCTTCAAATTCTAATTTCACTTGCGCCTAAATTTTGCTTTGTTCTTGTAGTTGTTTGTTTCTGCACGTCTGAATGTTTGCCGCAGGGTAACCGGCGAGGAACCTTGGGAGAAAGCGCAGTTCGTTTCCCCACGGATTTTGCTTTGTTCCAAGCAACAAGCACAGTTCGTATTCCCACCCGTGGTGTTCTTCCTCCTCAAGTTAAGCTGCAACGCGCCCGTGTCGCTCTGGCTAAAATTATGTCAGCCTCTTCAAGAGAGCGAGCACAGCGGGAGGCACCGTGGTTCCACGAAGCGTTACCGGAAACGTACCAGAGGCAAGTATGGCCGCTAGGTTGTGTCAGCCCAGTTCACCATTAGAGCGCACATTTCCGTTTTTTCGACCGGAATGCTCGTAGTGCGTAAATGAAAAAGTGAAGAAGAAATAAGACTCGAAATTCCCGCATTTTGCTTGACCCTGTTTTAAAATTTTCCTCGAGCGGGAAAAGTTCGCAGGAATCTCCCCGCCACTTATTCTCCACATACAGGAAAATAAATAATGTTTCATTTCATATCCACTCGAGTCGTGATGTGGTTCGGGTAGCCAATGGTAGGGGACGGTGATCGTCAACTCTTGAAACGCCGTCGGAAGTCGCCCAGTTGTTCGTCCAAGCGATGCGCGATGAACTCGGAGCGCTGGGTTGGCTACGATGTTGGCTGTTCCGGTTCGGAGGCTGCGCCCACTTGCCGCTTTTCGGGGAAATGCGATGCCGACGAGGAGAAGCTATTGTTGTTTCTCTTTTGTCTTTTGTGGTCGTTTCTCAGAGCCATTCTTGAATGCAAGTTAAGTAGTTATATTTAAAAAAAAAAACAACTGCTATTTCACATCACTGGCAACTTGTGCTGCCTGACATAGCTCAAAATTAAAATTGTTAACACGGAGCCGCGCAACTTGCCGTGGTGCCCGCGAAAATGCGACGTGTAGTGGCGGGTGACAAAAACGACAGCAGCAATAAGCAGAGCAAGAGTCTCCCGAACAATTTCGGCAACGTGACCCTCATAACTTGGTAAATTTCACGAGGGGAACAGTTCACACAAAATCACCATTTCCCTGTGACACATCCGGGAAACAAATAGTTGCAACTCTTTTTTTTTCACCAGTTTTTTGCGTAGTCCTCGTTATAAAAGGGCCAATTTTCGCATAAGTGAAGCTGTTTTGCTTGCTAAAACACATGCTACTGTTGTTCATGTGAAACCCATGCGCTATAAACTGGAGTATCTTCCTGGCCAATTAGAAGCCGACAATTGAAAATGATGTTGCGCCCGGCCATGGAGTGGTAAGCGGACGCCGAAATAGAACGGGATCTCGCAACCTCAATTGAACTTGCACAACACTGTTCGCTAGCCGTAAAAAGTAAAATAAAACCAAAACAGTCTTTCCTCCAGTTAAGCGGGCTACGGCTATTCCTTCCATTTTTCTGTTAATGTAATCAGCGTTTTCTTCTATGCGCCCCTAATAAAGATGGTTAGAATGCCATTTTTTTTTGCAAAAAAGTGACCGCTTGTATGCTCTTTCTTCTGCACATGTTGTGGAAATATGGTATTATTCTGCTGCCTCTGCAATGCAAAATGCGTCTTTCGTTTTCCCACCCGCCCCTCACGCTGCACCCCTCCTCCAATGATAAAGGCAGCAAAGATCTACTATTCCGAATGCGAGCTATTTTTTTGTAAATTAAATTAAAACAATGTTTTAACAAGTATTTTTGAATTGGTCGGTTGCAAAAGTTATTTATACATTTTTATTGAAAGAATTCTTGCAAACGATTACTTGCGTAGTAAGGGTTAGCTTCACTACCTATTTTTGTTTTTTTTATTAAGCAATGTTGACAAGATTTAATTTATTTTGATGTTTGATGTTTAAAAGTTTTATATATAATTGCCTCTTCTTGTTTGGGAAACTCTGATCTGAGGGCAATTGCTGAAATAGTGTGAAACAACTTATAACAAGCGGGAGACTGTACAAATATTTGCGAGTTTTATTGGCCCCAGAAAAATTAATTCTTGAAACAACAAACTACTGGGGAGCTGATTAGGAATTTCTCATTTCCGAGCAGGCCGAGTCCTCTCATAAAACAGTCCTTTCGAGGTGTAGATTGCAGTTATCAGAAAAAAAGCGTGGTTGGATCATTCTGAGAATTTTGTCGCTGTTTCTTCCTCTATCTTATCGACGTCCATTGTTTTACGCACCACCGGTAATGGCTGCGGAAATATCTTTTCCTATTAATAATTGAAGATCGCGTAACAGCAGCACACCGAAGACAACACAGGCCCAACCGCATGGGTGCGTGATACCGACGTACTGGCGCACCGAAGTTGCTCGGCGTGAGGGTGCCTAACAAAATTGCCGGGTATCTGCTCAGTTCGCTGGAAAGAAAATGACGTCGAAAAACGATCGTCTTCTGTCGCCCCTGCAACGTAAATGCCTCTTTTCTGTCTCCCCCTCACATCTCACACTCTCGCCTACCCTCCGGTTTCGCTCCTTCAACGGTAAACACAGTAGAGGCTAGCTCGAGTCCATTCAATTTAGCCGCGTTCCACTGCTCGCGCCGTTTACTGAAACTTTTTATTACTGTTGAACTTGAAACACTGGCACAAGGTGCGCCGCGAGCGCTTTTTGTATTTTGAGGTCAAAACATTTTTTTTCAAGAGGTATTGTTTCATTCGCTATCGTAACAATAAAACCAGTCAGTTACGTATTCTTCATTAAAAGAACAGTGCAAATATCACTCATGTAGCGATCTCTCGACTCAAATACGCCTGATGGTTTATGTCGGCTCAACAATGTCGACAAGTATGAGCATTGCCATCAAATGTATTAGTTTGGAAATGTCTTGCGCCATAAAAACCCAACCATCATCATTAGTTTGGAAATGTTTTGCCTTTATTAACGTATCGCTCAAAACACTTCCAACGGTTGGCCGGGCGGCGGAATCTAGGGAAAAACAGACAGGTACAGACAAACCAAACTTTTTTGCGTTTGATAAGCCCAAGAAAGAATATTGTGTTTAAAATGCGTACCCCGGCTTACGGTTAGCTTCTTTGATACGCGACGGGTCGTGTATCCCCCATCACCGCACGTATCCTGCAGACTGCACGGACTACGCCTGCACATTGCCCACGCCTGATATGGACACCGGCCCATTCGTCCCGTCCGGGTAACGAGCTGGCCAACGAGGAATCCCGAGATTTCTGCTGCCGGGATGCCTCGAATGCTGCCTCTCCACCTCAGGCGGGAGGGAGGGATCGCCTGGTTAGGTATCGGGACATCACGCAGCACTACCGCCTTAGTCGGATGCACTTCCCCGGCCCCGCTCCCACCTTAAAGCATAGTCATTCTGTTCAGTGGCGTCGGCTGCAAACTAACAGCTTCCCGCATCCCGCATTGTGCCACCTCCAATTCCCCACGCAAAAACATGTGCGCAGATTGTAGTTCGTGTCGAAAATAAGCCAGATTCTGCTGTTTCACTTATCAAAATGAGGCAAATCCAAATCGCTTTTCGCTTGACTGTGCAGACAGTATCGTGTGTCTTTCCGGAAGTTTATTATTTTTTTTTGGTTTCCGGGGATTGCGTATTATGAATTCAGACGGAAATTATAGGATCAGTGAAATATCTGTCCCCAGATGGCAACGCCGAAGTGAACGAAATGAAACTGAGCGATGCGAAACAATGATTTCAGTTCGTCTCACCCTACTCTACAAAACACTTCTGCTTATAATTATTTTTTACTCCCGTATTTGTCATCTTAGTGCGCAACTAAGTACCCACCGCTTTCAAGCCCAGGAAATCTCACACCTCCCCCCCCCCCCCCCCATTCCCCCAATAGAGAGTACGAACGATCCATTAAGGTGAAGAAGAAGATATGAGTAGACTTCTTGGGAAGCATTTTGGAAATTCATTGCAAGGCAATGAAGAGCTTGTTTACTTTGTGAGGGGCTTCAGGCGTGCCGAAAAATATCCTAGAAAAGAATCCGAAAAGAGCTGCTGATGGTGCCAAGCGGACTCACCTAATATCTATGTATAGTTCTATTGTTGAAGCCTTGTAGCATATTTTGATGCCTTTTCCCCTAAAACGCAATGGCACCATGCTTTAAAGTTAATTTAAATAAAAGTTTCATTAGAATGCCGCATCAACTTGAGTGTCTCAATAAATATGAGCCAAATCCAACCTTATGTGCCCCGTGTTTCTTATATTAACGTCATAATTTTTAATGATTTTTCGGCCATAAACTTCCTATAGCTGACATGTCAAATATATCTGATAGGAGCTTCGCCGGCCTTGCAGTTAGAAAGAAAATTCCGCTTGTTTCTCTAATTCGCGTAATGTGGATCTGGCTCCTCTGATAAAAAAAAAAATACGCCTCATATATCCGCGCACTACTCCTGCGCACACCGCGCGCTAAAACCAATTCCGTTTGTGCGTCCACGTGGACGCTTGTTTGCCCGACGGAGTTGGTAGCAAGAACGGGGCTAGGTGTATCGCCTACGCGTTTCTACCCAGGTTGACAATGGGTTGTCGCGTAAGAGAAAACAGTCCTGGATCTGTAAGAATGCACAGCCATTTAAGGTTGAAGAATATCCGCCGAGCACGTATCTTCACTAGAAGTGCTACAACTACAAACGTATGTACACAAAAGATGCAAGTTCAACGTGCAACATTTAAAACAAAACTGATTGGTAAACTATTTTTTTTAAAGAAAGAAGGAAAAAGTTGACCAGGAATATTCAACATGCGCTTTTCGCCCGCTCGATCGCTACCCCTCGGATTCATCTTTCTGAAACAACTTTCAGTTTATTCATCATTTACAGAATGTGGTGTATATGCGTGGCTGCAACAAAAAAATTGCGTGCACGTACGTTCTTGTTCAACACTTACTCGCGAGCACTTTCGTATGTGCGTCACAAAGTTTCCTCTACCGCAACTTTCGGGTTCTTTTTATCCCAGTATCTATGCTAGATGTTGTAGGGGATGATGTCAAAAATAGGAGCTGAGCAGCCTTTTTGCTAGTGGATGCGTTTCTCGCTCACTGCGTTTATGCCGTTGGTGAGAAAATTATGCTGGATCGACCGCGCATAATTTATCACGCACTGTCGACATAGCCGTTTTTATCGTACTAGGATGTCAATAACAGCAGTAAGAAGTTTTGAAATCAACGCAAAACGAAATATCAGGCACGCTTCTTCCGTTTTCGTCGAAAGAAGTGCATTCATGTCACCTCGTCGGCAAATCCGGTTCGAAAAAGAAGTAAAGAAAAATACCGAAAAAAACTGAGCTGTATTCTAGGCACGGCGCACATCAGTATACATTAAAGTTTTTACAGCATGTTTCAACACTCTACCCTTCCGTTTCTTTTACCAATTTTGTGCTGCAGTCTTTGTAACCGAGCGGAATTGCATTCGCCAATTCGGGGAAGGGGGAGTGCGGGGTCTCCAGCAATTCGCCCTCGATTCCACCAGCGCTCCAGTCAGTATTTCCTCACGTCACGCGAAGGCCAACGAAGGGGTCATCGATTTCTCCTTCTTCCCTTTACATCTCTCTATTTTCTCTCCATCGGGTGGTGGCTCCTGGGAGGTTTATTTTTAGCTCCCGGAGCCATCGCTCAGCGCAGTATCCTTAATTGATGAACCCCGCCCTCCGAGACCAGGCCCCTGCCATAAGCCCCAGAACCTATAGGGCGTTCACTGATTTGGTTCCGTTTTCGATGTTAAATATTGGTGCCATCATTATCATCGCCATCACCACCACCTTATTCATCTGCGCTAAGCGGGTTATGAAACCTGGGGACCGCCGCGGGAGATGCCGTAGTGAAAGAGGTAGGTTTTTCCTAGGCCGGCTAAACGCCTCAGCTGCAAAAATATCTGAGTTTCGGTTCCAGTGCCAATTTAGGCTCGTGAGACACTGCTAATTACATGGAATTAAAAAACATAGAACTCTCTTAAGTTAACTATCAAGTTCTCAAAGTCAAAAGAGTGATCCTTATGAGAACAAGAACTCTTGGACGCGGATGTAGTGGTGAAAAACTATAGGCAAATTATTATAGATACAACCGTTAGATTTTAGAAGAAGCTACCGAAGGGTATCGATATTGACTCTGGAATATAAATATATGTCGGTGGCGGTATAAATATCTATATATGTGGCGGTTGCAGCGGCGGCGTAGAGGTAGAGCATCCGCCTCGCGTGCAGAAGGCCCGTGGTTCGAAACCCGGCGCCAGACAATTCCCAGCCATTAAAAAAATCTGCGTGTTGATGGAATTCCAGAATGAGGCTTGGGTGTGGCCTGACCCCGGCGACCATGCCGGTAACACCACATCAGGATTGGCCACCCTGGTGTAGTACTGGCCACAACCCTCCCATGAATACGCCAATTAACCCACGGCCCTCAGTCTTCAGTGGCTGCGAAGCACCTCATCACGGTGGCGGTCAGACCTGCGACGCAGCCGGGGGTGCTAAGAATCCCTAGAGCCGCACCGGCCGCCATTGGAATCTCAACCTGGCAACGTTTAACCCGAGAACTTTATCTACCCAGGGCGAGTCTAGAGGTGTTGTTTGATAAATTAGAGGGCGTTAAATGGGATGTCATAGGGCTTAGTGTGGTCAGGAGAACTGGTGAGGCCTTTACGGTGCTGAAAAATGAACACGTTGTATGTTACCGTGGTATAGTGGACAGTAGAGAACTGGGAGTGGGATTTATAGTCAATAAAACAGTAGCTGGCAACATAGACGAACACTATAGCATTAACGAAAGTGTAGCCGGTCTTGAAATTAGGCCTCATAAGAGGTAAAAACTCAAGGTGGTACAGGGCCACGCGACCACCTAGTGGAACGCTTCTATGAAGATAGGGAATCGGCAGTGGCTAAAGTAAAACACAGTATACCGTAGTTATGGGAAATTTCAATGCCAAAGTAGGCAGGAATCAGGCTGGTGACAAGGCAGTTGGAAATTATGGTCTGAGCTGTAGAAATAGCGGGGGGGGGGGGGGGGGGGACATACTAGTCGAGTTCGCAGAATGGAATAATCTACGAATCATGAATACCTTCTGCAAACGGGAGAGCCGGGAGTGTGGACGTGGAGGAGCCAGAAAGGGGAGCATAAACATAAATAGACCTCATATGCGATAACACTGGCGTCGTGCAGGATGTGGAAGGGCTCGGAAGGGCAAGGTGTAGTGACCACCGTATGGTGAGATCTCGAATTAGGTTAGATTTGAGAAGGCACCAAAACAAGCTCACACGAAAGAAGCCAATTAATGAGCAAACAGTAAGACGTAAAGTTGAAAAATTCAGGATCACGCTGCAGAACCGATATTCAGCCTTTACCCAGGAAGCAGAGCTTACGACACAGGAACCCAGCGACAACCTTTCACGCATTATCACGGAGTGTGCTGTAGAAGTCGGGGGCACGATGGCTAGACAGTATACTGGTAAACGTTCCCAGGAGACGAAATATCTAATTAGGAAACGGCAAACCATGACATTCTCCAACCCAGCTTACAGAATCGAACTAGCGGAGCTTTCGAAATTAATCAGTAAACGTAAGACAGGTGACATACGGAAATATAATATGGAGAGCATCGAATACGCTGTAAAAACGGGCTAGCGTGAAAGCTAGTGAAGAGGCGTCTAGGCTTGGGGAGAAATCAGATGTATGCAGTACCAGTAGCCATGAAGAGAAAATACAACTTCGTTTAATTTGAAAGAACTAGGATTGAGTATCTCACTCAGTTGCATTAGAATCCACAAAAGATGTTTTGTTTTAACGAAAAAAAGGAAGAGATAGTAGTTAAAACTTTGAAATTTTACGCCACAGTGACGTGTATGAGCAAGAATGACGTCATACGGGCCACAATAAAACAATTTTCAGTGCGTTAACTGCACGTTAGCATTCAAGTGATGCGGTCAAATGAAACTAGAGGCCCCATTACAGACGTCTAATCATGTTTCGTCCACGACAGGTCAGTTAAGCGGCCGCCAATCGCACAAACAAGGTTCCGTGACGTCACAGAAAAGTTGCGCCAAATTGGCTAGGGGCTCGTGACTGCTTCAAACGTTTTCTCTAATATCTCCGTTATTTTTCCGAAGATTGCGATGATATTGGTATCATTGTTATCGGGACTAAGCAGGTCTTTCTAATAAACCCTACTTGTATTTTGTCTTCATGGCTCCTTTAAGGACAAGCAATGCAATGTCATCACAAATAGGGACAATAGTCATAGTAGCCGAGGACTTCTACAGAGATCTGTATAGGGCGGGGACATGCATCATAATGCTGAACGAGAAAGTAGTTCAGAGGAGATAGACAATCCCACCAGTAACGACAGAATAAGTAAAGAAGGCTTTGAAAGAAACGAAAAGGGGCAAAGCACCAGGTGAAGATCAGATAACGGCAGACCTTTGAAGGATGGCGGAGAAATTGTACTTGAAAAACTGGCAAACCTATATACACAATGCCTAAAGACCGCGAGTGTACTGAATCTTGGAAGAACGCGAACATCATCCTAATCCATAAGAAAGATGACATGAAGGACTTGAAAAATTACAGGCGATCAGCGTTACTGCCATTCGTCTGCAAGGTACTTACCAAGGTTCCGTGACAAGGTTCCGTGACATATAGCGCTAATAGAATTTCTGCCACGTTAGATTTCCGTCAACCTGAAAACAAGCAGAGTTTCGTAAAGGCTATTCTACAATGGACCATATTCACACGATGAATCAGGGGATAGAGAAGTGTGCGGAGTATACTGAACCCCTATATATAGCCTTCATAGGCTATGAGAAAGTATTTGACTCGGTCGAAACCTCAGAAGTCATTCAGGCATTACGGAACCGGTGTGTAGACGAGCATTATGTAAGAATACTACAGGATATTTACAGTGGGTCTACAGCTAGCATCATCTTCCATAAAAAAGACCAGTAAAATACCTATAACGAAGGGCGTCAGACAAGGAGACACAGTCTCTCCGATGTTATTCACAACATGTTTACAAGAAGTATTCAGACCGTTGGATTGGGAACAGGTGGAAGTAAGGGTTAATGGAGAATACTTCAGTAACCTCAGATTTGCTGATGACGTTGCCTTGTTAAGTGGCTCGGGGTACGAATTGCAAAACATGCTTACCGCACAGAATACCTCAGTAACCTCAGATTTTCTGATGACGTTGCCTTGTTAAGTGGCTCGGGGTACGAATTGCAAAACATGCTTACGGCACAGAATACCTCAGTAACCTCAGATTTTCTGATGACGTTGCCTTGTTAAGTGGCTCGGGGTACGAATTGCAAACATGCTTACGCACAGAATACCTCAGTAACCTCAGATTTTCTGATGACGTTGCCTTGTTAAGTGGCTCGGGTACGAATTGCAAACAGCTACCGCACAGAATACCTCAGTAACCTCAGATTTTCTGATGACGTTGCCTTGTTAAGTGGCTCGGGGTACGAATTGCAAACATGCTTACCGCACAGAATACCTCAGTAACCTCAGATTTTCTGATGACGTTGCCTTGTTAAGTGGCTCGGGGTACGAATTGCAAAACATGCTTACCGCACAGAATACCTCAGTAACCTCAGATTTTCTGATGACGTTGCCTTGTTAAGTGGCTCGGGACGAATTGCAAAACATGCTTACCGCACAGAATACCTCAGTAACCTCAGATTTTCTGATGACGTTGCCTTGTTAAGTGGCTCGGGGACGAATTGCAAAACATGCTTACCGCACAGAATACCTCAGTAACCTCAATTTTCTGATGACGTTGCCTTGTTAAGTGGCTCGGGGTACGAATTGCAAAACATGCTTACCGCACAGAACTCAGTAACTCAATCTGATGACGTTGCCTTGTGTGGCTCGGGACGAATTGCAAAACAGCTTACCGCACGAATATCAGTAACCTCAGATTTTCTGATGACGTTGCCTGTAAGTGGTACGAATGATAACATGCTTACGCCAGATACCCAGTAACCTCAGATTTTCTATGACGTTGCCTTGTTAAGTGGCGGGGTACGAATTGCACAGGTTCCACAGAATACCTCAGTAACCTCAATTTTCTGATGACGTAGTGTAGTGCGGGCAATTGAAACACTTCCGCACAGAATACCTCAGTAACCCGAGTTAACTGATGAGTGCCAGGAAGGCGGGGTACGAATTGAAAAGATGTTACCGCACAGGAATAACAGAACTAGATTTCTGATACTTGCCTTGTAAGTAGCTCGGGGAAATTGCAAAACATGGCTTAGGGCAGGGCAAATCGAAGGGAAAACTATGGTTGCCGTAACAGAGTGTCCTAAAAGGCAAGCGCAGGTACGGCAGAAATATCAGTAACCTGGGAGCTGAGCACAGTCGCTTTCAGATAGGTGGCGAGGCAGTGGAAGTGGTAAGCGAATATATCTACTAGGCCAAGTTGTGACCCAGATCACAACCACGAGGCAGACGTAATTAAAGGATAAGAATGGGGTGTACTGCATTCGGCAGGCATTCTCAGATAATGAATGACAGCCTGCCATTGTCCCTGAAGAAGAAAGTGTATGACAGCTGCATCTTACCGTTACTCACATCCTTGGCAGAAACGTTGAGGCTCACTAAGAGGGTTCAACTTAAATTGAGGAGGACTCAGCGCGCAATGGAACGGAAGATGATAGGTGTAACATTAAGGGACAAGAAGAGAGCGGAGTGGGTCAGGGAACAAACGCGTGATAATGACATATTAGGAGAAATTAGGAAGAAATTGGACGTGGGCAGGGCATGTAATGCGAAGGTGACATAATCGTTGGTGATTAAGGGTAACAGAGTGAATCCCTAGAGAAGGCAAGCGTGGCAGGGTGCGGCAGAAAGTTAGATGGGCAGATGGGATCAAGAGGTTGGCGGGAATAAATTGGTCGCCGTTAGCACAGGACCGCGATAATTGGAGATTATTGGGAGAGGCCTTTGCACTGCATTGGGTCTAGATGGGCTGGTGATGAACGAATGAATGAATGAATATATGTCGCTCTGTGTAGCTGAAGGCCGATAGATGTATCGGTTGTGTATTGCCTGCAATTAATTCACCAGCCACACTGACGCTCATGTACTCAAGCGTGCATCCCTAGTCGCAATTCAATGCGTCGATGAGGGAGTGGCTAAGGATCTAGGAGAGCTACTCTTTCCGTCAGCTTCACCACTCAGCAATTCAAAGTGTCCCCATTTCAATTCGGTATTTTAGTGCGCACCACTTAAGCGCCCGCTCCTGCGTTTTCACGGCGACTTCGTGCCTCGTTAAACCGAGAGAACGAAGGGGGACAGCGAAGACAAACGAGATAGGACAAGTGGTAAGGCGAAGGTGGAAGGTATAGCGGAAGTGCAGGGGGAGGGCGGGGGAATATGGAGAGGGCACCGCCTGCACACCGATGATAACAGTTTTCTGGTAACGCTACACGGTGGAACTAACAGCTTAAACAGCTCCACTTCTAAAAATTGGCTGGCGATTACGATACTCTCTAATGCGATATTTGGGCGCAGCAGCAGTGCGCATAGCAGCACTCACTCGTGGGTTCTCTCGACGGCAGCGATGATGAGTTTCTAGCTTCGGCGGGTGCGAAGTGCGTCTCAGGAAGGGACCACGAACTGCGTCTTCATCGGACGCACATCACTGACACGCGTTCGCCCCCTTTACGTTTCACCAAGCGCCGCGCCGTGGGTCGCCTCGTGTGGGCACAGCTTACTGCCACCTCTGCTCCCTTACCGCACACTTTCGGAGAGCACTGGCTCGCGCCACCACGGCGAACCACCCTCCCCTCCCATACTGCCACACTCCCGTCCTTTGCTTTCTTTCATCGTTCACTTTTTCGTTCACTCGTTGGTCTTCCCATGGTTCGACCGGTCACGACGACGGCGACGCGGCTCATCCCAGAGAGGGTCGACGAAGGGCTGCGCCCTAATAGTAAGAAAATGTGCCGTTGTTGTTTTGAGGTCGAATAGCTAAAATAAGCCCTGCCCGCTCTGCGAGAATTCCAGTGTAGGCATTGTATGGCAGGAGGCGGCACTACAAGGGTACCAAAAATCCAATTGGCTGAGATCTCAACATAGCAACCCACCATTCTCATCCGATCGGTATGAGCACCGTCCATCTTAGGAGAAAAAAATACAAAAAAAAATACTGAGTGCCCGTGAGCGTGCACCAGGGAAACAGCGCCCGGCGTCGCCCCGCTCGACCTTCGAGAGCACTCTGAGCTATTTCGTGACGTGATCTCTCGTGAGCTCTTCTCTTCGCCAGTTCACGTGCATTCGCGCCACAAGTGGGACGCAAAGACGCCAAGTTGGCGCTACAGACTGCGAGTTCGTGAAGCCGGTTGCCGCGGGTCCTAGTGTGTGCTAACGGGTCCACTTTGGGAAAGATGTAAAAGCTTGCAGACGAAACGATGCGGGCCTGCCAGGCAAGTAGAACTTTGAGCGACAAGTTAGGAAATGCATGTGAGGTGCAACAGCCGGATCTTGAAGAAAGGAGAGGGGCCGCCATCTCTGCTGTTTCTCCAGTCCTGCAGCACTAGTGCCAGCTGCGCCTGTTTTTTAAAATTTTAAGCATACTTTTCTAATATTGGTTCTAGGCAATGTGTTCGCTAATTATGGTATCTTTTAGGCCGATTTGGGGGAGAGGGGCAGCCAATTAACTTCATTTTAATTGATGTTCAGCCTCATGCTGAAGTATTTACCAAGAAAGGACCTTAGAGTCGCGGCTAATCGAATATGCTTATACCTTCATTATTGACAAGCTGGACAAACAGCATAGATGTACCTCTAATGACGTCATTTGAGCAAGTTTCTAAGTTATCTGATGGGCACAGAGAAGTAATTTTTGTCTCAGATAGTGTGTGACCCCCCATTTTAAGCACTGGATGCACTTGGTGAGTAAGTTCTAACAGCAGTTCAGATTTTCAGGAAAAAAAGCCCGAAGAAGTGTTGAAAGGTTTATTTAGGTGAAACCCTGAGTTTTATCCGCGCGCTTACCCGATTAGTAATAGTGTTGCTTACTATCAGTAAAATACACAGCAATAAGAGCGAAGTATTGCAATAAGCTGAAAGATGGTGAATGATGAGAGGGCGGGTGCACGGGTATTTATGTTCGCATTAAGCTCTATACAAACTTCTTGTATCTCCAAAAAGGCAAAAAAGTGAAAGCACCATAAAAATAGCGCATACAGAAACTCGAGAGCGTAACTTCTTATATCAAAGTCCGTGTCGCCTATAATTTTACACTGATCCCGTAATCCGGCACTAATACGCTTAGCCCAGTTAAACGAGTTCACCGCCTTTATTCGATTATTCAGAAAATACCGCCATCGCTAAGGGGATCTAAATCAATGCAGTTGTCTTGTTAGCTTTGTTACAAGGGCTGTTTACGTGGCATGCTCTAACTAAATCCTCAATAACCCATTTACACTCTCCCTGTTTCTTTGTTCCTTCTGTTCTTTTGCCCCTTACATCTACCCTACTTGCTGGGAAGTGAGTTTTTCTCGACATGTAGGCAGCCCTTTTTTATCTCTTTCACCCCCTATAGAACACTCCCTCAATCGATATACGTCCTCAAGCGAAATCGCAAACACTGGGAAATCAACTAACTTGCTCAGGTAGAATCCGTCAGTTTATTTAGATACTATTCCGGTCCGCCCCTTGGTAACGTGTATTTAAGGAAATCATACGTCAACGCATACGCAGCGTGTCGTCCTCTGATTTGCGCTTCCCAGAGCTTCCATTCAATACAACGGGACCTGTCGAGAGGAACGGACCTGAACGACGACGTTGGACGGGCCTTGACGTCCCCCTTTCAGAGCGATCCGTGTATACGCTGTGGCGTAATCGCGACCGGCGCAGCGTCTCTTCCAAGTGGGGTACTGCTCTTGGCCGCAACAAAAGCTTACCCATGGATGAATGATCTTAGCAACCCCTACGCAGGCATAGGCGGCATATTGTCAGCGTCGGACAGCTCAATCACGCCGAGCGATAGTTGGATCGCGTGAGTGGATGCCCGCACCGGAAATCGGCGCGATAACGGTAGTCTTCGGCTTGGACACCTGGATCCACCACTGTACGTACCAGCGGTTCCTTTTCGTGGCCCCCCCGCGATTCATTTATCTGGTCACATATGGCGCTGGACGTCCAGTAGCTGATCCATTTCATTGTCGGAGTTGCACTTACGTGGGCGGCAGTGTTACTTTGATACGACCAGCTATGAGGAAATCTACGACACGTCAACGGAGATCAGCGCCTCTTGTTTGTACAAGCACCCCTTGCCATTTTTTCTTTGCCGTAAGGGTGGCAGGCGCGCGCCGGCGAAAACGTACATGCGTCAAACGTAGGGGTTGTTCAGAGCAGAGTTTTCATGGTATTGATTGTGACGGCGGCTTGTAAAAGTAACGAGATCTAAATATCCCTTATGGTGCAATAAATAAGAAAGCATTAGCACCAAATCAGGACTCAGGGCGACCCAGGCACGCAGAGATCGACCGCGCGCTCATCCCGATCCTGTCACTTACAGGATACGGACGCTATTCTTGGCTTCACGGCATCACTGCACGTGCCGGGGAGGACAGCTATCTGCATACCGAAGCCGTCTCAGCTATCTCGGAGGTGAAATCAGCGAGGGGATGCTCTGCCTGTTCTGCGCCGACTCCGGTATGAAGATCCACAGCATGTAAGCAAGCCGTGTCTGCAGGCCAACCATCAGAACTCAGGGCGACCCAGGCACGCACAGATCGACAGCGCGCTCATCCTTCCTGTCACTTGCAGGTGTGTAGCAATTACACAGTGTAAAATCAATACATTATCTGCTTGTGCCAGAGGCGCCCTAAGGCAATGGGAGATAAGCAGCCTGACGGGAAGAAGGCAACCAGGGAAAAACTTTTTGACAAGGTTCCAAGTACAGTAAAACAATTAACTAGCATGCCTGATTGTGAAGCTCAATACTAAGATTGAAATGAAGTTCAGTAAAGCTTGATGTCCGGCTAGTTGGTGTAACATGCTTTTGAAGGTAAGTTGCGCTTGCTACCCGCCGCGGTGGCTCAGTGGCTAAGGCGTTGCGCTGCTGAGCACGAGGTCGCGGGTTCGATTCCCGGCCGCGGCGGCCGCTTTTCTGATGGAGGCGAAAAGCAAAAACGCCCGTGTGTACGAGATTTTGGAGCACGTTAAAGATGCCCAGGTGGTCAAAATTCATCCGGAGTCCTCCACTACGGTGCGCCTCATCGCTTGCGTTGCGTCGGCGCGTTAAACCCTACAATCAATCAAGCTTCAACAGTACAGCCGGAGGGCTAACTTATAATTAAAAGGTATTCATAAATCAACCGAAAGGGCAGTGACCGAAATTGTTACCGCGCTTGCCACAAAAGTTGGAGTAACACTGTCGGCAGCTCATATTGATGTAGCCCACTGGGAACCGACTAAAGTTGTCATGATATTCATGTCCTTCGGAGCGCGCGATAAGCTGCTTGGTGCTACAAAAAAGCGACTGATTTCATCTGACCTTGGAATTGTTGGATAGACGCCTGTGTATCTTAACGAGCATGTCTGTCATATGTATAAAGCCCTGCTCGGAAAAGCCATTGCCGCGAAAAAAATGTCACAACTGGCGACACGCTTGGGTTACGAACGAACGCATATTGATGAAAAAAGCCGACAACTCCGAAAGTATCCGCATGCGCAACGAAGCCGATTTTGCGCAGGTAGCATAGGCCCCTTCTGTTATGCTGACTGCTTCTGTAGTTGATTACTTCCCTAAACCCAAAGGCACACGCTCCATACTGCACTGCAATATTAGAAGCGTTGCAACAAACAGCGATGCTCTTTGCTCCCTTCTAACGCAGCATTCATCTATGTATGATGTTATTGCGGTGACAGAAACCTGGTTGAGGCCTGGCGAAAGCTATAACATTCCAAATTACGTGTTTGTATCCCACCCTAGAGGAGCAAATAACAGGGGAGGAGGAGTAGGAATCGATATTAGGAAGCCTCTCGCATATACAAAATGTCCATATTTACGTGCTGCTATTAATTATGAATCTTTCTTTGTAGAAATTGATGATGTCGTTTACGGTGCTGTATATAGACCCCCGCAGTCGCATCGCAAGTTGTTTCTGAAGGACCTTGAGAGCATTTTCTTTACCTAAAAGATAACCATAAGGGTACTGAAGTTGTAGGCGATGTGAATATCGATATCTTAGGTGACAGCTGTGATGACTATCAAAACTTGTTAAATTCTTATGGGTTCCAAAATCTCATTTCATATCCCACTCGGATTCCTTCAGACACCTGCACATGCTTGGATCATGTCCTATGCAACTTCAAACCTGTTAGTTCCCTTTCAGGATCGCAAGACATTGCCGTAGTCGACCACCTGCCAATAGCATTCCTATTTAACATCGATAGCTGCAACCACATAACCCGCGATACTTTTCATGGCTATACTATACAGTTCGATTACGACAGGGTTTCGCAGCTGCTCTCTGCAGCCAATTTTGAGTACCTCAACGGTATGGATGCTAGCGACATTGTCCGGACCCTTGTCGAACGGATAAGTCGGGGATGAAGGACAGCAGTAAAACAGTAAAGAAGACGTACGCATCCGTATCCAGTATGCTCATAGATGACAGCTAACGTACGGAATGCTGTAAAAACACGAGATTTCTGGCACTCCAAATGAACAGAATAGAGCGAACTCCTATTACAGTAACCAGTTTAGAATGGCATAGAAACCGAGCGGTTACAGCTATGCGCAAACAGAAGAGACTACAGGACAACAACCAAGTAACTTTAACTGCCAATGATTGCGGCAAACTTTGGAATGCTATTAACTCTATTATACGGCCAACTTCATCAAAGAGAGTCCTCCCTAAAATGCCGCACATGCAGAATCTTGCAAATCAGTTCAACGAGCACTTCTGTTCCGTCGGTTCAAATCGGCATTGTTGCCTAACCACACCTAAAGAACTTTCTCTACCTCCTTGGCATGGCCCTTCATTTGGTTACATCGACATAACTGAAACAGAGCTTATATCAAGAGAAAGTGTTGCTGGGCGTGTTGGTTTAGGTCTACGAACATACTGAGTAGCACCTGTCCGTGTCTTCGTGCTTGTGTGTTGTGTATTTGCGCCACTCAGTATGTTCGTAGAGCATATATCAACTGCTAAAGAGTTGAATTCAGGGAAGGCTAAACGCATTGATGGCATACCTATTTCGGTCCTTACAAAGAATGTAGAAATCCAGCACCAACTTTAGTATTACTTTTCAATAAAGCGTTCCATACGGGTATATATCCTGAAATTTTAAAAATAGCTAAAGGAACTCCAATGTATAAAACTGGTAACCAAAATGAACTCAACAATTACAGACCTATATCCGTTTTAAGGTGCATGAACACGTTGTTCGAAAAGTTATTAGCTATGCCAGAAAAGAATTTCCTGCATAAAAACAGTATTCTATCACCAGACCAACATGGCTTTCAAAAATCCAAATCAACTCTATCTGTAGTAGTTTCCGTGACAGATGTAATTAATGAGGCCCTGAACAACAACCGCTTTCAAATAGGGGTGTTTTTAGATATTAGAAAGGCGTTCGATACAGTTCATCTTGATATCTTACGCCAAAAGCTTCAGCGATACGGATTCAGATGCCAGTCACTTCAGCTTTTTAAAAGTTATCTGAATGGGCGATATCAAAGCGTAGCTATTGACAAGCATGTTTCTAGTTTAAGGCCAGTTTGCACGGGAGTGCCACAGGGCTGCGTTCTGGGACCCATTATTGTTACGTTATATATGTACGATTTAACCAATTGCCTATCTAAAGTAAGTGCCGTAATGTACGCGGATGACACAGCGCTACTTTCCACCACCCCGTCCTTTCATACTGCAGCACATATTCTAAACGACCAACTTTTAAAAATCAGCGAGTGGTTCACGACAAATAGGCTCACTTTAAACACCCATAAAACCAAATATATAGTTTTTAGATCCCCCTGTAAACCTGTGGATTACACTATGGACGAGCTGAAGGTCAATGATAAAGAAATAAATAAAGTCGGTACGGTTTCATATTTAGGTGTAATGCTGAACGATGCATTAAACTGGAAGCCCCATTTAGAGAGGCTGGGAAGAAACTTTCCTCTATCTGTTTTACCCTGACCAAAGCTCGATAGCATTTTGAAGCTGGTATCTTGCGCACCATCTACTTCTCTCTGTTCCAATCCCAGATAATATATTGCATCGAGTTTGGGGGATTTGCCTATCACACATCTATCAAGCACATAATATGCCTACGAGTAATAAACCATGTTCCCCCTAGTACACCCTCACTGCCTCTATTTTCCAAAACCGCAATAATGCCTGTGGTTACTCTACGAGATTATCGTGTAACTCTTTTGGTATATAAAATAATTTGTAACAATTTTCGTTTTCCCAGAACTTATTTCTAAACACCCGGTACAAGTAGCCGCTCTGCCTCCAAGGGCAAATTTTTAATCTCTCTCTCATAACACATACGGACAACGCCGTCTCCAGTACGTCGGGGTTGAAGTTTGGAATGATCTTTCGTCATCCGTTTTACGATCAACCAGGGTATATCATGCTTTGAAAGACTTTTTTCGCATCACACAATATCCAGCACATCGAAGAACAAAAAGTAAGAAAAAAAGTGAAAATAGCATCGACTTACAATGCCTTGTAAATGATTTGGACTGCTGCTGTCTTGTGGACAACGATCATATCTGTAGCTTTTTACCACTGACGAAGTACTTCCTTCCTGACGTGTTCTCTGTTGTATGTGTGTTATTGCAATGTGAACCATCCACAGGTGTCTTATACATAGTTTAATTTGTCTGTATAGAACCGAGCGTTTGTTTTTAGCTCTGTAATTAATCTTGAATGCGTCTTCCTTATTCCTACACATGCTTTTTATTGACAATTTTTTGGGCTCCTGTACGTATTACAATACTTTCAAACAGGTGATTGTACGTAGGATAACCCCTGATTCCTTTGTGATATGTTTTTAATGGATCCATTACTAGCCAATAGGCTACGGATACAGACATTCATGCATGTATTCGGTCAACATGAAAAAGAAGCAATAAACAAACTTGAACTTGAACTTGAACCAAGCGTGTTATCTCAATATCATCATAATACTTAGCCCTTTGCGTGTTCTCTTCATAACTAAAGTTTGGAGTCTTGGCAAATGGCTCTGGTTAAGACGCGCTTATCTCGTGCTCCGAAATCCTGGTTTCAATTACGGCAAGAATTCGCATGTTTCTATTTATGTATTTTCGTTTTGCACCGGTACCAATTTTTGTTACCATTTATGTTGGCGGTGACTAAAACGACGGTCGCTCTTCACGGGGCATATCTAAGGCTATCGCTTATTAAGCAGTATGAGCGGACGAAACAAGGAATTATTTTGACCGACGACCCGCCCTGGGCTATCACGTGATCCTGCATGAACAGAAGCATTAGAAGGAAAGCCGGGCGGTTTGTTACGGTGTTTCCATGAATTCCAGAAGCATTTAACATGCAGGTTATTGAACTAGAATTGCTATACAAGAGGTGTGCGCCTCTAGTGTGGCAAAATTTTGCCCCTAGGAAAAGCCGCCGATTTGCACCAATATATATCCGGAAAAGACACTTGAACTTCAAGTCCCATAAGCGAAATACACTGGCTGCTCTTCTAAAACCTGAAATAATGCTCAAGCCAACATTAAACTAAGTGCTGTGAAATGGTGATTATGCTTTAGAGGGTTGATAATTGTTCAGAAAAGAATAATTTTTACTCCGGCGCTGCAATGCATCAATAATTATGTTCAGGTGAAACTGCTGTTACGCCGTTCAGTTATCGAGAGCCTCGCGTAAGACGTTCCGGAACACGGTTTTTTTATCGCCAGGCAGCACACTGCATATTTGGCGCCAGTAATATGGTTAAATCTAAGCGTTGTTCAGTGAGTACTGCTTCTGGCAATTTACTTGTACGAGCGAGTTGAGAACGACGACGACAAAGTGAAGTGGTGCTTTGCTCACTGCGCTGCTCTCCGTGGTTTTTTCGTAGTTTCAACAGCGATTGCATAAACCCGACAAGAAAGTTCTCGTCACCGGCTATGCTGCCCGCGGGAGCCCCGGGGCTGGCAGGTCCTCCACCTGGGTCGCTTGTCGGCGTGCCACACGGAACCGCACCTGGTGGGTTAGGCCTAACGGCCGTACCCGCAGCCCCATCTGGATACTGCATGCAGCCGACAGCAGGTTTTTCGCCACCCTTGCTGCCTGTGCCGCCTCACGTCATGCCTCCTGTGACTACCCCTGCTGCGGTGAGCGTTTCGCCCTAGGCTGATCTCCCAACGGGATACTCCCCCCCCAAAACCGTTAGGCGCACCGAATGCAGCTAACGTGTTGCAGACACAGCCCAAGGGTGTTCGTCATGATGTTGCCGAAGAAGATCCTATGACTGACTCTGAGTGAATCTGCTCTGACAATTCTGGAACCATTATTTATTCATACGCTGAAGGCGAAGTAATGGAAGTTGACGGGGATGGTAAATTTGAGCCCGTGAAAGGCAAGCGACGTCGACGAGGGTCGAAAGGTTCTTTGTCAAACGCCGACGACAACACTCGAGTGAATGTGCCGAGACATGGCCTTACTGTGATTCTAAAACCCAACGATCCCGCCAAGATCATCACACGCTTCAATCCACCATCGCTGAAGGCCTCCTTTGAACTCGTAGCACCTGATGGCGTGTTGCAGCTGCGGCCGAGCTATAGGCTTAATCTCCTGGCGGTTGACACGAGAAATGTTGACGCTACAGCTTGCCTGTTGAGAATCACCGGTATTATGGGCCTCCCTGTCGAGGCATATGAGCCGCGTCTGGACAACTGAGCCGCTGGTGTCATCAGAGGGTTGCCAGTTGAGATTTCTGAAGCTGAAATAAGAGAAAACCTACTTTAGAGAACGCCTGTGAAAACTGTGCGTCGTCTGGGAAAGACATCGCAGGCGATACTCATCGTCTTCAACATCTACAGAAAGCCTGAGCATATTATCCTTGGGTATACGCGGTACAGTGTACGACTACACTGAAAAACCAAAACAATGTTCTCGATGCAAGCGGTTCGAGCATATCGCTTTCGGGCACAATCGCAAAGTCCGCTGCGCTAGCTGCGGAGGTGATCACGATCGTGCTGATTGCAAGGCTGAAGAACTTCGATGCCCCAACTGTCGACAGACGCATGAGGCTGCTTACGCCTCTTGTCAGACTCTCCGTCAAGAGAAGAGCATATGCAGGTACAAAAACCTAAACAAAGTTGATTACAAGGCGGCAAAAGCGGCTGTCGGTCCTAGCAAAAGTTCCACGCACCATGACACGAAGAAGGCCTAGGTGAAGAAACAGGATCAAACACCCAAGGTGGCTACAGTTGACTTCTCCGGCTTCCCATCGCGTCCATCTCAGCTACTGGGCAACCGTGTAGCCGCAATCACATCATCTGCCTCTAGCTCACATCCTGCTTTGCCGGCCTCAACACCACCTCGAATGGAGTGGAGAGGTCCTCGCCGAGCCCAACCGAGCCACCAGCTGCCCACTCATACCTCGAGCTCTTCATGGCAAGTGCTGCTAGACGCTGTGTGGTCGTTCCTGGCTACTTTCATGTCTCCCTTGGTCCGTGCGATCATAACATTACTCGATGTCGTTGCTGCCCTCATATACAACACTGGCATTGAGCACCGGCACGACATTGCGGCTACAAATTATCCCGAATCAGGCGGCCATACTTCAGCGGAATGCCTGTGGGCTTCACCCACGATTATCTGATCACCGGCAATTCGTCAACAAGCACCGTTTCCCTATAATCGACATATCGGAATCTAACCTGCACTCCATGGTTATAATCTCTGGAATCCACAACCCACATGAACCTAAGCAGGGTCCTACTAGCAACTCGCAGTGACCTCACATTCGTTGTCCACAGTGTACCCCAGGACTCTTCTAATGAGCACTTCGCGGCTACGGTGCAAAACAAGGCAGTAAAATTCACCATCATCAACGGCTACATACCTCCCCGAGCGCGCTTTGACACCAAGCGTCTGCATTCTATTCTGGCCAACACGCCACCACCTCATGTGCTGCCGATGACTTCGAGGCGCATCACCCGGCTAGGGGCACACGAAACACATCATCTCAGGGGAACCGCCTTCTTAACGTGGCTACCAACGCTGGATTGCACGTCCTAAACACGGGCAGCACCACATTTGTCCGTGGAAAAACATCGCGGGCCTTCGATGTGATGATGATATCTACATCTCTGCTGTTGTCGGCGTAGTGGTTTGCTGACATAGAAAGCTTTGGAAGTGGCCATTTGCCCACATACACAATCATGAAGGGAATCTGTGGAGGTGCACAAAAACTCAGGGTGCATGGTACAAACTGGCAGAAGTTCAGAGATTTTCTGGAGGACAGCAGTTCCACTCTTAACACGGACGAGAAGTGTGCTGACGCTGTTTCGAATGCGAGGGCTGCATCCGAAAGACGCTGTTTGCTCCCCCAAGAGGCATCAGCAGTAGATATCGAGTCCAAGCGACTTCGTGCAATTCGCAGGAGAGCAGAGCGGCTAGCACAAAAAATGGCGTCACCGGATGATATTCGAGACACTAGACGGGCGCAGAAACACGTCCAAAAACACGTTCGCAAGCTCGCTAAACAGCGCTGGAGTCACTTCTGTTCTCGACTGAATCCACGCCAAGCACTCACGCGTATCTGGCAAGCGTGTCACGCTTTGAGTACTCCACCAAGCACACTTCACCCGTTCTCACCCGTGGCTCCCCAGAAGGGCGTCAGTGAAGTGAACGTTGCCGAGAAATTCTGCACTGAAGTCACCACTGCGTCCAGCAACGTGGTAATTTCGGAAGTGTCCGCATTCTGCTACTTCACCGCCAACGCAACGCTGATGGATGATACCTTCACCATTGAATAGCTTACCCCGGCGTTGGGAAATCTCAACTAGTCTTCCACTCCGGGCGCTGATGGAATCACGTATTTACCTTTACGCCACTTGGACCCCAAGGCTTTCCAGCAGTTGGTCTCCCTCTACAAAGCAGTTCTGTCTGATCGGGCGTCTTGAGACCTGCTGGAAGATTGCCGGATTGTGGCGATTCTCAAACCGGGAAAACTGGCTACGGATATAGACCCTTATCGGCCAATTGCACTACTAAGTTGTATTGGCAAGGTAATGGATTGTCCTGGAACGGCTTGTTTTGGGACCTGGAGAATCGAGACATTCATCCATTGCAAATGTATGGGTTCAGAAGAGGACGTAGTGACGTAGACAACATCCTTTCCTTGGTGTCAGATATTACCTGACAAAAATAAGCCGGACACATCACTATAGCTGTCTTCTTTGACATCAAAGTAGCATTCGACAGCGTCACACACGAAGCCATCCGAAGAGAGATGACATGCATAGGGCTTCGAGAACGTATGTTTCAGTGGCTATGTGACTACTTGCAAGACCGGTACGTCTACATGGCCACCAGTGATGGCGAAGCTGCCAAACATCCCGTCATGCAAGGAGTTCCTCGAGGTGGCGTCTTGAGCCCGACACTTTTTAGCATGTGTCTCGTACGCTTTCCAACAGTCCGTCCCAAAGACGTTAACATTTCACTTTACGCAGACGACATCTGTACCTGGGTTTCAGGCAGGAACAATCGAAATATTCGCGCCACGCTTCAGAAGTGCAATTCTGAAGATGAAAAAATATCTGATGCTGTGGTCTCATATTTTTCCCTGAGAAGTGTGTTGCGATAGCGTTCACTGGGAGCCATATTTCACGTTATACACTCACCGTAGAAGGTACTCCAACACCTTACGTCAAGTCTCACAAGTTTCTAGGTGTCACATTTGACGGTCAATATCATGGGCCCCAAATATTCGGTGACTGAAGGAGCGGCTTCTGTGTTTTGTGCGCATTCTGCGTATGCTCGGTGGGAATTAGTGGGGCTGCCCTGTATCCTACCTCTTTTGCCTATATAAGGCCTTTTTTGTCGGCCTGTTGCGTTGCAGCGTGCCGGCCCTACATCAGCTATCGCCTACAAGCCTGAAGGTCATAGACTCAGTGCTGGCAAAAGCTATGCACACCTGCCTGGGTCTATATAAATGAACATCGGCTCTCAATAATAGATAACAATCGACGGTTGGAACTCTTTGCGAAGCTCGGTGCTTTTCCGCCACAGTGCTACAAGGCAAAGAGGTGATTCGAACGTCTTTGCGCCATTTGACTCGGTGTCATACGCATCCTTTGGCAGACATTTCCATATAGTATGCAAGACACTTGCTTTTGGCGCCATGGAAAATTTGCACGACGATAACCGGAATCGGCAAAACGTTTGCCATGCTTGTGGCCGCGCTCAAGTTATTCACACTCGAGAAAATCTCCACCACTTAAAAATGCTACACACATGTTTATGCGGATGGCTCGGTTCTCCCGGGCTCATCCGCCATGGGCATGTGGATTCCATCAGCCCGGGGCACTATCGAAAGAAAACTTAGTCACGAAACATCCTCGACTGCGTAAGGGCTGCACTTTATTACATCAGCGGACATAATGCCCAGCAATGGGTAATTTTCCTCGACTCGCGCAGCACCTTACAAGCACTCCGAAAGCTTCAAAACAACCGCAGTCAGCTTGTATGTGAAATTTTCGAAATTCACACAATGGCAGTGCGCGAAGGCCATGACAACATTCTTCAGTGGCTGCCTGGTCACTTGGACATAGAAGGCAATATTATGTCCGACGCAGCTGCCAGCGCAGGCCACTTTATGAGCAACACGACCCAGCTTCCTTCCTACCGAGAGGACAGCAACGCTTTTATCCTCGCAAGTGGATGGGCTGCACACATGTCGGAGTGGCAGGATGCTCGTCGCTGGTATCTACCACTGCACGCTATTGATCCGCACTGTGACTTCCGCTTTCCACGCGGCCTCAACAAGCAGTGTGAAGGAGCGTTGCACTGACTACGCCTGAATGTGGCGTTTACTCGGAGTTTTAAGTTTAAGATAGGTTGGGAAGATTCCCCCCCGTGCTCGACTTAAGCTGTGTGTGAGACTATAAATCACATGGTGTGCTTCTGCCCTCGATTCGCTGCTGTGCGAAAACCTGCAGCGAGCTCCGTCTCGTGTACGTCGCGGAAGCAGTCTCGAACGTTTTCATTTTCCTGGGCCCTGGGCCAACAGTGCTGACAGTACCTTAGGTACAAAAGTTCTGCTCCAGTTCCTTCGAGAGATTAAACTGGACAAACCTCTCTAAATCATAGAGCAAATGTAACGACATCTTCTCTTTCACACTGTGGCGTTCATCTATTTATTTTTCTTGGGTTGGTGTCACTGTGGCGTTCATTTATATATTTTTCTTGGGTTGGTGTTGTCACTGTTTTTTTGCGTCATTTACTTTTCATTTCGATTCAGCGTTTGCATTAACCATTTTGTTTCCAATTGTATTTTTCTGCCCGGACTCTGCTGGCAGCATTCTGTTGTCTTTCTTGACTTTTTTTAATGTGTCATGTTGTCTTATTCCTACTCTAACCCTAATGTCTGATATTGACCACTCATCAACGTAGTCACCCCGATCTGGTATAGCAAGCGTTGTCCCTAGCAAGGCTGACCTCACCAGTTCCCATTAAAGAGCATTCTTTCTCTTGAACGAGAGAGGCGCACACTCGGTGGGTGAAGGATATAACCGATATCTCTCGTCGCTTCACTATGGAACCTTTCATTCATAGTATAAGTTCCATGTTTTAAGAAAACTGGCTGTGTTTCTTCTTGCTTAGCAGGAAAAGTTGAAGGACTATAGCCTTCTGCCGCAATGCTCCGTCTCTCCTTCCTCTAATCTCTCTGCCTCTAGTTCAACTAGCTAAAGCAGCCCTAGTTCTCCCGGCGGTACAGTTACACGTACAAGATACGTCTGAAGTGTCCTTAGCGATGCATAACGAGGATATGGTTGAGCCATGGCAGCGGTTGACGAATTCGGAGCGGATACTTCGCATTCTAGCATTCTATCAATCTTCAAGGTGGCTGAAAAGACAGACAGACAGACAGACAGACAGACAGACAGACAGACAGACAGACAGACAGACAGACAGACAGACAGACAGACGCATGGACAGATGGCCGGACAAAATGTTTACATGTAGATATCCCAAGAAAGATCCTTAAAAGCTACATCATCATTCAAGCAGCGCTTTTGTGTATCTTGTACTGCCTTTATATGCGCACAGCAAGCTCATTACAGTACAAGCTCATTCAGCATTGTTTTGCCACAGCATCTTTCCCGATGAGGACTCGCACTCGGGAGATTCAGAGCAACTGATTCAGCCCACACCAATGCTCGCCATTTCCTTTCATCGGATGCATCCTTTTCTTTGCTCTTTTTTTGATCTAGTTGACTCTCCTTTGCACCCAATGGCCCAACGAGAACGCCGTAGAGCAATCGCGCTGACAGCGTTTGCGCTCCCATGCGTGTTTGACAAGCGCGGAAGAGGAGGTTTGTTGCGTCGCATACGAGGAAAGGGGAGGAAGACATCATCGTGGATAGAAGGGGTTGGTGGAAGCGGGAAAAGTGCGGTATCCCGTTACGGCCTCTCCCGGACTGGCAGTACACACAAACCCACCACGCTCGCTTGTTTGGCGTCGTGTACGTGGTGGTATCGCGGAAAACCTCCATTTTTGGTGAGGCTGTAACGGGATACCGTCAGGGAGTTGCGCTCCGAGGGCAGCGGCTCGTCATTGGCTAAGTGCTCCGTCTTTGCGTAGCGGTGGAACGTGATAAGACGCGAAGAGTTGTCAGGCATGGCGCTGTACTCGGTTCGGCACTATACCGTCGACAGCAGCGTTGCGACAGTGGCCCAAAAACACGATAGCCCTCCCCCGTTTCCAAGAGTGTGCTTGCAGCACGGCGGTTGTTGTGGTGGGCCGAAGCCGCGTCTTCGCAGTCTTTTCACGGAGCTCCTAATTGGTTCCGGAGACGGGAGACTTTGGGGGCAGGGCGATCGATTGGCTCGCGTGGCTTGTGGAAAGTTTTGTGGTGCCCAAGGTCCCTGTTCTTTTGCTTCCGCAAATCATGTGAGGCTGAAGTTAAGGAAACAAAATATTGTTCTGGTTGTTGCACTTTTGTATAAGGAAGGCCAGGCGTCGAGTGGGTTAATTAAGGGAGCTTGTCGGTTCTTCCCGAAGACAGGCGGCCATTGTTGACGCTAGTTATGTAATTCATGCAAGGTCACTGTTAATATAATGAAGTTATATGGAATCGGACGTCCCTCATAAAATGAAGTGCAATAAGCTGTGTGGGGTTCAGGTGGTTGCGTGTTGTTTGCGAGGGTGGAGGTGAAATATGGGGTGGAACTTGTAAATGATAGGGTATATCTTTAGAAATTTTCGCGCGCACGCATGATCACAATACCAGCCTTTCTTAAACAATAAACAGGTGTTGGCATGGGGCCGCAATCCGTGAACTACATTTCTCTGTGTATGCTTGTTATAACTCGTGTACGAAGTGTTGGTATGAGTAGAGTGGTGAATTGGGCGAATTCAACGCTTTCCCCATTTTTCTATAATGTGCCACCGGTGCAAATTCTCATGGGACCTTCATAATAGCGATGAACAAATCCACAAACTTCCCGCTGTAAAGAACGTTTTGTCGGGATCATATAATACGCCCTGAGCCGCGATGATTAGGTACAAGTCAGCTCCAACATTATTACCTTGTTGGCTCTGCGCATGCCCAAAACGTTGCCCAGCAGCACGTTTACTTTTGTCGTGTTTTTATAAGGCGAATCTCAGGCTGCGGAACGCGTCGCAGTGACGTGAGTTCGATGCGCCGTTTAGGTATTCCGGCGCTATCGATGCGGGCTCTTTGAAGCGAAGCTTTCAGCCCCTCATTGGTGTCGTCAGTAATACTCCCAGAGCACACTGCTGGAAAGCCAACTTTCTCTGACGATAATGGTGATCGTGGATGAAGTGAAGAGAAATTAAAACGCTTCGCGTGGTGGGTACCTTGGAGGACGGTGCAGAAGTCCTGCAAGTTTTGGTTGTGAAGCTGGCTGGAGTACGTATGGATCTGTTGGTTCAGGCGGGCTTTACGTTTTCTGAGGGGGTGATTGTGGCGCTGGCACTTCCATCTTTTAGAAAGGCTCCGACGGGCATCCCACATGTGGAGGAGATGTAGATCGGCCGCCGGCGTGGCGTCTGTGAGGGCTATAGATTGAGTGTGGGCGCAAACCCTCTGTTCTAGGGCTTGTGCCCAGTCGTCGAGGTTGTCGCCAATGGGTGATAAGGAGGTGGGATCTTTGCAAAAGTTAAGCCAGTTCGTGAGGTGTGCGGTGCCTCTGCGTAGGGGTTTTTGAACGAAGGGTACGCGGAGAGTGATGAGGTAGTGATCGCTGCCGAGGTTTTCGTCAAGCCGGTAAGACCTGGCACTTGCTCCGCTTCCTCCTGGACAACCACTCCACTCAACGTCAATCAACGCACCGCATCCATCAGCTCATCCGCAACCATTCGCAACCCCCTCGCGAGCTTTTCCGTATCCATCAGGCAGCATCTCTTTGGTGATCCGGTCACCCATCCTCCTGCTACAACCTTCAATACACCTGACCCCCCAACAGCGACATGGACCTCCCCTTCACCATGACTGAACTCCAAGCCATTCTTGCCCGCCTCACCCGCAACACCACCCCAGGCAGAGACCACATTACCTATAGAACTATCCGCAACCTCCCGGGTGACACCCTTGAAGACCTCCTCCCCTATTACAGCAGCCACTGGGAAGCCGGCACCTACCCGTCACAGTGGTGCCACTCAGACATCAACGTAGAAGAGTTAGGTGTTGTGCGTGTTGGTACATACTTGGAGAACGGTGAAAACCAGCGTTAAAGACGGGAACACGAGAGAGAGAAGACAAACACACGCTCCCAGCGTGTGTGTGTCTGCTTTCTCTCGTGTTCGCGTCTTTAAGGCTGGTTTTCACCGTTCTCAGGCATCACCCTTATCTTCAAGCCCATCAAACCCGTCTCCGCCGCCCCCCTCCGACCCATCGCCCTCACCTCGTGCCTCGGCAAGATGAATGAACACCTAGTTCACCAGCGCCTCGCCAACTATCGTAAAGACCATAACCGTGTACCCCCTTACCATGTTTGGTTTCCGCCAAAATCTCTCCACTCAAGACGTCCTTATACAAAATGAAAGAACAGCTCCTCGACCACCCCAGCCGTTAAATAACATAAATACCCAGAAAGTGGAGGGGAAACAGCCCCGCTGGTAATGTAGTGGTCGTCGCACCAGACATGAATTCTGGAGGTTGTGGGTTCGGATCGCATCCGGGGGGCATTTTTGCTCCACTTTCTGTCTCTCAAATTCCATATGTGTTCCAATAACCTACCGCATTTCTCCCTTTTGCTTGCCAAGGCATTCTGGACTACCAACTCTTATATCTCTCTCTCTCTCCCTCTCTCTCTCTTCTCTCTCTCTCTCTCTCTCTCATCTCTATATATATATATATATATATAATATATATATATATATTATATATATATAACACATATAAAACTTCGAACAAGGTAGCCACGACGATTGTTGCCAACGCCCTTAGCAAAGGGACTTCCTCAGGATAAATTTTCCTCCGCACGTTTAGGTTTGGAAACGTGCCTGTGGTCAGTTGACTCAAGTCGCTGGTTTCTGCCCTTGTCAGGGATTCATGTGGTGGAGGGCACCTGTTCCTAATACACCTGCAGCATGCCAATGTGGCCTAGTATTACGTGGGGACTGGCGTGGGTTCTTCGAGGTTGGAATCGTCAAATTCTTGGTTTTTACCCTGTCCGCTGTCTGTTCCCCTCTATTACCGAGTGCGCCGGTGCACACTAAATCCTGTGGTGGATCTTATGTTGGTGCTCTGTGTGTTGGCGTGCGCCGCCTTTAGCCTGGCGTTGTAGACGGAGTTCGCGATGGCTTATGCGTCCATTAAAAAATGTCGGAAGGCCTCTCTCGAGTCGAAAATTGTTGTAAGTGACCGGGCCATTGTACTGTGACAGACGCCGAGGAGATAGCTGTTGCTCTTGCAGCGGCGGAAGGCTTCCGGACGGGCTGGTCAATGTACAAGAAGTATTGTGACTGTGAAAGCATGCTCTGGATAGAGAGCGTGGTAACGAGAGAGAAACGAACGGCCAGCACACTTCATCGTCAATTTCTTGGTTGCCAAATTCACCTGGCTATCGTTGTCGTAAGAGGAATGGCTGATTAAAAGCATGCGGAAATTCGTTTTAGCTTACACTGTACGTCCTACGCTATTGTGCGGCGGTCCAAGCGCTTTATTGTTTTTGCTTCAGTGTGCACAGTTTCGTCAGTTTGATTCAACGCTACGAACGTAACACTCCCCACATCACGTTAGTGTCGTCTCTTGGTGATTTATGTTTGCAGCAGTCGCCGGGGATCTTACATGGCGATAGGGGATTGGGTACGCTCCCAACAGGATAACTGTAGACAATCCCGAGGAAAATGATAATGACGGTGCCAAAAAACGTGATCCGTTTGTTCATCTCCAGTGGTACGTTATTTTCAACGGCACTAGAATATAAATGTCGTTATCGGAACCTGTTTCGTGAAATAAAAGTAAAAATATCTTGCTTGCCATGTCTTTCAGTCGAAATTACACGCTCACCCTACCGGAATGAAGGTATAACGTTGTAGCTAAATGACCTAAAGAAAGTAGGGTACCGTACAAAGACAAACGCGAAGAATCATGCGGCAGAGTAATAAGCTTAAAAGGGAGCACGTCCTCCAACGATCTCAGGCAAAGGCAGAGAGATTGAAGATGCAGCAAGCGTGCTTTCCTTATCCCTAGAACCGCAGAACTGGCATGCTGTGCAGTGGAAGTTTTCTAAGTGTACACTTGATAAGGGCGGCCGCTGGAGACTTTGCGAAGTTCGAAGGCAACTTTTATTTGCTACGTTACTTTTCTTTTTCTTCTTCCTTTCTTGTTTCGTTTGGAGCTTCATAAGGAAGCTTTCTTTGCTATGCCTGGTCCGAGCGCAGGGTTTTAATCCAACTGTTATGTACCTTTTCGCCCTCCCGGGTAAGCCTTGTCTTTTCATGGCGGAAATTTTCCGTCTAGGTTCTGTGTAAGGGTATTTATTGTTTCGCAGCTTTGACTTAATTTATTACGTTCCTTTCTTTGCTGCAAGGTTCGCACTTTATTTGTGATTTTAAACAACATTTATGCCGTCCGTATACTATTTATTTTAGCTACTAATTCACCTCGCTTTGTACCACATCTCATGCGCATATAAAGCATTTTTTTTTATGTTTCAACAGCTGCTTAAAGGGGCGCTGGCAGAAAATAAACCTGCGTGTAGTTTTAAAGAACGACCCTTTGGTAACTCACACAGCTTTATTGCAGCCACAGAATATGTTTTAGAACTAAGAAAGTGGCAGAAATATACGAAAAGTTTCACATTTTGCGCTGCAATGACGTAACATGGGCAAGAATAGCGTAATATGGGCCAGTAATAACAACATAGGTATCAGTGTGTTAACTGCGCAGTAGAACTAAACTGTTGCTTGAACGGAAATAGAGGCTTCGGTACAATCGCCCAATCATGTTTCGTAGCGGTGGTTCACCTAGGCGGCCGCTGATAGCTGATACAAGATTGTATGACGTCATTTAGACGGCGCGAGAAAACGTCTGGAGAGTCGCGACTGCTTCATCTGTTCTTTTAATGCCTGGGGTATTTGTGTGAGGTATGTGATTACCCTGGTATCAGTGTCTTCGGGGAAAAAGCTGTCCTTTAGATAACCCAACTCGGTCAACGTCTTCATGCCCCTTTAAAAAATACCATCTCGATGTCTGTGCGCAAAAGTTGGTTTATGGACTTGTGGGTCACATTTTCCTAGTATGTGCGGAAGTTTATAATATAGTAATTCACCGCAATGTTACTGTTGTGGTAAAAGTAAGACTGTTAATCACGCTAAATTTGGCTTCCAGGGTCGAGTCGTGTTGTGGTTATGTAGGGGGTAGACGGTTTTTTGTTTAGCATAAACTCCGTCTTCGACGTGCTTACTGGGGGATTCTGACCTATGAATTGCCTCTTTGCTGAAGGCTCGAGTGCCTGTTGTGCGGATAATATTAGGTACCTTCACAAGATATATCGTGTAGTCTCAAACATAGACGGTTGAAAGGCGTACGATTTCCTCTCTTGTGTCTGTATCCGGTTCCAGAAAGTGAATTTAACGCTATGGACTCCACGGATGCTCCGAATCTCGCACCGTTAGAAACGCCATAAAACAAAATTAAAAATTCTCTAATGAAAAACACTGTGTTGTGCGTTTAGCAATGATACCAATTTTTTTTCGCAAACTTCAAACAAATATTTCAGATCTTATCGTAATAAATGACGCCATTGTGACTCCAGATGCACTACAACCGCCCAGTTATGCTACTTGGTGGAGGGCCAGGCGGGTGATTGTCAATCGCTCAAAAAGGTTCAGTGACGTCAAAAAGAAATTGCCGGAAAGGGGCCATGGAGTCGACTATGCACCACAGAAATCTAGTTTATGGCAAGTTACTAGAGAAGGACAATGTTACGGCGGCCCTCCTTTTTCCCAAGCATGGATGCCTGGTGCATTCCGTCCTTATGTATTCGTCTACGTATCTTCCCCAAATTTTTTTTTCGTTTTTAGAGCGAAAGCTTTCTGATTGAGAGCGAGGGCATTCTGTTGTCAAATTAAAGCATTTCCCCGATACACCGGTAGGTCAGAGAAACGTTCTTGATTTCTGGACCCAAGGGGTGTGCCTCAAACCTGTCTTCCATTGACGGTAAACGTTTACTCGAAAACTGCGAAAAAATAACGGTTCCAGATAATACAATAAACGCATGGAGTACAATAATAGTATACCGGTATCTCATAAGCCACGTATAGCGACTGTACATATAGATCGTTCATAGAAGCGTTTACTTTGTGTCTGGGAAATCGTAGCATGAAGTCGTTTTTCATTTGCGAGTAGGGTCTTTGAAGGTGCAACGATCCATTCGACGTACTTTCAGTGAAAGTTGGACCCACTTCTAGCTTTCTATTTTCTCTCAACTTTCCTTAGGAAGGAATGGTAAATGGTTGTTCTCCAAGCGAGCCAACTGCTCTCATGTTTGCAGTGCGAGGCCAGGTTTGTGTCTTGGGGTGGTTTTCATTGCAAGATCGTCATTCATGGCAGCGCTCAGGCTATCCTGGTTTCTGGTGCGTCAACGGACGAATCGTAGAAGTTGTCGAATGTTGAACACAGAACGTTTGTTTGATTAGCTGAAATCGGCGGCAAAAAAAATACAATGCACCAAAATACACTCATTCAGAAAACAATCTTGCGGGGGCTTGTTAAGATTCGCAGTCGTTAAGAACAGAAACCGGCACACAAGTAATGGTAATGCGCAGGTTGTTGTTACAAACGTCTTAAGCAGTGCGTAAGTACGGGACACACATACATGTACCAACATCGTACAGCGTCGGCCGACCACTTATCCTGTGCAACCGTTTCTGTGCCCCTTGCTTTTACCGCGCTGCTACGATCTTTCACATGCGTTCAAAGTGCTGCTTTAACAAAAAAAAAATCAATTGTGACGCAAACGCAGTGTTTCAGCCCTCACGGACGACAGCCGGTGAATGATTTGCAAAAGGCTGTCGATTCGCACGCCTCAAATGGCGCTATGCTGGGAAAAAATGCTTTGCAGATACGCTCCGCAGCGCAGGGTCCGAAAGAAGAAAATTTCGGCTCAAGTGGACGTAAAGCTTTTGTATACTTCGTGTCCTGTTCGTTGTCTAGAAATTCACGAGCCGTCGCTTCACCCCAACGAGTTGTATTTGCTCCCTCAATTCTTCTCCGCGAGAACAGAAAGCGCGTAGCTAGATGAACAACAGAACGAATGGAAAGAAAAACTCGGATAGAGGAGGCCTGCTTGAAAGAGATGATCGGAGGGGGGGGGACTTTTTCAAAGATCAGTTCCGCATTTGGAAAGAATTCTTTTTGTTGTAGGGGGATAAACACTAGAATATCGCGACGTCCCTTCTTGGCGGATGGTTTTTCTGTGCACGTGGCAGACTTTGGCACCTGGACTCCGCATTGATTTTCGTGGTACATTTCTTTTTCACTTTGCTCGTTTCTTTGTCGTCTAACGTGTCTACTACCGCTCCTGGTTAGAAGTTAAAGCGATTGTGCCTGTGTTTTCCAACCATTTCACATTTTCAGCTTGAACACTTTCAGGTTTTTTGTCAACTCCTAACGACCTTCTTTTTCAGCCTCCCAATTTCCGTCGTATGCCTTTTTTTTCTCTTCTCGTCTCGCAGCACCTTTTTCGGTCACGCTTCCTGTTTTATTTCCCTCTCTCTTAAAAGGAAAATTATGGCTTTCACTTTGTCAGCTCACGCTTTAACGCGTCATAAACCCGGAAAAGCGGGCTGAAAAACGAGAGCTGCGCGCCACTCGAGGGAGCGCGAAAAATCCCCTCCACGTGGGCAGAAAAAGTTTTTGTTGTGTTGGTTGGCCTAATGTATACGCTGTTTTGGGACCACGTTTCTGGATGTTCCAGCCGCTGGAATGTTGTATCTATTAGGAATGTAGCTACTCCTTTTTCAAGGTATTTGGGATTGTCTTTTCATTCTTTTTCCTCATTCTTATCATATTTGCCCATATGCGTTAAAACGTAAGCACCTTATTTTCCTAATGTAGTGGAAAAAAGCGGAAGGGGAATGCAATAAATTCTGCTGTTTGCTCGAAGCGTCTAATTTTCGCCAGGTCGGAAAATGTCGGCTGCAAAAATATATACATTATCCGCTTTATAATACTGCAGAGTGCACTGTAACTATTTTGTGACTGTGGATAAATGATTCTACCCAGGTATACGGAAGCGGGGAAAACTCTTTGGGGAACTGAAGTCTGCTTACCTGCATGGTACACAAAAACCTTCCGATACTTTTAACAACTTTGCTTTTTGCTACATCGCATTAGCCGGTTGTTCATTTTTTTCTTCGTTATTTGGCGTGAAATACTTCAATTGACTTCTTTTCTGCTCCAACACCTTTCAGTCTATTCCTTCCTTTTTGTTCTTCTTTGAATGCACGTCCAGCACGTAGACTGGCACACTGACTGCTTAACTGGAATCAGGGTTCTGCACAGCTGGTGGGCACCTTTTGTACTGACGTGCCATCCCGTTCAGGTGTCATGCGGCTTGCGCTATTCTGTAACTTTATTGTTTCAAAACCTTAGCCGCGTGATTTTTGTGAGGCGACCACCCAATGCTTACGACTCCTGCTGATGCTACAAGCATGTATACACCAAGAATAATGGAACAATAACGACGACCACTTTTCTTAGAGCTACGCTTGGCATTTAAAGCATAGGAGCTTTGTTATTGCAACGCGGATGTTTGTATCGATAATACAAGGGGTGAGTATTGGTGTTTTTGTGCAGAAAATATAGGTTCTATTTTATGATCATGGTCAACGCGTGCGGAAATGTACAAGCAGGGTGAATGAACGTATGGCGGAACGGCGAATCACTGTGATATAATTCGTGGAAGAAAGATAAGCGGAAATATTTTTATTGCAAAGCGGATGCTTCTTGCGCCCTTAATTCACTCTTTTATGGCCGAATAAGGTCATTTACCACATTAGTAAAACAAATTCACCAAAATACTTTTCTTCGAAGGAAAAAATAAACACTGTTTCATCAGTGTGATATTTTTCTTTTTTTGTGTACTCAAAACTGTTACATCACTTTGGAAACAATTTTCTCACTTCGGTTTTCTTATTTTTAACTCACAACCTTCTTCAACGATGACATCATAATCCGACATGACCATCCCCTAAACTTGGTACGTGCTACTATTATCATGTCTCGAACCCATCGACCGACCGACCGACCGACCAACCAACCAGCATGCGCACATAGCACATCTAGTTGAGCACCGGGCTGCTTTCATGCAAACCCGTGTTTAATTTAAGTCCCACAGCTTTACGCAGCAGTTTTTTTGTTTATTTGCCCTTTACGGCGGCAGCCATATTGGCCGCGCAGCTACAATTACAACAACGGCGCTTTTTCGCGAAATGTGGAACTTGCGGTTCTCTCCGTAATAACAACATGCTGCCGCTTTCTATAGAAAAAAGAGAAGGAAACAATCAAGAAGTTGAAATTGTCATCTGATTAGAAACTGTTCTAATAACGTCAACCTGATAACATTATACCTCGGAACTAAAGTTTATTTGTCATTTATGAAAGGATTACACGTGATTACAGTTGGAACCTCTCACTTCAAAAGGGAAGAGTTCAACACCCTAGCCGAGATAGAACGTCCATCCTGCTGTGGGATTGAGAACTACTATTTTCTAACAGATCAAATTGCTATGCGCTAGCCCGTTTTGCGTTTGCTTCCAATTGTGTGGCGTCGTTTAGTGTTTCCACTTTTTGTGAGTTTCGCCGGGTTAGCTGACGTACATTGCGCTTTTACGGGAAACTTAGTTAGGCTTGCATATACTCAGTTCGCGCTTTTCACATCTCCTCCCTGAATGTTCTCCCAAAATTATGCGTGCAGCCTTCATCAAAGGTTCAAATTATCAGTAACCATTAGATGCACAAACCACGCTAACTGAAGAGCAAAAAAAATGCGGGTTGAATTCATCTCTGATGAGTGTCTTTAAATGAAAAACAATATTATGTTCGAAATAAGCGCTGCCGGATTTACTTAATATTAAGTTAAATTACAGTTAGTACGGTGACCGTCTGTATAGCTCTTCGCCGGCCAACAGCAGCTGTTAGGCCAAATTCGCGCGCACTTGCGAGTAGAGGCGAGACAGCCAGACAACCAGCATGACATTTTAAATGCTAAACCAAAACTTTGTTTATAACAAATTCAAATGTGCGCTTAAAACTGCTGAGGTGTGGGAGTACAGAAGGACTACATTTTTACAGATGTTCGTTCGTTTATGTACAATGGAATGTCAGCCATGGTTACATCACCTTCAAATGAGCTAATGGCTCCGTGTAAGAGGGATATATGCCAGGCATGTAATCATCAGATGGGTAGGGTTTAGTGCATGTTTTCTCGAAGTGCTGCATTTTTGTGTTTGCTTGCATCATCTTCTGAGGCGCGCTTCCGTGGGTGATCATGGTTCACAGCTGCCGCCGATATAGACGCGTAATAAGAGTTCATAGAAGTACAGGCATCACCGTCGGCAGAGACCTGTACGGAGGTGCGATTGTGTACTCTCGTTTCCATTGTTATCATCATTTTCTCATTGCGCCGTTTCCTCCTTCTGTTGTCATGATTTCGAGACCTGGTCTAGGTCCGTGGAGAGCGCTGCATTTATGCTATTAGCGCAAACGTGTTTTGATTTTCTTGTAGTTAGCATGCTCAGATTACCCCTATTAGACCTGTAGTCGTACAACTGTGTCCTCTTATTACCATCGCCATGATTGTTTTCCCTCTGTGTCGTTTTACTTGCCCTCGCTACCTTCTTTGCTTTTTCCTGCCCTACAGATACTCTACTAGCGTAAACGAGCTTTGGCACTTCTGTAATGACGACGATAAAGTTAGCGCTGCAGGTTTCAGTATAGGTCTCTTCCAAACATTTTTAAGTGAAAGGCCTTGCCACAACGCAATCACTATGTCCACCTTTAGATAGCTTGAGCCGAGGAAGAGTGGCCATTCTGAGCTCTCGACGCGCATATCCTAGGCCCTTGGTTTGAATGCGAAGCATTGCCCCAACTGTTTTATGTATTTGCTTTTATTAAAACGAAGTTTTCCATGTCTCACTGGTGGCATTTAACGGAAAACTCACTGCAGGAAAGGCAACTTTACGCAATAAATGACGACGACGGTGATAAAACACAAACACACAACACAAAACAGAACAACGCAAAAATCACAAACAAATCACTTCCACAAAACACTTCCAATCGTCGGAATCGAAACTGGATAGTTTGCGTATGAAGACGACGTGTGTCTGATTGCGCCATGCCGACACTCTCGAAGCAGCTTAGATTTTGGACCTTGACTTTCACTCAGGTTTACGGGAGAAAGCTTCGAATTTTAACCAAGTTTCTCTTAAAAAAGGGGCCTTGATATCTCCGTTTTGCGGGCGTCAGCTATTTATGGTGAACTACCTTTCTGTCTCACCGGACCTCGTATTTCGCATTTAATGCCTTCTCATTAAAAATAGTGTCCGCGACGAAAGCTAAACAGGAACCTTCCGACGTGAGGTAGACTGAGAGCTTTTGCGTCCACGCTGCCATCACGCTGTCCCATTCTCTTGCTCATTTTATGCCCTGTTAGGCTTCACGGCGCAACAAGATTGCCTGCTCGCCTGTTGCTTTCGCTACTGGGCTAGTGAGGCCCTCTGAGGGTATTGCCGTGCGCCCGATTGGATGCAATAGCTGCAATTTTATTGGCTAGCCCGATGTAGGTCCCTATCTCGACGTGTCTAATCCGATCATCCCTTTTTCTTCTGCCGTTTTGTCTCATCAGGCCGGACAGAAGCCGGGGTAAACTGTGGATAAGGAGGGGTGGACACGTCGATACCTTTTTTCCTCTAGTTCCTTCCACACGCCATTGTCGTAAAGGCCAAGCGTATGGATCCCACGAGGGAAACCGCTTTGTTATTTTTCAAGATTGAACCCGAGTAGAGGTGGCCGTATATACGCCGGGATTTACCTCCGACCTGTGATTCTCCTCCGCATTTTCCCACGACGACGCTAACGCCCTGGAAGAAAGATCTCCGGAATAAATGGTCAGCGGTGATCCCATGTCCGGAAAGAGTTGCTCAAGTAAATGGTTTAGCCGGAGCGACTAAGTCTCGACGGGTATTTACGGCCATTGCCGGCGGCTCTATTTACGCCGCGTTGCTCAGCTTAGAACCGGGAAACTGCTGTGTCTTATAAAAACAGCCACGAAGCTCATTAAATTTAACGGCTGCTGGTACCGGTGTTGGAGGTGGACCCCGCGGCAACTACCCTAGGAAAGGCGCATATTCACTTTTCTTTGAGATTGATTTGTGTTGGGTGGCTTCATCACCTTTTGTTTTGCAGTTGAATAGAGCCATGCTAAAGTGGGTGGACGTTTTTGTTGACGCAATTAAACTTTTGGCATTGGACAAGAGGGATAATGGATGTAACTGATTTTAATTGCCCATTATATATTTTTGGAGCGGGTTAATATGAATGCTGTTGGAAGCTTTTCGTCGAAATGCTCCTGGAAACTTAGTGCCAGTAAGAACACAGAAAGAAATTTAAATGAAAGTGTGAATTCTTTTGGCGCATTGTGACTCCATTCGGTGCCATCGTTGGAAGAGGAATGCGTTGAGCAGCCGGTAATGAACACTCATTCTACAGTGCCTGCCGAACGTGAGGACGAAATAGCCGGTGAAAGGGGGAACCTAACCGTTCTTTTGTAGAGCCGCACAGGCTAAACAATCACGCAAGATGGGGCCAAGTTATGTAACTCAAAATACTCCGCGTGTGTTGCGGCCTTAAGCAGTGATTACATTCGCGCTTCCTGTGTGATAGATGAACATTGCGAATGGAATAAAGAACACCTCGTTAAAAATAGTACGGAACCATTTATCCCGCATCCTGTCGCAACTCGGGGATCCGCGAACAATCTGGTCCCACAATTTGCCGCCAATTGACTTTCACCGTGCGGCATTTTCGACGGGTGTGCTAGCCAAAAAGGCGAAATAGGAAAGAATGACATGTCCACGAAGTTTACAAAATGACATACACTTCGCGCGGATAGGCATATACTCTGGCGCCCAGTGTGGCTTCACTGCCCTAATCTCTGGCTCCTAGAATTCCCCCAATTCCTGCGTTTTGTCACTTCGAGGGTTTGTGTGCAGTCCTCTCTTTCATTTATCTAGCTCTTTTTTGTATGTTATTTACATCCATGGAGAACCATCTCGGCTGTTTTCGAATTTTATTCGCATTCTTCTATTTTCATTGACCAGCCTGTCATGTCCGATTTTGTCAACCTGCACTCGCTTGCCTAGGGAGTCGAGAGCCGACCGCAATAAGCGTTGCCGAATGAGGGGAAAATACAGGAGCTTTCGCCCTTTTTAGACGGGTGGATTTAAAAATTAAAATCAAAACAACAGTTGCATTCAATGTGAAAGCTGTAAAATGCGGGGCAGTGATTCGCCAGAGTGGCTGTGGCGCCCTCTTTACCGGCGTTGGTACTGCAAGTAGACACGAGAGGGCGCCGCAGGCCCTGAAAAGAAGATTAGTATGCTGGTGGACGAAAAGCAGAGAGGGGAATATTGGCCTAGGACAGTTACCACCTGTAACAGGGAAAAAAAGTATTTCGGGCCTATCAGCTTTAGTGCCTGCCCTAAGCAGCGCTAGTATTAAACCAAGAGTGTAAAACATGGTTCTCACCCCTTTTGGGAAGATGACATGTAATCACCCCGCTTCAAACGGGAAACCAATAGCAATAATAATCATCATCATCATGATAGTTTTATTTTATTTTCTTTTTTCTACTTCTTATTTTTCGTATTTTTAGGCGAGGTGATTGTACAGTGGCGTTACGGCTAAGGCCGCTGTGCAACGCTACCTCGTTACGAAGGGGAAGCCGCTAAACATCATCATCGTCATCATCATTATCATCAGCCTATAGGAGACAGTGGATTGAGTTTACATTAATTCGGTGTAATAAATGCCTAAATTTACAATTTCTAAAATTTTCGTTGTACATTATAATGATTGCACGGTTTAACGCGTCGACGCAACGCAGGCAATGAGGCGCGCCGCAGTGGAGGGCTCCGGATTAATTTTGACCACCTGGGGACCTTTAACGTGCGCCGAAATCTCGAGCACACGGGCGGTTTTGCTTTTCGCCTCCATCAGAACAGCGGCCGCCACGGCCGGGAATCGAACCCGCGACTTCATGCTCAGCAGTGCAACGCCTTAGCCACTGAGCCACCGAGGCAGGTTCATTGTATTTTATATTTTAGTGTACTTATTGCGGCCTAGTGACGGCAGCCTCCATGGCAACGGCGCAGCACAAATATGATTCCCAACCGGAGGAAGAAGAAGAGGCAGCTCGCAGTCGTGCTTCCATGAGCTCTACTGTTTTTCCTCAACTATTGCGGTAATTTCATCGTCCATCTTAACCAGTGTTATCCGTGTGCGTATCAAGTTGTGACGATCATTTTGACCCCACGGTTGACCCTGTCAGTGCAGTGTTACCTTTGTTAAGGCTGTTATTCTTGATGGCCGTGTCATGGCCATGTCAGGCCTAACCCTCCACCCCCGAGAGTTGGGCGTGGCGCCTGTGCCTGTCATGCAAGGGACATCGCGCGTCGGAAACGGCACTGTGCCTGTCTCAGTAGCTGACTCCAGTCTTCCCCTGGATACCGACATGGACCCAGAAGTAATGGAAGACGGCCACGCAGAGTCCAACGCAAGAAATAGCCATGGCTTCATCGAGGTCGTGTCTAAAGCGCGACGCCGACGCCAACGTGGCTTAGCTACAAAAGGAATTGCGCAGCCAGCCCTACCTTCAAGCAAATGCCACTACAGCCTCTACGTCAACACGTAAGCCATGCATTCGTCCTCAACTCCCCGTGACGTCTTCAAGCTTGTCTTACAACCTCAAGGGGGCCTTCGTCTCGGGGATGTTCAATAAGCAGAAATCTCCATCGCCTTACTCAATGCCATCCGGACTACGTGGCGACAGGCGAACCTGGAGCTACGTATCGACACAACCCAGAATACGCTTTCAGTAAGCACACTTCTGCGGAGGCCGCGCGTGCTCTAAGCCAAGTTAAACAAATCACTATCGGGGCTGCTATACACCAAGTCTCGCTCTACGGCTTAGCACCAGACGACTCAATCAAGCGCATTATCCGTGGGGTACCCCTTCGTTTCACACAGCCGGAAATCCTGAGCAACCTGGAGCAGAACCACGACGAGATCTACGCAGTGCGCAGATTGGGCCAAACTACAACGGCCATCCTTGCTTTCGCGGGACCAAAGTTTTTTTATCATGTGGGTCATTCCATGCCAAACGTCCCAGCCGTAAAATCGACCATTCCGGATTTGCTCAGTAAAAATTGTGGGTCATCCTCGCATGGCCCACAATGCTCCCTTGAAAGCGTTTTTGTCCAAAAAAATTTGTGTTTTTCTAGCGGCCATTTTACTTCCAGGGTTTAAAGCAAACTTACGTCTGTGAAAAAATACATGAAAAATTAATTCTGCTACAATGGCCACCATTTTTTGTGAACATCATGTTGAGACCCTCGACTACTCTATGCGGCATTTTAAAAATATTTTTCTTTTTTTTTTGCTGTGATTACGCCATTCAGAAAATACACAATGTCGAGCATTTTCTAACATTTTTAGCAAATACGAGCACATTCTCTCAGCCAATGAAGCATTTGTACCTGTATCTCAGCATTGTTGAAAAATTGGTAAATACTATATTACACTGAACAAAGGTGAAATGTGTGAGAAAACGTTTGGTCAAACTTGGAAAATCTCCTTTCTGGCTCATATTCACTTCAAATTGCGCATTGTTGTGCTCATAGTAAAAATATCAAATACACGCCATTCACTAGCACAAATGATCGCAGTTTATTTCAGAAAGTTTAATCAGAACAGTTTTTGTTTTAACAGAGAAAAAAAAATTCAATTTGTACAGCGACACTACGTCACCCCGTTGTTCCACAGAGCGTCTTCTCTGCACGGCATGCACCTGCCTGCATGAAAAAGGCGCGAGCCAGCGGGTTTGCACTACAAAAATACCTCTCGCAGCAAAGGTATTCCTAGCGTCAGTACAGGAAAAGGAATATTTCGCGTGTTAGTGGGAAAAGTACAACGTGGGAAGCTAGCGGGTGGCTGCGCCCATTCCATGAGTACGGGCAACTCAACGGCTGGACATCAGATGTGCATTAAAGCATCGGGTTATGCAATTCCCGCTAACGCATACAAATAAATCCGTTTAACTAGATGACTCCGCCGCTGTTTATTTAGTAATTTTCGGCACACTTAAAAGATACCACATATAGTATACCCTGCTTGTTAATGCATCGTCCATGTCAGCTAGTCGATGAGTTACGCATACTCATGGAATGGGCGCACCACCGCCTAGCTCCACGTTGTAGTTTTCCCACTAACACGCGAAATATTCCCTTTTTTCCTGTGCTGACGCTACGAATACCATTGCGGCGAAAGGTATTCTTGTAGCGCGAACCCGCTGGCTCGGGCCTCTTTCATGCAGGCAGGTGCATGCCGTGCAGAGAAGACGCTCTGTGGAACAAACAGGATGAAGTAGTGTCGCCAGTACAAATTGAAATTTTTTTCTCTGCTTAAAACAAAAATGTCTGATTAAACTTTCTGAAATCAACTGCGATCATTTGTGCTAGTGAATGGCTTGTATTTGATATTTTACTACGAGCACAACAATGCGCAATTTGAAGGTGAATATGGGCCAGAAAGGAGATGTTTTCAAGTTTGACAAACGTTTTCTCGCACATTTCACCTTTTTTCAGTGTAAATATAGTTTTTATCAATTTTCCATAATACTGAGATACAGGTACAAATGCTTCGTTGGCTGAGAGAATGTGCTCGTATTTTCTAAAATTGTTTGAAAATGCTCGACATTGTGTATATTCTGAATGGCGCAATCACAGCAAAAAAAGGAAAAAATATTTTAAAAATGCAGCATACAGCAGCCCAGGGCCTCAACATGATGTGGGCAAAAAATTGTGGCTATTGTAAGAGAAGTTACTTTTTCATGAATTTTTTTCAGCGACGCTAGTTTGCTTTTAAACCCTGGAGGGTAAGAGGGCCCGCCTAGTAGAAAGAACAAAATTTTTTTTGGACAAAAACACTTTCAGAGAGCATTGTGGGACATGCGAGGATGACCCACAATTTTCGCTGAGCAAATCCGGAATGGTCGATTTTACGGCTGGGACGTTTGGCATGTAATGACCCATGTACGACTCTATGGGGCCGAATACCCTTGCTAAATATACAAAATGAGAATTCCTGTGTGTTCTATACGTCCTGCGATTGGACAACGTTCCACGGCCTGCCCTCAACCGCCAGCTCAAGTTTGCCACCAGGGCGGTCTTCGAGACCTTGTTCCAGATTACCCGTGCTCTCCCACGTGTGGCCTCTCCGGTGGCCTTCATCTGTCCGGCTCCCCTGGCTGCACCAAGCGCTACACAGAACCGTATACTCTGCGTCAACGACGGTTCGATAAGCCAGATCGGAAAGCCGGGAGCCAGCTCGAGACCCCTCTTTGACACGAGGGCGACGCCAGGAGCCGTCTGCCACGCCGAGTTCGAGACTGCGTAGCAAATCCAGCAGCAGAAGTTCTCGACCCAAAAAGACTGGGAAAATTGGCTCAAACGTGGATACAGAACAAGTACAATGGGCAGAACCGGTCTTTCCCACAGCTCTGACCTCAACCTTTCCCTCCAACTTAAATCATAAGTCTGCCACACCATGTCAGGTTTGCACAGAACTCCAACAGCTTCTTGAACAACAAAAATTAGTTATCTCAGCTCTTCAATCGCTTCTTGACTCATTAGAACTCAGTAAGGGTACCGGACCGAGAAACGCAAGAAACCCAACGCACAGCCCCCACCTTTGACCTCCGTGCCCCTTACCACACCACAGTCCTTGACTGCCGCGCCCCTCCTACGCCACAAGAAACCCAGACCGCAGACTGAAGCCCAATCCGACAAGCCCTCGTGGTTGCAGTACATGTTAACCAAGCTTAATGCCCAACTTGTCACCTTAAATCAAGAAAATCAAAACCTTAGGCAAGACAACAATCTCCTTAGGCAAGAAAAATAACTCGCTACGAACCGAACACCTAAATATCCGCCAAGAGGTAATGCCTCTTCGTGCCCTGTCCGGCCGTTTAGAGACCCGACCTGATGCCGGCCCCATCCGTGAAGATAGTCCTGAACGCACGGGCTCTCGCTCCCACCGCCGACCCGCCCCTAATGCCAGATCCGTCAAAACCAAACCCTCCAACTCATCCCTTGATGACCACGACACAGCTTAATAAGCACATCACTGCACTCCTGCAGTGGAACTGTCGAGGCTTCAGGAACAAATCAGGCTCTTTACAAAAATATATAAACACTCTCGATACCCCACCTGATATTATCGCTGTCCAAGAAACGAACGACCTCATCAAGCTTCCGGGCTATATCACCTATGAAAACTCGTTTAAACGAGCCACAGCCACACTCATCCGGAATTCAATAGCCTCTGTACAGCGTAGGACGCCACAAAAAGGGTGCCAACACACACTATTAGAATATTATCACAATCGACCAAATTTAAATCCAATCTCTTCATTCTCAACATCTACTGCCGGCCCTCCACCAAAAAATCTGACGTTCTATCTGCGATACAGGATGCTATCGCCCTGGGTGGCTCCCGTCCGGTACTTATTGTAGGAAACTTCAATGCCCACCATCAACTTTGGGGTTACAAGTACAGCACGACAAAAATCGGCAAGTTGCCTCGAACATTGAGCAGCTTAATCTTAGCATCCTGAATGACCCAAATACACCGACCCGAACTGGCACCAGTACTTGCACGGACACCAGCCCAGACTTGTCTTTGTTGGCGGGCCAGCTCGATGTCGCGTGGTCATCCGCTCACACTAACTTAGGCTCAGACCACAACATCATTCACCTGCTGTTGCGTAACCGAGACTACAAGGCAGGATTAGGAAAAACTCGCATTACTAACTGGGATAATTTTCGAATGGCGCTGTGCAGCCATTCGCCAAACCCCGATCACTCCTACAGTGCAGGAATAGGCGACCTTCTTCAGACAGTTCATGCTCATACGCGAGCTGTAACCACGACTTACCAGACCCCTTGTGTGGATGCGAGGATGCTGCACCTTTGTGAAGCACGCCATAGGTCTTACCAGTAGATGGAAACGCGGAGTACGCATGGCGGCGGAGTACGCACAGTCGTTAAGCAAATACAATTGGCTGCAGCTTTGCGACAGCCTCCAGGGCACTCTGACCTCCCCAAAACTTGAAACCTACTTAGGTACCTTATAGACCCCCTAACAGCAAGGGGAATCAAAACGAAACATGCCCCGCACTCTTCACGCTTACCCCCGGCACTCCAGAATAGTTCATTCAAGGACATAACGGCTAAATACCTCCAAATAGAGATACTATCTCTTTTGCCACCGTACTATGGTACTCCCAACACAGACATGGACCGAGATATCCAACTTTTTGAAGTGGAAGCAGCCCTGGCTGAATGCAAGAAAAGGAGTAACCCGGGTCCTGGTAAGTTACCTATATGTCCAGGCCAATTTAGGAGACGATGAACTTGCCATCCTGCCTAAACACCTCAATGAATTTGGACATCTGGCCGCCTACCTATTCAATGAAAAACCGCCGCAATCCGCTTGATTCCTAAAGCTGGCAAATCCTCACACAGACAATCTCCGGCCTATTTCTGTTACCTGTTGCGTAGGGAGCCTACTGGAACGCATTATACTCAAAAGGCTTGAAGAACCAACCAAATGCCCAAAACAATGTTCGGCTTTTGACAACATTTAACCATCCAGGATATTATGTTGCGACTCAGAGGTAATTGCACCTGCCACTCGTCACTCTCCTCTAGCTTTTTTGGCCCTCGTCCTAAAAGGGGCGCTCGAATATATTGCGCATGCATTGATTCTTTTCCGCCTTTATAGTACTGGCTGTGGCCTTCGAATTTGTTCCCACATTTCAGACTTCCTCACAGGCCACCAGGCTGTACTCAAAAGTGGAGATATAAAAATAAACCAATCTCTCTTGGCAGTCGCGGTACGCCGCAAGGCTCGGTACTGTCTCCACTCCTCTTCAATATCGCTTTTCTGGGTCTACCAGAACAGCTAGAGCAGATGCCGAATCTTCACCACGCACTGTATGCAGACGACATCACCCTCTGGACTGGCACAGACTCTCTCGGTGGGCTGCAGGACACACTGCAGCGTGCAGCCGAAGAGGTCAATAATTACGCCCAGGCTTGTTGCTTACATAGTTCACCGCAAAAATCAGAACTTGTCATCATCAGGAAACACTCCCACGACACCACGTCGAGCCCATCGAAATATCTCTTGACGGCCATTCGATCAAACGCATCCAAACGACTTTGCCTTGTCAAAACCACGTAATATGTCAGATCAAGTCGTGCGTATGATTAGGCGGGTCACTAACCGGCATCGAGGAATGAAAGAAAAAGACACAAAGACTAATTCAAGCTTTTGTCATTCCTTGGCTCACTTATGTCGCCCCACACATGGCCCTAACCACATCCGACATCGAAGCACTAAACAGGATCATTGGGAAGGCATTTAAACAAGCCGTCAGGCTCTCTATGAGTCCATCGACAGCCAAGGTTTTGCAAATGGGTCTTCCCAACACCATTGAGGATCTCAATGAAGTTCGGCCTGCTAGCCAACGCGTTCTTCTGACACACACTAAAGCAGGTCACTTTGTTCTGCAATGCATCAACTGGACCTGTGCAGAACAAACCCACCTTGTCACTTTGTCAGACGAGTGGCGTAAACATATCTCTGTACGACCCCTACCAAAGAATACGAACCCCGACCTCCATCCCGAGCTCAGAAACCGCCCGCAGTCAAGCCCATGAACGCTTATATGGCAATCGCTCTGACGTGTCCTACACCGATGCGGCGAGCTACGCTTGCAAGCAAACCATAGTTGGGCGCGTCGGACGCCCAACAGAATACGGCCCCAGTCTACGGACGTAACTTTGTTGACTGCTGTTTTGCCGCCTGTGTATTCTTTGAGTTGTTAGGGGAGCAAAAGTTCGCTCCAATAAACTTGTTTTTTCTTCAAGACAGCTGCGTCGTCTTCGGCTACGTGACAATATGTTCCTACAATCCCTTTACTATCTTTATAGATGTAGTGTACAGACATAGAGGAAGGAGGAATTACCGATGTCACTTCGTGTCAGCACACTTCTTGGTCATGTAGTTTAATGTCACCTTTTTCGTTGAAATCACGGTTTTACTATCTGATGCCTGGTGAAGTTTTCATTCTTGCTAAATCAAGCACAAAAACGATTCGAATGCATTGAGCGGCTCCATGCGCGTTTGAAAAAAAAACAACAAAAACAAAAGAACAATCTATGTGTCACGGCCTACGTAACAAAAGTGGAACTGAAGGTTGGGCAACGGGCTTTACAACGCACTTGTGTTATGGCAAACTGCCCTTCAAGAGATACAATGACACCTTTTTCAAGTTTTCTTCAAATAACTAGGGCTCTCAGAGCGTACTCAAGAAATACAGCGAGTAATTAAAATAGTGGGTCACAAACTACCTGACCCGAAAATGCCGCTCTATGGCACTCTGAGAACTTTCAAACTTGCTCAAAAGATTCTTCTCTCTTTCCCGGTCTCGGCATTCTTCAAGCGCTCAAATGAGGTAATAGAGCGTGTAGCGGCTATTGGATGGCTTTCTTTCATTTTCAGCAATAAACGCATTCGGTAGGCATTTGAAAAAAAAAGCAAAACAGCAATGGAGGGCAAGAAATATAGAATAAAATCAAATCAAATATGCATTCGGACGAGCAAATCACGGAGTGCCACTCAGTTCAGGTGATAACTATACCTTCAAGAATGCTTCCAGACAAGAATAAAAGTGTGAAAGTGTTTATAAAAAGTGTTGCAGAGTCCCTTTAAACTGAAAGTACACTTGACGCATAACTGAAACGCCCAATCTTCGCTCTCGTAAAGTGAAAACCAATGCTTCCAGTTCGGTTGTGGGTTTCAGCATCATGCTGACACAAAAGCGAGGGCTTGTGCGACTGCGACTGCAAGAATATTGATTGCGGCACCATGTACTGGTGTCGCGAAAGTGTGTGATCTATACCCTCGTTGCTTTGGACACCTGGAGGGCATATCGTACACCAGTGAGCTTCCCTTCAGCGACTATAGGAAGGGGGCCGTAGCTGTAGAAGTGAGGCGTTTTCTCGCAGTTTGTGCATCAAGCCTGTTTCAGCTACCATCATTCTTATCGCGACTCCAGCATCCTTCCCAGCACCCAAAGTCAACACCGTCGACACACGTCGACACAACTCATCTTTCACCATCGACGATAACGCTAAACAACGATGCCACGCGCACTTTCTGGTGCGTTTTCTTGCCTTTTTTGGTTGTTTGTTAGCTGAAAGAATGTCACAACTTCCAGATGCAGACAGGAGGACATTTCTCATCGCGCGTGCTAGCATATTTCAACGGAAGTGGTAACTGCGACAGAATAATCAATCACAAACCCGCCTCGTGCTCGACGCTACTCCCGGCTTAAGCTTCGGCGGTGCTTAGACGTCACGTCAAGCGCAATCAACGTCACTTCCGGAACTCAGGGAAGCTACCCTTCCTTCGGCCTGCACAGAACCTCTTTCCTTGTCGGGGAAAGAGCAAATCTAGGAGACAAATGTCCCGCGCTGATAAATAGCCAGTCGGCACGCCATGGGCTTGGCTTAGAGGCACTGTTCTGGTTATGTGGCGTTGCAAGCCTACTTTTTTTCGCCCTTAGGCGACGGGGGACACAGGAAGGGCTTGGTCACAGTCTGAAATTCCCTGAAAAACGTGACGGTGTACTCGACGAGACTAATGTTCGCCGGCTATGTCGTCTCATCCTTAATGATTTCGTCCGGTACGGAGTGGCGTCGCGGTTCATTACGTTTCTTTTCCCTTGCTCAGTGTCAGCGACTTCTCTTGTCTTTTAAAGTGTGTTTTGTTGCATTTGTGCCATTCTTTACGTGTTTTTTCGGACGTCGGAAATGTGCGCTCAACCATATTTTACCGGAGACGGAAAGTTGCCGAGGAATTAGTTTTGGAAAAGCCGTCTCGAAGAAGGAAATGGACTCGTCGGAGATGAACCCATCCAGCCGATAAGCGCTTGAGACTATTTTGTTGCAGCTATGATGTAGTCCTTCCGACGACAAACAGTTAGCCCTGGTCTCAAGTAAATATTCGAATTATTACAGCGTGCTTTTTGTTGAAGTAGGAAATAAATGACATACGTACATATTTCGAGGGCAAGACTGATAAGTAATGGTAACTACTGGATATGGGCATACATTTGTTGTTTTTGCTGTCACGGTGTTGAACATTCACTTCGTTCATAACTATGGCTTTTGCTTTTCGGATACACGGTTTGAAGTGGTGGTCAATGGTGTCAGGAGACCATCGGGGTCGAATGTTATGATGAGCGCCATTCTGGACGAACGGTAGCTTGACCGCTGGCGCGTACATTTGAAGAAAAGTCTGGAAACTACGAAGTTTGTCGTGTGTATAAAATGTGCATCATTAGCAGACTAGCGGGGATCGTTCGCTAGCTGTGGCTATACTCTAACCGATTTTAATGCTATTGCAGTTATGCACTGTAACACAAGGCAGCACGCGAGGTTAGTATACGAAAATTGGGAGCGGTGGCACATTTCTTTATGTGGTCTAATAAGTACGAGAAATGTATACTTCAAGCAACGCGTTGTTATTTGAATGCCATTGCCTAAAATGGTCTTATAAAACAGTGTAGTTAGCAAATACGCACAGAAAGGCAGTTAGAAAGACGCACTCCGAAAATCAGCGAGATTCTGCTCGTCCTTCAAAAATATAATTTTTTCTATTCTTGTGGTGATAATAATGGTTACACGGGCGATGAAGGCGGTAACTTCTATTTCGTTCACTTCTACCAAGGCATTCCCCTCGACGGCATCGGTTCACATGCTTTGACTATTTTTTGAAACCGATGGCGACAGGGTGGTATCGCAAAGACTTTATTAGGGCTATCTTGTGGTGAACTCAACTGACTCACTAGAGCCACTGATACTCCCGCGTCTTTGGGTTTCAATTATCTATTACGTTTCCACAAATTTCTACGGTTGACCGCTTTGCGGTACCTATTTACTACGGAATGTAGGTAAAGCTTACGATGCCCGTTTAATATACCTGTTTTTTTCAGCGAAAGTTGTGGATGTGGAGCTTAGGCTTTCGAGTTGCCATTCCTCCGATCCATAAGCGTCTAGTAAGGATAATAGCACCGTATGCACACATGCATCACGAAACGCCCAACGCTGCGAAGGAGTACGTGATAGTGTTGAAGGTTAGGTTAAATCGCGTTTTGTAAGAATACTTTGTCCAGTCGTTCTGGCCAAATAAGAGCTTTTCTTTCTCTTTCTTACTACCTTATCTCTCGCTAAATATTGTGTTTATTGAGTCGGTGTTCAGGCCCTTTAAGGTAAACAATCTGAGGTACATATCCATTCGGGGATTGACCATGAAGGTGAGCGGATACGAAATGTGGTTATTTGGGAGTATAAAGGCGTAAAGGTGTATGACCAGTGTCACAAATGCGTCAATTGGGTGCCCTGGTCTGTGGCTGCGAGTGCAAGGATGCCTCAGATAATTCGGAGCTGCATCTATTGATATAGCGTACATGATGAAGTACACCCATCTCCCTATACAGCGCGCGACTGTTCGGCAATCTTATTCATCCTCAACATCATCGACACCACCATCATCATCACCAGCCTATCTACGCCCACTGCAGGGCAAAGGCCTCTCCCATTAATCATTATTCTGGTCCTATTCTTACTGCGACCAATTTATCCCCGCAAAATTCGTCACTTCATCCGCCCATCTAACTTTCTGCGGCTCCCTGCAACGCGTTCCTTCTCTAGGGATCGACTCTGTTACACATAATGCCTTTCCATTACATGCCCTGCCCACATCCATTCCTTCTACTTAATTTCTACTAATATACCCTTAACACGGGTTTGTTACCTGACCCACTCCGCTCTCTTCTTGTCCCTTAATGTTACACCTATCATCGTACGTTCCATTGCTCGCTAGGTTGTCCTCAATTTAAGTTGAACCCTCTTAGTGAGTTTCCAAGTTTCTTCCCCTAGGTGAGTACCGGTAAAATGCAGATGTCATACACTTTCTTCTTCAAGGACAATGGTAAGCTGCCATTCATTATTTGAGAATGCCTGCCGTATGCACTCCACCCCATTCTTCTCCTTGTAATTATCTCTGCCTCTTGGTTGGGATCCGGGATCACAACTTGGCCTAAGTAGATATATTCGCTTACAACTTCCACTACCTCGCCACCTATCTTGAACCGCTGTGCTGTCCCGACGTTATTAACTATTACTTTAGTTTTCTGCATATTAATTTTCAGGCCGACGGTTCTACTCTGTTTGTACAGTGCAGAAAGCATGCTTTGCAACCAATTCGTTCCCTGAGTTACTTGGCAAAGGCAATGTCATCAGCAAATCCGATGTTACTGAGGTATTTCCTTATTCACGGATATACAAAGGGGTCAACTCTGCCAACTGATCACGTGTTGCCTCCTTTTGGAACGATCTTTGGATAAATATGGAGGAGAATCTTCTTCAGGTGTAGCATATATGTGAGCGGAGCCGGTTGTTTTGGCTGGGACTGACGACGACGACGACAGCGTCTTGGACATATGCCAGGTGATTGTACATGGTGCATAAGAAAGCGCGGGCACACGATCATGCATCGATTGCTCCCATTGTAGACCTCCCGGTAAGGAATAAGAGGTAGGCCGCATGAGGTGAGGTCGTTGGCCGAAGCCAGCCTATGGGAGGCGCCCCCATGGGCGAAGAGCCGGGATGCCTGGCTGGAACGGGGGAACGCCCTGAGGGGTGGACAAAAAATGATTTAGGAGCGCCAGGTGCAGGTGGAAGACGTGATTGGTGAGTATTCCAAACAATGAAGGAAGCTCACACGAATGCGTAAGACTTGATGGTGGCGAAGCTGCAAGCAATAATGGCGTTTTTCCTCTTTTTCGCCTCCCGGCGTTGTTTAAGCCTCTCCACTGTACGAGGGACCACCACGGGATGTTCGGCTTCCTCTATCGCACACGGTTCTGCGCAGCACGTGGCCTTGTGGCCGTTGTTCGGGACGCGCAATTATTGCTGTGGCGGCGGCCTCTTCAACTTCCTCCGCCACGTCCCGCGCACGGGTTCTGCGCACGTCTCCTTTGCCTCCCCGCCTATCACTGCCCGTTATCAGGCCGGTACTCTGTGGTGGGTGCGTGCCGAAGGGGGTGTGGTTTGACCTTTAGTGCTCAAGTGCAAAACTGCTCTCCCCGAGAAGGCTGCTCGAGGTAGCGCAGTCTAGCTTGCCGCTACAAAAACACGTCCTGCTATACGACATAAAAAGTCATGAAATAATGGACCTCTACCGCAACAACGTACCTTGGCTTAATGCCACAGCGGGATTGTTGACGGAGGCCTCCGGCAAAACGACAAGTGAAGGAATGCCGACGACTAATCGCGCAAATGTTTGGAGCCGCTCTGCTTCTGATGCGGGGTTCATAGCCACTCGACCACGGGTATTTTTGTAAATCCACGAGAGATTCAGGCATACTCACCGATGATGATTACACACTGCCATAGCATAAGAGACAGTAGTCTTCCATGAGACTGGTGATGTCCGCTGAACAAAGATGACTGGCTCCTTAAGCCAGCTGAATGCAGTGAAAGCGATTGTGACAATGATGATGGTGCGTACATGTTATTTCAATTTACGGGGTCTGAGCGAACGATGTCATATGGCCAACTGACAACGAAAGCAAAGCGATCCATTAAGACTATGTGCAAATCTTCGCTTACAACAATTTATAAGTGGGGACGTGTTTTTTTGGAGGTTGGGAGCAGTTAATAAAAATTCACCTTGGTAAATTTTGCTGCAATTGCCAATAAGAACACCAGAAACAGGTCGTTCCTGTTACACACCAATGCCAGAATGCTTGCGAGTGGCATCCAAACATAGATTGCCTCGAACGCGCAATGAAAGTGTCCTACTTGTGTATGAGAGGGTTGTCGACTTGCTCCAGGCAAACACAAGCATATGCGCACATGGGCCGTTGCGACGCAGTTACTATTTGCCGGGTTTGAAAGCAGTAGCTTGAGGACTCCGCATCAGAAACATTGCGCTTCAAGAAATAAGAGCTGGGATAAATATACGTAAGCAGCAGGCGTTGTAGGTCGGGTAAGCGTTTGGGTGATCGGCTGGGAATCTTTGGAATAATGCATGCCAACACCGAGTGTTTTTTTTGCGACTATTTTCCTTTGCATGGTTTTCCGCCATTCGCACCAGCAACCAATTCAATTCCAATTTTTTCTTCTGGTATTATGGGCTGCGTTGAGTCGTACATACGTTTGTTCCGTAGCCACGACCCTCCTTCCTGACCTGTGTTCTTCTCATCCTTCTTTTCAATGAATGTGAGGTGACCTGACCTTTTTTTTTTCGAAGTGCTTAGGAAGACTTAGATATCCATCGCCTGACGTACCCATAACGTGTTTGCAATCATGTTGATTCTTAAAGGTAACCTAGTGCTAATTATTTGAGAATTATTTTCGAGAGAACTAAACCAGATACTGATGCTATGGTTTAATTGGTTATCGTTGCTTGGATAAGCGCTTACATAAGAATATTTACATTCGTGCATTTTTTTCTCATAATTCGTTAGCAATATGCCAAACTTTAGACTTCCGGTTCAGTTGCTCAACTGTACTTTTAATGTGTACAAGTTTATTTGTATACCGCCCACTGAGCGTCCAAACGCCCTTACTGAAAAAGACAATTTTATTTTGCGAATCTCGAGTGCCTAGAACCCGTGATTCAAGCAGTCAAGAGACCTAAATACTCCCTGTATGGGAGCCTGTAAATACTTCCGGAGAGACGGTGTGCTAGTTCTGGTCTACGTCGCAAAGGTACAGTTTCGTGCAGGTTCGTGTGATCGAAGGCACCACCCACAGCCGACCACAGGGCAACAAAGAAGTGAGCTGTCAAGCCTATAGCGTCCTGGCGGTAAAATAAATCGCGTGACTGCTCATAATCGGCACATGCACGAGTGCATTCAGTGTACGCAGCGCTTTTCTCTGTGCTGTTCCGAAACGATCGCTTCTTTCGGTCCACCATATAAGCACGACACGTTGTGTGTGTTGAATATGCCAGGCATATTTTTCCCTTTTTCTTTTTTTACCTTTTCAGGGAGAACAGTTATATTTGCCAGTAGTACTTTTTACAGGGTACGTACATCTTTGCACCAATGCGAAGTAATTAGGGCTCTATTGCCAGCATACAAACCTTACAATACCGACGTCCAAGATGATGAGTCTGTGTGAACCCAACTTTTTGGAATAGGATGCTCGAGTGCGAGGCGTGGTTACGGCGTGCATTCCACCGTCACGCGATTGTGCCTGGATCGAAAAGAGTTTACGCCACTAGCGGTGATATTAGCTGCATGAGGCAGTGTCATACACGCAGCGCCGTTGATAACGGCTGTTTTCGTAGGTGCGTGACGACTACACTCTTTGGAATTGCAATCCAAAGGTCATAGCCAGTTGCCGTGTGATTGACTTCATGGGCTCGCTGTCGTGGACGAGCTTCGTAGGCCCATAAGTTAGTGACTTGTGGTGCAATATCCTCGCAAGGAGCGGGTGTTCATTGCGGTGTGCAAAGGTAGTGTGTAGCAACAACGATCAGTTTCTTTTAGTTCTTGCCAAACGGATCCGGTTTAGTATGGTCACGCGTAGAAATATGTCGCAAGAACAGTTGGCTAGTACAGCTTGGGGCCGTTAATGGTTACACGTGCATGTTACTCTAGGTATTGCGAGAGGATCGCCTGCTGTGCACATATGTGCTCCATCCAAACTTACAGATATTTTCAGCTTTGATGCGAATGGTTGTCTCTGCTCTTGTATCGACCATTGCCAGGGTATATCGGGCATAGATAAAGATATGGGTACTTGGGGCTAGTAATCTTCGAGTTTTTGGTGCTTCGGGGCGTCGCACTAATGGCTGGTTTGAGTTGACTGTCTTTGAGGTCGCGTTTTTATGTCTTCAATGTCGGTCTTCTTCACTCTCGATCGGCGTCTGATTGTTAGGTAATTGTCTCATTCCATGAAGGGGTCATGCCGCAGCTACACGGGAGCTTGGAGCTGTGTGCGCGCCGTAGGACCTCGTCGTTGTGTTGCAATATTTCCCCGCAAAGACGCTTCGCCACCTCCAGAAGCTTCTGCTTTCAGTCTCCAATTCATGCCAAGTTGGGCGGAAAAGGCAGCTCTGTTGCGGTAGTTCTCCAGTTCTCCAGTTCAAACCGGACAAGTTCTGTGCAAGAGCCGTCCAAGGACGGACACCATCCACAAGTTCTTAAAACACGCCAGATGCTCCTGAGGGAACAACCTCTTCTCCGCAGTGATGTCTTCGTAGGAAACATGAGACGACACACCAGTCCACCCAAGCAAATGTTCTCAGTTTTGTCAAACATATGCCTTTTGAGGCTATCAAAGGAGTGCTGTCATCTCACCCCTCCTGTCAAAGTCACCCTGAAGTCGAGCAGTCTTGGCTTTGGAGCCCCTGGTATCAGATTCCTTCAAGGCATCGCTGCGTGGTTGTGAGGGACAGCAATTATGACTCAATTGGCGACCACCCCTCCAACAGTGTCTTTAAACTCCAATGCCAAGAACTGCAAAATATTTCACTGGAACGCCCGCGGCATACGCTCAAAACTTGCCACTTTTCGCCAGCTGGTACAGACATCATTTCCCGTTCGTCGTAATCTCAGAGTCCCGTGTTGGCGACCACTTTCGCCTCAAATTCTGTTATTTTCTTCCTTCGCATGACCGGCATCAGCCGGCTATTGACTGGTTTTTGCAAAGATATACAGTCTGCAGCGGTACCCGTTCTTCCTCATGAAAATGAGGATTATGTGTGTGTCAATACTGTGATTAGGACTCAGCAATTTACGTTTATTGCCACCTACCAGGAACCTGGAGCTACCTTCAATATTTTCAGGCTTGAAAATGCCATCGCTAGCACAACCCCACCTCACATAATCTGTGAAGACTTTAAGGGACACAACGATATTTGGGGAAGTGTACACACGAATTATCGTGGAGCAAGGCTTGCCGAGCTACTAATAAAACGTGGTATTAAACCTCAACAGTCAGCACCTGCATTGATCTTTGATTTATCTCAAGCAGCTTCACCCAAAAGTCTACTTTGTTTACTGACCTTGAGACTAGAGGCAGTGATCCCTTTCCAATTTAATGTCATACCAAGACCTGTTTGCGTCCCGGCGGGAAACCACGTTCAGGCGCACAGAAAAGGAAGCTTTCAAAAACGGTGTCGTCGTGTAGGTAACCGCCGTCACTTGAGACGACAATAGAATACGAATCATGGCTCGTTGCATAAAGGAGTCTACGAAAGTCGTACGGGATCACCTCGTTATGAAAACTGATGCAGAATACGAAAGGCTGCCTGTATACATAGGTACGCTTAGCTGTATGCTGGCGTACTAAAGATTTAGAGGATGTGAGGCAGGCGCCCAAAGCTCAAATGCATGTGTAACGCTATTTGGAAAAGTTGCGTCAACAACGGTGGCGTGATGTCAGTACTAAATTGGATGTCTGAAAGCCTCTCTTTCTGATATGGCGAGTCATAAAGGGCATGTGCAGCGACAACCAGCAGCTCAATCTATTCGGGGCACTTTCATTACACGGGGAAATTTCGCAAACAGCAGCGGCTTAAGCGTATTGTAGGTTCCAGTCTACGACGATTTCTGTCTCATGTGTCTTTCTAAACTTGTTTCTGACACAGCGACACCAGCCTCCGTACCGGCCATTTACCTTAACTGTTCGATAGGCGAGCTGAATGCGGCAATCTGCAACGTCAAGAAACGCTGTTCTCCAGGTTGCAACGGCATAACAAAGGCGATTTTTCACCTTTCTCATCTCTCCCGCTTACGCCCTCTGGAGTATTATAACTCGACATGGTTGCGGGGTTCTGTGCCTGCAGGATGGAAAAAGCGCTAAAATTACAGCAATTCTAAAATCTGGAGAACAACCAACACGATACGACTCTTTTCGTCCTATAGCTCTCCTTAGCTGTATAGAAAAAATCACGGGAAAATTGACCTTTAAAGGAATGACTTGGTACATGGAAAGCAGGAATCGGTATCCACCGTAAATTAATGGGTTTCCAGAAAACCGGTCTGCCATCACCAGCATCCTTGCTCTCGTGGCGTCCCTAGAAGAGGGATTACACAAGGGACACATACAAATGGTTGTTTGTCTAGATATAGAGTCGGAATTTGATTCGGTTACTCATACAGCCATTCTAGAGTCCTTGCTGCTCTTGGTCTTGTTGGGAAGCTCTATGCTATCGATTTCCAAGACTAGGAAGGACGACGAGCTTTTCAAGGGCTCACCAGAGGTCCTACTTTGTGTACAGTATAAAGAAAGCAGTACCTCAAGCTAGCAGTTTTGAGTCCTCTGTTATTCAAAATTACACTAATCGACCTAACGCGTGTGCTTCCTCTTGGCGTCAAGGTCACAATTTATGCTGACGACAGCTGCATTTGGAGTGCAGGAAGGTCACCTGTAAATACACAAAACAGGTTCCCAGAAAGGCTCTAAAATATAGAGCTGGATGCCTTGCACGCAAGAGGACTCCGACCTCTCACCTGAGAAGAGCGTTGTCATGGCATGCACCCGCAAGCCGGATGACTCAGTCCCCATTAATTCCTTGGGGTCCGTAGCCTGCATTTTGTGTGCACTCAAAGATACCTGGGGATAAATATCGATCGAAACCTCTCCTGGGACCTGTCGGTTCGGAGACCACGTACTCACATATTCCGAGGCGGCGCAACTCATTGGGTACATTATCGGAAGTCAATGGGGCACTGACGATCGATCGATATTGCTTCTCTCCTAGGCTTATGTCGATGACTTGCTGCATTACAGCCTGCCTCTTTTGCAGTGGCTGTCGACCACAAGCAAAAAGCAGCTAGATAATCAAGAAGTAATTGACTGGGCACCTGCTTTGGCCTTTATAGGGGCTCTTCCTGCGCTGGTACAGTTGCGGAGGCTGGTTTCTTGCCCTTAGATATCCTTCGGCTATAGAAACATTCCGAATACACATGAGGTTTCGACTAAGCACAACAACCAATCTTTTGACCCGTGTTGTACAGCGCAACTAAAGTTCCTGCTTCGCAGAGATGATAAACTCTATAAACATATCTACACCATCCCAAGCGTGACCAATCATGCCAACTGATTTCCCCCCTGGACTCTCTCACCCGTGTGCACCAAACTCAACATATCTAGCAGCAACTGAAAGCAAAATCGCCCTCAACTTCAACTGACGCTTTCCCACTCGAGCGGTCGTTATTCACATATGGCCAAAATTTTTCCGCACGGTTGGTCTACACCGCATAGTACTTCATCTGGCGTCTACGTTTCGTCAACCGGCCAAGCGCTGTTCTACCGCCTTGAACGTGCAACCTCATCCACGTCGGCCTAGCTTCAGGCAATTAAGCAAGCCCTCCGCTACCTTCGTCAGACGCCAGTAGAGTCGGCTATATTAACCGATTCAGACAGCGCTGAAGACCCTGTGGCACGCCAGTGGCTTCAGCCTTCACGACCATGTATCCCGCGAAGTCACTTACCTGCACCGTCTTCTAGCCTGCGTCACCCGGCATCGTGAGACCTTACAATTGATGACTGCACATTGTGGCATTCTCGGCAGCGAGAAAGCAGATGAGGCGGCTCACAGAGGGCTAAAAATGCGCAATTTAATTACGGAACGAAACCGCCCGTGGTCTTCTCCAGAATTCATCACCCTTTTCTGTACAATATAGGCTCTGGTCTGAGAACGAGGCTCCCTGACCGAATCCCACGCCAACTTAAGAAGCTTTACCATCGGTTGTACATAAACGCAACACTTACGAAGTCCTACCGACAATGTTTTGGTCAAATTACAAACCCTTATTGTGATAACTCTGGTTCGCCAGAAACTGTTCAACCCAGCTTTTCTTGGACCATGGCCGTCTCCATCATCCGAGCGAAAAGTATTAGATGCAGTGTTTGATTATTTACTCGACATCGGCGTGCAGAGACAATGCAGAACTGTACATCCTCATCCTGTGAGACCACCTGGAGCTTCCCGTAACCCAACACTCCATGTTACTTTATTTTTTACCTCTTCCTTTTCCCCCTCTATGTCGCCCTGCTTCTGTAAGGACTTTATTCCCTTCGCCCCATTTCAGCCGAGTAGCGTGTAGGCGAATACATACCAGCAGGCCTCTATGCTTTGTGCTAATAAAGAGCTCTCTCTCTCTTTCTCCTGTCCTTGAGAAGCACTGTACCTCAGTTTTCAAAGTGTAATAGAGCCTCGTTGGTTTCCTCTTTTCCGTAGTTTCGTTCATCGCGCGTAGCACGCCACGACGACGCGGTATCAACCCGGGCGCATCCTGAGCTCCCATTGTAAGGTAGAAACCGGGTTGGCCCATTAAGAAATTAACTGGGCGTTTCGCAATGCTGCGACTACTTTTTGTGTCACACACGCTCCATTCAGTTACGAAGGGAGTTAGGGGAGAACGCTTTTATACCGAGAGTGACCAAAAAGAGGAAAAAATAATAGAAAGGTTTCGCCCAAATCCTCCCCCGTAATTTGCGGCCTCTCCCTTCCCGTGAGCTGCCTCGTCTCGGCGTGGAGGCGACGAGATAAATTCCGCGGCTGACGAGCGCGCAGAGGCGGCCTTCTTTGCAGCACATAATCATGGCGTTTGTTCCCGGGATTACAGTCGCCGTCTAAGGATTGGAGGAGAGCTCCCGATTTGGAAGCGCGTTAGGGCGCACGCATGCAGTTTCGGGGACATTCTTCATCAGCGCTAATGCTACACCAGTGCCCTTGTAACGCCTCCAGCTTACGCTCTGGCTGAGTTTGCGAGAGCTTCTGCGATGGTTTAGGCTAAACGCTGGAAATCTCTATTGTGTAGAGTAGCCGGCGATAGCGTCACAAGGGGAATTTGCCAGAGAAAGATTAGAAGCAGAAACTTCTGTCTTTGAATTAGCCCAAAAGGGGAACCCGTTAGCGTACGCTTGGATTTAGCAGGTGAGGGAAGTGGCTGATCTTGGTTCAGCTCTGTGTTCAAGGGATCAGATACTGCCTTGGGAATCGTGGGATCAGTCTTATAATTAGCGTACCTAAATCTTTCCCCAGCGAAGAAATATTCTTGTTGGACATTGAAGACTCATTGTGTGTAGAAGTGCATTTTATGAGCGATATCTCACATATTACTAGCTGTTGTGCAGCATTTTCTTGACATCTTTAGTAGCAAAAATTCTTTCATATAGCCAATAGATTGAGACATGAGCTGAATAGTGAAACTGTTGTGATTTATTTTGGTTGCAGTAAAGGCGCATAGAAATTAAGCGCTTAAATTCAACGTTTCACATGCCCCAACTACTTCTATGCATTCCAAAGAGAAGCTGACACCGATGTTACACTGGACACAAAAAGTACCAAAGCTGTTGTTGACTTCGGATAGAACGTCAAACGATTGGTATAAAAGTCAATGCGGCAGCCAAAATTCGGCGACAGGCAGCGAAAAATGTCCGCTAAGAATGGAAGGTCTAGAGAATACAGAGGTGTGGCACGTTTTGAAGCGCAGGCAGGGTGATTTCACAAATAATTTCCGACGTTGACACGCCAACTTTGATCGTGTATAACGTTCAGTGGCCTGCAGATATCCGTCATTATGAACCCGCTACCTTTTTGTAGAACTCACGCAGTCGATCGTCCATGGCTTCAGCGACGATCACAACGCCACCTCACAGCAATTGTCGATGCTCCTGTAGAATATAACTCGTCATAAAGTGTACCTCACTTTAGTTGGAGGGACAAGCCTATGAGCCCCATCTGTTAAATCCGGGCATATATTTCGGGAACCCCCGACCTGAGAGAGGGAAGTGTTGGCCGGAGAAGCATTACCCTTGTAGGTGAAGAGCGGCAAAATAGGCGAGAAACAACACAAGCTGCTCAATGTCAAAGCGGATGCCCTCCAGAAACAAAACACGAGGTTGAGCACTGTGAGCCCCTCTCAGCGAAAAGCCACTTACACACCTGGAAAGGAAAGCTTAAGTGTAGGTAAAACGTCCTGTACGCGGGGACATCCACCTGGGGATCACGTGCACGCCGCCGGTCGGGGGCAACGTCCTCTTCCCAGCTGGGTAGAATCCTTGGACGTCCTGTGAACACCCGGCGCCCTGTACTGGTTAACTTGGAACACAACTTTGTATTCTTTTCACCAGCTGCTGAAATAGCTCATCTATTCACCCTCAGTAGTTTAGTAATAAACTCTCGGGATTTTGGCGCGAATGGACCGGGTTCGAGACTCCGCAATGATAATTCGTGTTCCATGACCTACGATTTCTTTTCTAAAATGTTTTCTTGGCTCAATTTTAGTCATTATTTTCGGAAATGAGGGTGGTGAGAAACCTTTTAGTTCGGCTTAAGAGAGGAAGCTGCACATCAACGCGTTTATTCGACGTTCTCGACACACCGCGAGTGGCGGGCTTCTAGCTAGCTTGGAACAAATATCGGCGGTTGGGGCCACATTACCGCATTTAAGCTCCGGGCACGAGGTGAACAACACCGCAACAGGTAAGGGCTAGGTGTTACCAGGAGGCTATTGACGTGTCGGGTTCCTCAGGAGATCAACAGGATGACGGTCGAGTGCGAGGAACGGAGCAGCAATGCAAGCGGGGACAGAACGATCGTGAAAGAACCCACTCAGCCTAAATACCAGACCATGATAAATGTGCTTGTGGTGGTTGTGTATGTGCCTCTGCAGTCTATATGTGAATGTGGTGTACAGTGCCTCACCGCCCAGGTACGTCGACGAAAATTTGACAATAGTTGGGATTTCAAGAAGGACGAATGTTGCCCGCCTCAGTTTGTCTGCGACATAAAAAAGGGCGTTGTGTCTGTCTGGGTGACCCATCTGACGCTATAAAGACATAAAGACTTCCCTGAAAACATGGCTTCACCTTATGTTGAATCTAGGCGCTTCGAGCTACAGTCCTTCGAGCTTCTTTTGCGGCTACAAAACGCTGCTGGGCGTGCTCCGTTGCTCAACAGAATGCACTGCGGAACAAGACGATGCACGGGCGAATCTGTTTCTTGTGTTCCTATATCCACGGACAAGACATGGAAGATTGTGGTGGACCGCCTGCACTGAAATGAGATGGCTATAGCCCAGTTTAGAAATGTGCTCGTCCATGTATAAGTTGACTGTCTGCAAATCAAAGATGAAAACAAAACGAGAGAAAGCAAAAGATGACGGAGGGGAGAATGGGCACTGTAAGTAGAGGGAGAGCACAAAAGAAGGGGAAATTGAGTAGTGTGAATCCCGCATTAGCAAAGTGGATGGAATAGTAGACGCCATGCGTTTCATTCAGTGGCTTTCTATCATCCCTGAATGCACCTGATGGTTTAAAGCAGATGATAACCAAAAAAAACAGGACGCAGAAGATGACGGAGGCAAAAATGGGCACTTAAACTGGGAGGAGAGCACAAAAGAAGGAAATTTTGAGTAGCCTGAATTATGCATTAACAAACTGGTTTCTGAAACAATAAACACCGTGTGTTTCATTCACTGGCTTTCCATCATCCATATATGCAACAAATACTTTAATGGAGATGACAACAACAACAACAAAAAACCGAAGCGGAAGATGACGAAGGCGAAAATGGGACTACAAGTACGGGGAGAGGACAATAGAAGAGGAAATTGAGTAGTGTGAATTCCGCATTAGCAAACTGGGTGAAACAATAGGCGCCGTACGTTTCATTCAGTGGCTTTCTATCATCCCTGAATGCACGTAATGGTTTAAAGCAGATGATCACAAAAAAAAGAGGACGCAGAAGATGAGGGAGGCAAAAACTTGGAGTGGAAAGAGGAGGAGATCACAAAAGAAGGGGAATTTGAGTAGTGTGAATCAGGCATTAACAAACAGGTTTAAATTATAAAGAACGTGCGTTTCATTCACTGGATTTCCATCATCCGTAATTGCACCTAACCTTTAAAGAAGGTGGCAACATAAAAGAGGAAGGAGAAGATTATAGAGGCAAAAACTGGGCACTAAAATTAGGAGGAGAAGACAAAAGAAGAAGAAATCAAGTAGTGTGAATGCTGCATTAGTGAACTGGTTAAAATAATAATCGCCGTGCATTTCTTTCACTGGCTTTCCATCAACCATAAACGCCCCTAACACTTTAGAGAAGAGGACAACAACAACAAAAAAGAGGAAGCACAGGAGAGCACAAAATAAAGGGAAAGCAAGTTGTGTGAATCCTGCATTCGCAAACTAGATGAAATAATAAGCAGCATGCATTTCATTCAGTGCGTTTCTATCATCCCTAAATGCACGTAACACTTTATAAAGTAAACAGAAAAATAAAAGAACTAGAACACCCAAAAAATAGGCAGTGAAAACGGAAACACTTGCACGCAATCAAAGAGCTAAAAAAATTATGCCCTTCCGTGGGCAGCCTGCATTCACGAATTTAAACGCCTGTATAACTTTTTAATCTTTTAAACATTTTTATGAGTGCTTTTACAGAAGACATGTTTATCCTAGCCGGTCGCATTAGTGTTCTGGGCTTCACGCCACCTTATAGTCAATCATGAAAGAAGGCAGAATCTCCGGGAAATCCTTAATCCCCTTTTGAATTTACTTTCACAGCACGTACCATCACGGAGGTAATGGAGATAATTCCTCGTGACCTGAGCAACGGCCGATTCTGGGAAAACTCGTAAGCTGGGCGTTCGCGGTAAAATAAATCAATCGGACTAAACATTAAATCCCAGTTTGGAAAGGGCTATTCCGTCGATGGGAGCTGGAGTTGTTTTCCTCAAATTACTTCAGAGAGAAACTGTGGGTACGGGCCAACATTTATGGCACGGGGTGCTTTGCTGGGCCCAGAGGGCCAAGCTTCAAATGGTTCTAGGAGATGCGATGCGTACTTTTCCCTTTCTCATGCAAACGTGGCCGGAGAATAATACGTGTCGCGATTAGTGTATAGTCGTTGCGCTGACATTTTGTTGTCCCCGAAAGCGCCGAAAGGCAACCACGGAAAAAAGACGGGGTGAATGGCGGGAAGCTTAGGCGTTTTCTATGAGCGGGTTTCTAAACTTTGGCTTGAAACGTTGGGTGAAAAGATGAAACCAAACCCAAATTCTTGAATGACGAAACGGGAGGGAGAAGGAAGCAAAAACTTAATTCGCACCAGGAAATCATATTTTCTGTCATTATTTCTGTGAAGAAGCAACACGGCAGTTCGGAAAGAAACAAAAGTTATTCAGAAAAAAGAGCACCAACGTAAGGTTTACGAGAGAGAGAAAGATAAATGCACGGAGAAGAACAACAAGCAAAGAAAGGTCAGAGGAAACCAGAGCATTTCTGACAATTCTTGATAGAGAGTGAGTGAGAGAAAGAGACAGAGCGTAAGAGAGAGCGAGAGAGAGAGCTGTCTTCTTGTCTACCTTTTTAAAGACCAATGCATCATGCGGGAATGTCTCGTATCGTCGTCCCATCACACGGAAGGTAGAAAACCGTGGTCCCTGGAGGCGTCTTTCCCGACTGGATGACAAACTTTTATCCCGGGCAAGACCGTTCAAAGCGCAAAACGTAAAACGAGGGACGACGAGAGGCACAGGGACACGCGCTCTCGTCGTCCCTCGTTTTACGTTTTGCGCTTTGAACGGTCTTGCAATGGAATACCAACTTGCCCAGAAATCCGCCTTAATCAGCTTTTATCCCGGGGAGAGAGCTGAGCAACGCGGCCTCTTACGGCTCGCTACTTTTTATATGTATGCCTTGTTCAAATACTGTGGAACCTTATTGGGCATTGCGAGGCGTGAATGCGAATGCAACGATGTTCAACTGAACACACGCGGAGTGTCGATTCTAATGTTGCCGGGCCCTCTTCGCCGAGCATAGCACCCGGGCTGACTGGTGACTGGTGAGCCGCTGGCTGAGGAGAGATGGTAGGCAGCAGGAAAAGCTCAACGCGGCGCGCAATGGAATTATTTCGGTTTAACTAAGAGCACTTTCCCATTTGGAGACGATAGTCGTTCTTGGGATACGTAAACTCGAAAAGTTTTGGTCTGTCTGCCTGTCTGTCTGTCTGTGCCTGGAATTAGCATTATGGCCAAAAGTGAAAAGAATACTCGGACGAGAGGTTTATATAGCCAAGGCTTTCCCAGGTAAGTAAATCTAAAAACATACTTCCTACTTGTCAACATCGTTTAGCAAAAACAATGCATTATGTATGTCTGAGCAAAACTTCAATACTTAAATGGTATTAGCAGTTTTAGTTTATTTATAAATAGCCTTCCGCTTAATGGTTTTGCAATATCAAATAAAAAATGCGCGATGAAAACAATATTTTGACTGAGAAACACGTTAAGAGCTGGCGCGAGCCCGCCCTCGTGGCAGTGTTCGGATTTGAACAGTAACAAAGGGTTCCTGTAGATGGCTCGAGCTGTGGAACGCTGGAAAATTGAATTGACTTGAGCAAAACTCCTCCGTGTTTACTGTGGGAGTATGGAAAAAGACGGAAAGAGGATGAGAGGCGGTAGTGGGAGATAAGAGAGGAATTAACTTGAAAGAGGTGCAGAAGAGTATCGTCTTTCGACAATAGTTGCAGCTATGTGAGAAGAGGCGCGACCAAATTATTTAGGTGGCTCTTACATAACCGCGAGCTCCTTTTCTTTGTGATGTATCTTTGTAACACGCGTGATTGAACGAATCCCTGCCAGTGGGAGTTTAGTAGCCGCGACACACTCCGACGCCAGCTTTCTTAGTAACTGGGCGGTTGAATGATTTTCGCATAAAAATATTCATGGCTTCACATGTTGCCACTTCCGAGCAATTTAAATTCGCAAATCGGTTGTGTCACCTATTTTTGTGGCATTGTTTCATCATTATCGCCATGTTGTCCCGGCATTCCGCACCCACTGCTACGATCCGTCAAAGCTGCCACTGCCAAAAAACAAGACATAAGTTGAAAGAACTGTGAGTTGAGGCGAAGACGAAGTAGCACTTGGCTGACCACTCATTATTTGTCGATCCGCGGCTTGGGTATGGACCATATTCCAAGCAACGACAATTAGGCTGGGTTTAGCTACGGCAGCTAAGGGGAGGAACTTGTTCCCCTTATCGGTAAACAGGGTTTCTTTCATCTGCATCGATAATCGACCATTATTCCCACCGTTACAGTATATCATGCGCTAACACTCTATGATATTCTTGTTACTGCCACCTGAAAATGTTTATCATACGGCAATCGGTATTATGCGAATGCCGCTGCGCTAGCTCCTAGGATTCACGTCAGCATACGGAAAGCCTGATATTCGTCCCCTCTGGCGCCTTCCGAAGTTCTAAATATCGCTGAGCGCTCTTCACAAGTCACAGGCCCGCTTTGCGGGGCGTTTTGAGAGCACAACTGCCTAATTTGTCGCTCTGTTCGTGCCGCGGTCACACTCGACACGTGTGTGGACGCCACAAGGTCACGTGATTGGAGCTTTGAACCTTTTTCTCCGCATCTTTTGCATTACATTTGGAACATATTCTGTGCAGGGGCTCTTAAAGATCGGGACGGGGTGCGCATAAAAACCAATTTGGGGTTGAAGATAGTTCCGTCACAGAAAGCAAATTCACCTATACGAGACGTCAACGTCAGTATCCCGTATACCGGGAAAAAAGAGACATAGGAAGAAGGTTTTCGTTCCAGGCAACGCAACGAAGATGCGTTTTCTTTGATATGGGCTGTTAGAACATAAAGAAAACACACCTGAGTGCGGGGCAGCAGCTGCAGCTATTCGCGTTTCGAGAAGATGGTGAGACTGAAGTTCTTCGTAAGGCTTTCTCGTACACAAGACGTAGACAAAACACAGGAAAAGCGAGCAGCGAAGCATAAGTTGGGTGACATTATAGGCATGTCACGTTTTTCTTTCTGCAGTGGGACTCTCAACATGAGTATATAGTGCCGAGCCACTGTTTCTAATCCAAACGACACCGAACAAGCTGGTTCTTTATAACATGCAAGAATACGTGTCCTAGGCACTTCGATGACCACCTCAAGCAAACAGCAACCTTAGTACAGGCAGAAACAGAAACGGCCGGCGCATCAAATATTAAGTGAAACGGTGACGGTAGAGCCCCGCGAAACGTCTGTACGAATCCAGACCGAATGTTTTCTTTTGCGATAGGCGGTTCAAGGTCGTAAAAGTTCCACCGCTCTGGCACAGTAAATGCAAGCAGTAAACGTAGGAACCCACGCCTGTTTCAATACGAACATAGCGAATCCCGAGCACGATACTTTGCGTCGTGCTCACATCACGCAGTCACTCCGCAGGCAATGACAGGTCGAACGGGGCAGACGGGACACACCAAAATTCTGCTGCGCAAGAGGTTACTGCAGGTGTCACAGGAAACGGGACAGCTTGCATAACGAGACGGGCGCACAAGTTGCGTTGCGCAAAACTGAGTTCGGCACGAGGCCGCCGCCGTGAGGGGAGTCACGACAAATCGACGTAAATGGACTGGGTCACATCAAGCAATCCTTGATTGGCATGCAGCGGTACGCGATCGTCGTCTGGAACATCCCGCCCGCACGACTACTACGGTGGCGAGGGTTGCAGACCTACTCGCTCGCCGTCCGTGAAAACCAGGTAGTGCGTGCCTGCACCCCGGGCTCGGTCGCTGGCTCGCCCGTTCAAGTACATTGGTTCTTTCTATTCTCAGCCGGCGCTCGAGCGGCCGTATCGACGTCCGGGCAGCTGAACACTGTCGGAGCTAGTGCACCCCCTTGAAGGACGCCTAGGCTGTTCGGCGCGGGGGGCTCGGTCACCGTGTTGATCCCTCGCTCAGCCCTTCGATATGGCGACACCATCGATTACCTCTTCCCGTCCACCCTCGGTGCACCGCACGTCTTGCTCTTTTCTTCGTCCCCTATTTCTCTCTGTTTCTCCGTCTCTTTTCCAGAGGGCTTTACTGCAAGGCCCCTTTGGTCCATTTGAGACAGCAGGACAACTCCTTTTTTCTCATCCGCCTATTTTTCCACGAGACACCATTTCCCCAACTCACCGTAGAGGCTAGCGTGCGTAAAGAATACAGTATCACTCTTTACGGAGTGAAGGTGGGAATTGAGAATATTCCCTCTAGTGGGATTCCCTATGCAGTCTTGGAATCTTTGCCGACCGTTTTTTACCGGAAAAGCTATTTCCGCCGCGTGAGTCCTCGAAAGAAGCCACACGGTTTATTCAGTTTCCCCCGGTGTAATTTTTTATGGTCCTTTCCCAGTGCTTGTGTGTTTTTTTAACTGCAAGATGCGGGAACGGCACGGTTACATTTCACCGTACACGTATTTTTAACCTACACGTGTGGGTGCACAGCGGCCGGAAAAAACATTTATTTGACACAAAATAGGCTACTTTAACGAGGACATAATATTTAATAGGTCAAAGTTAAGAGTCAAGTGTTAAAGGCCGTTTATTACCGAGGGTGTTTGAAAGTAATAATTCTTCCAGGTCGAAACACTTTATATTGGCAGGTGGTTTACGTGAGCAAATTAATTTAGTGTGGTGTCGAATATTTTCAAACCGCCTTTTGATTGGTTTAAGCAAGTATAATTTCTCAGTGACTATAGGACAACTTTCTAACGCCGAGAACACGGTTTAGGTATATTCCACTCAATTCAAGGATTCTGTAAAGAGGATAACCAAAATATATAGAGCGCAACACAGCGACAAAAATAAAATAGAAAAAGGGCAATGATTGGCGAACTCGAAATGAACGGGATTCCCTTTGCCCTTCGTCGCGCCGACAGAAAAACTAAACAAAAACGTGCACTTCTAGAGTAAGCATAGAAGGCCAGAACATAAGAAAAGATTGAGGAACTCCAAACAGGGAATTGTCGTGTAGTGCGTAAGCCACTCTGTTATACTTGCAGCCTTTAAAGCCGACTTCCCTACTACACAAAAATGGAATCTTTCGTTGCCATCGTTCAGGGGTAATATAAGCCGCGCGATATCAATGTAGTAACGATCTAAGGCTTTTTATTTATTACCTCCGTTAGACCCTATTACACGATAAATATAAGACCCGCTAAATTTGCCTTCACGGCTGTGCGTGAACATATTTTAACGTTTAGTATAATCAAGTAACGTATGGCGACCCTATTGCCTCTAAAAAATTTCTTATTAGGAGACAAGAGATCCTTATTAAACGTCGTCATAGCCGCCTTCACTGTTTTACACAAACGCGATGCAGGGGACACAGTTTCTCAGGGGCACTGTAATGCGAGGGCCGTAGGATCGCCTTTTGCTACACACCTCTATTAGACGCACCGTATGCATGCCTAAGAAACGCTATAGACGGTTTCTCACGAGTGCAGTGGCGGGAAGACATTTTCCAGGCGCAATACAAGGACCGCGGTGTAAAATTATGGAGGCTTTGGTTCATTTATAGCATTTACCTATCAAGCAAGTATGTGTCCCATCATGCCTTAAAGACGCATGGGTTTACTGTTTGATTCTATTCAGAGGTCCTGTCACACGAGGTAGAAAGCCTCAGTGAAGCTAATGGCCGGCGTGGGAGAATGAACGGTATTGCCGTAAAAGAAGCCCGTAAACAAAGTGCTGACAACGTGCGATTTAAAGAACGCTGTCACACGTTTTGTAATACCATTTTCATTAGTAGTTTTAACTTAGCTGTCCAATAACGCTAGCGGGGCAGAGTCTGAATAAAAAAAAATACTCGCTCTTCTTTATTAACTCACCCGCCACGCGATTAGGCCTATGATGGGCAAATGAAACAGTATAACTAAAATATGGATATAAACACACAAATTGCGAGATTACTCTCCATGCGGGTCAAAATAACGCGTGGCTTAATTACAGAAACAAATTTGATAAATGTGGCTTTCAAATGTGTTAGTAGCACGCCATGATTTGACCTCCACGAGTAGTATTTTTCGTTTTTGCGTGTTCGGTTCGTTTTCGTGTTCGCATTTTATTTGTCCATGATTGTAGATGGCGTTACTATGTACGTATTACGCCTGCCCAATCGCTCGTGTAACCATGCACCTAATGATGTGCACCTTCCCATTACTTTGCATGCACGCACTATGCCTGCTAAATATTACGCCACCAAATTATGCACGTGCAAATTATGTGCACCAAATAATGCACGCCCTTGTAATGCGTGTCCCCCTTGGTGCAGCCCTAGGACGTAGTTCATGCGCTGGCATGTTGTAATTGGTGTTCCTGTGGGTGGTGGAAGAGGGTAAAGGACGGGGAACGGCAAAGAAGGTGAGTTGCTCCACCTCTCTCACGTACAGTCCCTTTGCTTCTGCGTGCGCTATTCATGCGGGCGCTCCGCATTGTACAGCCTTTGTCAAAAATTTCTAGGCCAAGCAATAGGGTGTTGAGCCACATATTATTGAAATCAAAAGCTAAACCTTTAACTGTTAACAAAAACATTTATGGCAGTATGAAAGAAATGTGTTTCCCGCAGATTTCTGGCATGGAACGTTTCAGACTCATTTCAGAAATAAGCTCTTTGCAATTTTTGTGGCCTACGCACTTTCGGCAGGGCCTATAAAGCTTCGACAAAGAGTGTACGGGCATTGGAACGCTTGTGCGTCTGTGACGCGGGACTGACACAAACATAATTAGTTGATATTTGCCGGTGAATAGCTTGTTAACCTCAGTATTAGTGTAATATTCGTCCATTTTTCGCAGATAGGCCGACGACCACTCGCATGCTGCAGCTTGAGAGCACCATATCGCCCGAAAGCTTGAATAACCGTGCGACGCCTACAAACGAGCGGCTGCATTATCGGGTGACGAAAAGGCCGTGTTTGCGTGGGACCTAGCCCTTTCCAAGGAATCTGCTCTAACACCCATCCTAAGACAGCCCATTTGTTGCAGGCAGCCCCTCTTTGCAGCCTACGTGCGTAGCGGGTTAAAACCCATATACTACGTAGACATCGAAAGTACGGGTGAGCTTGTAAAAATACTCTTTCCGCTACCATAGTTGGCAATGGAAAAGCATGATATTCACTCATGGAAAAAAAAAAATAAGGCGTCGTTCTTGTCGGATTGCACCCAAAATATCTTCGTGGGTAAAGGATGAAAACACGTCAAAGAGCGCCCACTGACGTCAAATTTAAGAGGCCGGTTTCTGTAAACAAGGCAAATTAATGGAATTAAAAACGACGTTCGCTACACTTTGGCCTGGGTGAAAATCGAACCAGGACATCCGAAGCGCGATTGGAGCACGCTACCCTGGCATCACGGCTTCTCTGATGTTATGGCTGACAAAAGATGTGCCACCGTACCTTGTGCATGCGTCATTGGGCACGTGATGACGCAGCCAATAAACGAGAATGCACCTGACAGCACGTGATGAGAACAGATGCACCCTAAACACGGAGAACACGGACTCTAGGGAATGGCTCATGTGAAGTGTCACCTGCACAATCTGCCTGTCGAAGGGATTCACGCCTCGTCTTGTGAGGGAAACTGCTTCTCCGTGGAATGTACCAAAAATTCGTGTACCGGTCAAGCACGATGGAGAGCGTAAACACGCCAACGAAGCTGAAGCACAGGAGGGAGCCAAGAGACGCAGAAAAAAAGCGAGGGAAGAAGCCCAAACACGATGAATAGGAGAGGATTGTTTGCCAAGTATTGCTACGGGAAGCAATACTGCTTTCGCATTCGAGGCACGCAAACAGAGCTGTTAGAGGGCGTATGCCCCCACAGGAGTTTATTTATTTTTTTGTCACTAGATGGAAAGAACACGGGAAACAAACAGAGCTGGTTGTCCGGAAGAAGGCACGTAAAAAGTGGTGGAAATCGCAGCCAAGACTTTACAGTCATTCTACGCCAATAAGCTTTTTACGCACGTGGCGTAGACGTGCAAAGAAGTTAAAGTTTCGAAGTTCTCTACGTATTACCAAAGCGCAGCTCCTATGTAAAAGAAGAAATCTCACCCAAGAACTCCAAAAAGTGACTCTCAATCACTTTGTAAGTGCGGAAAAGGATCTCACCAGGTTCAGCTGCAAAGACGCTGAAACGCTTGTCTTATTTTATCAGAGTACAATGTGGTACAATCATAGAAAATAATAGGCGGGAAAAAATAGGCTGTATTATTTCAGAAAGATGGGACAATCGGAAAACCAGCTCACAAGCCAGTCGAATGGCCAGGGTTTCATTCTATGCGGAGGGTCACGAAGGAGAGCTACCCCAGCTTTGTGTATTCAGTGTAAAATGAGTGATAAAAACGGCGAGTCCACGGAGATTGAATTTAGGTTTCCTCGGTGCTCATTTCCCGTGCGTTAGTAGTAAATATTTGCTTTTATTTAATAGAAATTTGGGAGGCCACCGTAACCTTCTGTGTGCGCTGTCTAATTACAGCCAGCGAGCGGAAAAACTGAGACACCCATTACGTTTAGAAAATTGTGATCTTTCTCGGACTTTTGGCGTGCCATTTTTTCACATTTCGTAGCCGCTATTGTAAGATAGCAAGCAATATGCGCGCGTTATTAGTTTTCCCAGGATCTGAAGCTCAAAAAAGCGACGACTTGCGAATTTCGTCGTTGTTCTGCTGAACCCTCTCCTACTGCTGTCCAGACATATGAAGCGATAATACCGAGTCAGTGCGCAAAGGTCAGGACGCTATGTGCCGCAGCTGTCGAAACTGCTGAGCTCACCAAGTTCGAGCGACCCAATGTGCTTTGCGGGCTTAAACGAAATAATGCCTGAACAATATGCTCTTACTCAGTATTTTGTTTCCCCCTAGTTAGACAAAACCGACTACCAGGCAGAAGCTCTCACGTTTTCCGCTCTCAAAATAATCGCATATGATGTGGCTGCGGTAACCACGTAACATATTGCGGCATGCGCCTTCTGTGAATAATTTAGTCATTTTTTTTGCCTAGAGCTAAGCCTTGCTATAGGCTACTACTTGACCGGTACCTAATTGAATACGTGCTTCACAGCCGTGATGTCGTTTGAGGGCGGGCATCGATTATATGTTCATATGTGAATATGACTATACCCGAAGACATAGAGGTATTCGGTATTCCCTTCGAGGTTAAGCTTCAATGTGGACTCGCTTTGTGCCTGCGGTCGTAAGGCGAACGCGACTGAGCTCCTCTTTATATGAGTTAGATGATCATTCCGATTCCCTTTCCGCATTTGCTCCACCGCCAGGAGGACTTCTCTTATTGTACCAAGTCCCGATGCCCAAGACAAGAGCCGGGGCTGCTCCTACGGAATACGGGATCGTAAAGTGGCGGCCATACGTTCCCCGCTTTTCAAGACGTCGGAGGGGAACCTCCGAACAACATGAATAACGCTATTTTCACTCGCTCCTAATGTTACTCAGTGTCGCTTCTCCCAATGTACGTACCACGTGCTGTTGCAGCGGGAGTGCTCGGGGTTCACGGAGGACAGTATAACCCACCTTCCTCCGAACATCAAGACCCTCCAGGAGTAGGCATCGCCTGCTCTGGCCTGGGCGCTCCAACAATGCACTGTCACGTCCCAGTCAACTTTTGATCTTGAGTCACCTCGTCTAAATAAAGAATACTAACAATAATACTAACAACAACAAGTGAGGTGGCGGCAGTGCCCGTAGCAACGCGCGCTGCGCCGACGTCACGTCTACGGCGTAGCTTATGGAGAACAACCACTCGGCGTGGCATAGTAGGAAAGGCATCCGCTTCGCAATCGAGAGGCCCCATATAGCGCACCGGCCCCGGCAGTGTTCATTTCTTATCGCTAGCCCAAAAATAGCTTCATACAAACTAAGGTGAAATCAAATATTCTTGTTTGCAGTAGCGACCTTGCAATTTAATGTAGTAGGCTGTGTTACGTTTACAGGGAACTGGTACCGAATAAATAGTTCAGGGCTTCCAATTTTCAAATCCAAACTCTGCAGTGCTCGCTGTTGGAAAAATACGTGTTGTTTTTGTAGTTGTTGTTGCCCGAAACAGATAATAGACGTCGCTTTAGGAGTAAATGAAAAGCCCATTTGATAATATACGGGAATCGAAGAAGTGTCTGCAGAGTATGAGCCGAACGAATCGCTACCACGCCGGGTCAGCACGCTTCATGCGGCGAATCAAGAGTTACGCTGGTATGCTTAATCCTTTCTCCACTCGAGCCTCCAGTGGAGGAGATTCTTGAAAGGAACTTTCGCGTGTAAAGACATTGCAGTGTCCTCCATTCATCCGAGTCAATCCATTCATCCCTCTGCTCCATTCAAGGAGCAGAGGGAGTGGAGGAAAGACTCACAAAACGGCCACTAGTCTAGTGCATGCCGCGTGACATAGGAACGTGACAGCAAAGGAGTAGAAGAGGTGAAGGCCAGCCACAGAGGAGTATGTTGCTGGAAAAGCGGTGGTGTGAAGTGTCGGCACAGCACCTGTCGAAGTAATATGCAGCAAAAGGCGGAGGAGCAAAGCGAGTAAAGATACGCAAACATAAGTATCGTTAGGGGGGCTTTCGCTTTCAAAGCGCATAAGCAGATTTATGGGCTCCGATGAATTTTCGTTTTCATGAGAGAAGAGCCCACCTAAAGGCCAACTGAACTCAAATTTTCCCTTGTATGAACTTGATAGTCTATGCTCTTAAAATCACCATGGCGAAATCCTAAGCTTCGTAATCACAGAACACACTAGGTACACGTCGTTCAAAGTAGCTCCGTGCAGACGACGTTTGCACCTGGCGGAGAGTCGCCGAAACAAGTTCCGAGCGGCCTGTGACGGAGGTTGGGGAACCTGTCCCGTGAAGCTTGGGCTTCTCCGGCTACTTGCACGGCGCTCCGCCGGGCGAAGGGACGCGTTTGCCCACCATGGCGCAGTATCGCCGTCGCCATCATATGTTTAAAACTAACCACATATGTAGCAAAATCCTCCTTTTTTTCAGTGCAATAAAAGAAATCAGAAGTCCACACACTATTCACGCAGCTTGTGAACGTTCTGGAGTTACCAAATTTTTTTTACTTGAAAAATATATGTTTGCTAAAAAAATAGCGCGACACGCACACTTGCTTTCATTTGTCATTACTGTTGCATCTATCCCACGAAAAACAGATTTTGTATAACTTCTTGACCTCATGCCCCCCCGCGTTCAATATTTGCAATATTTGGGCTGGGCCAACGCCACCTCCATCCCTTAGAATTGTCCAAAATTTTTCACCTAACTAGAGGTGTTGTACACACGGGTATAGGCATTTCTGCGAGTTTCGCCTCACTCACTAACTGAACCAAAATCGCCCTTGCTCATGGTAACAAACACATCCGCATAAATATCGACCATCGTCTTCGCGAAGTGCGAAAACTAACGAAACTGCTCCTCTCCTAAAAAACTTCATTGTTTTTTGAATTCCCAAAATGAAGTATTTACTTTTGTAGAGCGCTAGATTTAGTTTACTTGAAAGTAAAATGTTTTCTACAGCACATGTCTGTCGTGAAAGTAGAAAACAGCGGCCGATACGTAACGTTTTTCGTAGTTTAGGGCATCATTCAGCTGTGGAAGCTGGCTTATATTTTCAGATCCCTTCTATATGTTGATTCTCGATGTGCAGCAAGGCGAAAAATCTTGGGCGGATATTCACGAAGCTGTTTGCAAGTAATGTACAGTAAAAAAAGTGATTGATCTCTGCCCGCATGCGGTTTGTACCCTTCAAAGAGAGCGATGTGATAGTCGAGACGCCGGCTCACCAAAGCTGCTTTTCGATATTGTACGAGCAAGTAGCTTTGTAAATAACGGCCCTCTTTTTTACTCACAATGCCAAGGATTGTTAGAACGGCAGTTATTCGGATGGAAAAACAACTTTCGTGGGGTCATTTCATTTCGATTGATAGCAACGCGATGTCTCAGTTGCGCCTAACTCCATCATCCTAAGTGGGAGTTCGTCTGTGTAAATAACAGTGCGAAACACGACGCCACCACGCGCATTTGAAGGCGGCTCTGAGCGGCCGCCGGTTCTATCGCGACCGCTTCCGTTCCATCAGGTACGTGACGTCCGGCTGCCGGCAATGGCCGCCTTTTCTATTCAGTTTCGGTTCCAAAAAAAGCCAATGTCGTTAGCTGTCAGCGTCACTCGCGTTCATATTTGAAACGTAGTATTTTGCATTTCGCATTCTTTTTGTGCGTAATATTAGGTGACAATATTTTTACGTTGCCGAAAATTTGAGTGCAGTTGGCCTTTAAGAACCAGAAGTGCTTCTACCGCTCACGGTTCAACACGCTGACTCCGAGACGTACTTTACGACAAACGCCGCTCAATCTGGTAGCACTTATATGTCTCGGCTACGGCACAATTTGCGGCCCCCTTGTGGAATCCTCGCTCACCACATTGTTTAAAATTGATCGGGGCAGGAAAGTTTGGAACGCCATTCCCAGAGTCATTGATTTCTGACTGTATTTTTACTTATACGTATCCGGTGACATGTTTTGTGCCCCAGTGCTACGTGGCCATCTGTGCGATACTTTTCTAGACACCCGCTGTCCTGGCCGGGTTATTGGAACTCTGGCGAAATGCGTCGACGGTTGACTTTCCACGGCGTCTACCGACGAGAGAAAAGGCGACGCGTCGCACCCTTCAAAAAAACGGCGGTGGGAGGAGGAGAGGACGGTAGTTTGGAACGCGTCGAATGTCTCCGAGACGTCTGTTTTAGACGTGTGGCGTTCGAACGGGGGCCTTTTACGGCCGCATTCGCTCGACAAATGGCTCCCTCGCGCTCTGTCGAACAAAAAAGAAGGCCGCGCCTGACTTTTCCTTATATGTATTTGTGTTTGGTGTGTGTTTGATTGTGTGTGTGTGTGTGCGTTTGTGTTTGTATGTGCGCGCGTGTGCGTGTGAGTGTGCGTGTGCGTGTGCGTGTCTTGTGCGTGTGCGTGTGTGTGTGCGTGTGCGTGCGTGCGTGCGTTCGTGCGTTCGTGCGTGCGTGCGTTCGTGTGTGTGTGCGTTTGGTGGCTGCGACGCATGGTTAGAATGGGCGAAACTCATTGAATGTATACAAAATTGAAATAGGTTTTTGAAGTCGTTGTAGATAAGGCTTGTTTGAGTAATTGATTGATTGATTGTAGCATTTATCGCGCCGACGCAACGCAGGCGATGAGGCGCGCCATAGTGGGGGGCTCCGGAGTAATTTCGACCACGTGGGGATCTTTAACGTGCGCCGAAATCTCGTGCACACGGGCGTTTTTGCTTTTCGCCCCCATCAGAAAAGCGGCCGCCGTGGCCGGGAATCGAACCCGCGACGTCGTGCTCAGCAGCGCAACGCCTTAGCCACAGAGCCACCACGGCGGGTTTTTAAGTAATTCCGATCAGCCTTATAAGTTCCTTATTCTCTAATGGACGCATGCAAATTTCGTTGCCTTAATTGATTGCAATATTCATGTAGATTTCAAATGACTACGGGCCAATGCACCGTACAAAAATTACACCCATCTCCCCGAAGGTTATCATGAGTACGATGCGGAGCGTCATGGGGGTTCCGTTTGCGTTTCTATTATGTTTGTTAGCCAAATTTGGTGGAAATGTAGTGAACCCCGTAATGCTCATATATCCTACTCATGGTTCCCTTCGGGGAGATGGGTGTAATTTTCCTTATTGTATGCGTATATACGCGAGTGAGACGAGATTGAAGTGGTATCTAAAGGTCTTTATTTAGGTCTGCAAGTCTTCTTAGTTTGAGTATGACGGCCTTATGGTCGCTGAAGTGCACGGTCAGTGGATCTCGTAGCAGCGGTTGTATGTAGTCGTCGCCGTAGCAGTTGGTAAAAACGAGATAGATACACGTTCCGTGGATTGTAGTTGGGTGTAATTGCTGTTAGTGTTTGCGCTGATGCTCTCACTTAATTACGTCAGCACACTCACCGACGGGGCTGTTGCTTCCATCCTACTTCATTTGAAGAATCACGGAGCCAAGCGCAAGCACAACCGGAGTTGTTGTTGTTGTTGTTGTTGTTGTTGTTGTTGTTGTTCCTCACGTACCCACGTACCCACGTGGGGGATTGGCAAAGAAACGGTGGTGTGCGGACGCCGGACCACCATCGACGTCGTGGGACATACCCCTGAGCATAAGACGCTCCGCACCTAAAATAAGAGAGAAGGCGAAGTTGATTGCATGATTCAAGTCGAAATCACGAACCCCGGTTAGTTTGGAGGAGGCGGTGACTCAGGGGTGGGCCACCCAGGGGGGCCACAGGGGAGTGGTGATTAAGGCTCAAGATTACTCAACACAGGACCTACATGTTCCCCAGCTGGAATCCCTAGCATCGCAACGATGGTTGCAGAAAGGGTCGTCCCAGCTTTCTCACAGATAGGGGACATGACGGGAAAGTATCCGGGTAGATGCAGTGCCGTGTGGCTCAAGGATGCGACCGACATAAGTTTGTGAACGTTGCTGTAACTGCCACATAACTGACAATGTAGGAGGCCCTAACGGGTACGTTCGTGGAGGTAGAATAGCTGACATGACGGTGTTTGTTCGCGCTTGGCGGATGTAAGTGTCAAAACGCGGTCTGGGGTGTGGGTCGGTAAAACAAGGTGGTAGAAGTGGACGAGGTCTCGCAATTTCTACCTTCTTTATTTGCAGTTGTTACCGCACTCGTGAAGTGAGGTTGTAGTCGTGAGGTAACGACCCTTCATTCCGCAATCTGTGCTCTAGGTGCCCTATAGCGGCAGGTTAGAGGCTCTTAAATACAAATATGCCACTGGCAGTAGCAACATCCTTATCACCGTAGAAAATGCCAAAAGCATGAAAGCAGGTATCGACGCTCCATTTCCTTTTCCGCACTACTGCGAATGCAGATTAACACCGGAATGGTGGACCTTGCCTAAGCGTTTTTTTCAACAAATACTGACGCGTGGACATGTAAATGTAAAATATCTTGCTTGTATTTTTTGTGCTTTCCAAACGAACTAACTTCAGTTATCAAACAAGATAAAATGGGAGATACCTCAACCAGGCGCAACGCTTTGTCTGAATTTCGATTTCGTTGAAATCTCTGGTGACCAAGCACAACGAAGAGACGCACGCACGAAGGTGAATGCGGGAGCCTACCATACCTACTTACCACTAGCGCGCGCATGCAATAGCCACTTGCAAAACAGAGCATGGCTTAATGGGCTGAAAACGTGAGTCACGACAACTTAACAACTACACGTGTATTCTCTACGCCTGGTCCCAGGCGGCAGCACCTCTTTGGAACGCTTTGTCTAGGATCATCAATCCCTACCGATGGAGGGCGGGGCTTGGTGACCGTTACTGCCAGGGCGCCGTCATGCCGAGATGGCGTCAAACAACAATCCCTGCCTGATTGGCATCCAATAGTAGCTATATGGCAGCACCCTAGTGAAACGCTCGTATACAGGGAATTATTGGAATACGGAATTCATATGAAGTATTACGTAACTACTGCGAACGTAACCCAGACTTAACTAACGCAGATAACCTTTAATAACCAAAACAATCAAATGCTTAGTAAGAACAGAAAGGTCCGACACAGTTTTCGTCTGTTTCCATTAATTAAAGCGCGATATACTCCACCATATGTTTTTAGTGTCTTTTCCGCACACTTCTGTGTGTACGGAATTCATACGGACGATAATATGGCATTTCTGGCGGCTGTACAAATATAAAACCGCTGTGAAATGTTTTACCGTAGTACTGTACTGTGTTATAAGAGAGTTCTAGCGTACCGTTACCGTATTTACGTTACCGTCTACCGTGTATGGGGGAGTCGACTGCGCATGCAGGAGAAGTTGCCGCGAACTTTAAGTTACAGGCACAGCCTTTACCGTCTCCACCTCGCTTCCACAGCAGACGAAGTGTTCCGTTGCGTTTTGATTACAGCCAAGGAAGTGCGCTCGGTGGATGATGCTTGGTACAGCCGATTAAAGTAGTTTTAGTTGATGTTGTTTATCAAGTTTTTCTTGTTAACTGATGCTAAGGGGTACGACAAACGAGTATTGTTTCTCGGGTGAGCAAGCAAAGCCGTCCCTACTCGTGCTTAGCCTCGCCCACCTCAAATAGTTCAGATAACGTTGTGAGGCCACAAAGCACTTTACGCCTTCAAAATTGTGCTGGGCAAGTAGTGCAGGTTGTTCAGTGGTTATTTCAACAAACTTCAAGTTCAAGGGTTCGTCATCTCTTGTTCACAGGGTTACAGTAGAAGTTGATTCCTTATAGAGCACGCATGATATGCTCAGAGCGTCGATTTTTGGTTCTCAATACGCGTGCCACAATGTCCTGCAGGGCCATGATTTGCCCTTAGCTTGTCTCCACGACTTCAATTCGTGCTGGTGCTGTAACGTGGGCCTAATAAAAAACAAAAGTTTGCATGATTTGTTTGTTCTCGACAAGCATCAGTGACAAGTAGCTGCTAGTTGTTTGTATCCTTTACTTCTTTGGATTGGTCGTTTGCGCGTTTTAGACGGGAACAAGGAAATGACTGGCGCAATTTCCGTTCCCGGCCACTATTTTTCTTACTGTTCTATTTCCCTGTGTCAATTTCATTTCGTCCGGCGTATACCCCAATACCGGCTCGCTTGTACGCACGAACACACAAAACTTAATTATGTTAGATTTTCTTCTTTCCTTTTACTCTACTGCCTTGTCTGTTGCTGCTTCAACTTTTCTTGCCCTCTTTGTTTGCGTTGTTCTTCGCCTCGCGGCAAGGAAACTACGTTCGTTCTGCTAAGGAAAGCTCATTTTGCTTCGCAACCTGTTTATACTCAGGTAGCTTACTTTCGTAAACAATGGCTGTAAAGCATTTACAAGCTGGTGAGTTCGTTGGGAAGGTCGGAAAAAACATCGGAGTAAAATGTAGCTGACCCACTGACGGGATTGAAGAGACTTCGCAAATGCGAAAGAAACGGCAGGGTCATCGGAAGTTCAGGCAGGCGTAATTGCAGCTCTTCAAAGTGAGTGGCTCGGATTTCACACAAGGTTTCTTGCAGTACTATACATTGTGGTTGCGGCAGCCATCTGCAGTATTCGGTTCACCTTCTTAACCCAGCGGTCCCAGGGCTGGTAAAGCTCCCTTGTCCAGTGGTCAGCCGTCCTCCTGGTGTTGCTTAAACAGCGTCCCCACGTGGACCCGTTCTCACCCCAACATCGAGAACGGTTAGGTGTTTAAAAAGAAGAAAAGTGCCTCCTCGCGCATCACAACGTGTAGCAGACTTTATTTTACTGCCGTTCACGTTCTTATAATAATCTAGTGTTATATAAACTGGGGAGCTGCAGTTAAGTTTGAAGTTTCAGTTTTGATTACAAGGAATGTTGTTACAGAGGTGCAGAAAGCTGACGGAGAAAAACCTGCACCATGTAGAATAAAACAGCACCGAGCGCTGACGCAGCAATGACAAGCTGGAAACTTAAGATGTACATTGAAAATATAATCCTACGAAATTAAGTACGACAGGCAAAATGAGAAATATGACACCGACATAAACATATAAAATATTCGGTCATCATTTAGCGCCCCAATTTTGAAGATCATCATTTACACTAAGTTAGAATAAAATAAAATAATAGCAATGAGCGAAGAGATACGGTCATATATTTTTAACCCCAACCATGACCAACAGGGGGCGATTTGTACTCGTCATGAATTTTAGTACCTGTCATTTGTTATCTGCATATGCAGGCCGAATGCGTGCCGCTGTATGGTGCACCGGATCCTCGGCCTTCGTGATGCTGCAGAAGTGGCTTGTACTCGAAAAACCGCCCACTCGTGGAAAGTAAACTCACTGACTAATTGTAGAGATTGCCCCGAGAAAATAGTGGAATGTATTAAATTTGAGGTGTCAACTGTTATATACTAACTTATTCGTAGTGAAATGAAAAACCGTGCGTTCTACTAATGCCGCCACTAGAAACACACAAAACACATAGCATTGGTCTTGTCCTCTACGGACCGAAATAAAATTTCCACACCTGAACTCCTTAGATACCTGCGTCCATATGTCGCGCTATTGTTGGTAATATTCCTTCTGAGGATTAGGCTGGTGGTCGGTTGGAGAAACGGCGTTGCGCTGACGGGGAGGCAGGAAATAGGAAGATCTGGGGGTAGAGGTTGTTTGTTTGCACTTGCCCGTAGGAGGACATGATCCATAAAACATCGAGGAAAGCAACCCGCTCTAAAAACAAATACCGTCACAGAATGGGCACCACCACACCCGCCCGACGACCTGAACAACACTGATAAAACGCGCCTCCCAACAGAAAGAACACGACCTCGAAGCCGACAGGGTGGAGTAGCCGCTGTCGAATGCCTGCGACAAGACTGTTCGAACTAAAGGCAAGTCAGGAACCGCCTTCCCGACGCTTCCGTCAGGGCCAACATTTACAGGCACATATAGACCGTTCCTCCCAAGCCTCCAAGAAAGCGGTGTTTGTGTGGCGTTAGCACCCGGACGCATCGGTGTTTAGCATGCCGAAACCTGCCACGTGTGTTTGCGAAGGTGAGACTGATGTCAGTGAGCGCGTCTAAAGTAAGCATCGGAGCAATGTTACTTTTCATGTTCCAGCCAGAAATGCGTGTTTCCATCTCCCAAGAAACTCACCAATCTGACCAAGCACGTGTTTATTCCATGTAATTTGTTGAGATACTGAAGGAAGAGTGATTGTGTATAGTTTGCATAAGAAACAAGAATACACGTTTGGCTGGCCACGTAGATGGGCGAAATGCCAATCGGTGGCCCACCAAAGTAACAGGTGTAAAAGGACGGGAAGGCGAATAACTCGATAGAGCGGCCAAATAAGAAAATTCGCAGGCAGGGAATAGATTCGAGCAGCGCATGACAGCAGTGGTACTGGACAATGGAAGATGCCTTCTCTCTGCAGTGGACTTTAGTAGGTTGATGATGATGGTGGCGGTGGTAGTTGGTCCTATATAATATCACACACATTTTATTTTGTACCTACGGGAAGCAGTTATTTGAAAATTTCGTTGTTCACGAGCATGACGTGTAATGTATATCAGAAGCGTGCCTGTCACACCAATCCGTGGCAGCTTTCCTCAAGAGCTCGCTACTTCGGCCATAACAGAGACTGCGAAGGTGTAAGCCGAATGTGCGGTGGACGACATCTAATTGCATTGCGAAAGTCTGTAAATCTTTTTTACCGTCCTGATCTACAAGCAGTGATATCATCGCTGTCTTTCGTGCACTCGAGGCTGACAGCCCGATGGGGACGCCTTGCTCGGTCTTAAGCTGCCGAACAACATGGCTTTTCTCGCACGCCTCTTGCTCACTGTACCAACCGTTATGTACGTTCTAACCAACTCAGCGGTCACGTCAGCTCCCTTTAGTAGCGGCACTGGCTGCCAGTCACTCCTTTATTTGTTCACCAGTGTCCGTATTTCATCGCTGGAATTCTCATTCCATCCTCTTTCGTGTCGAGTGGTCGCTCCATTCGCTTCACACTACATTTTAGGACGCACACAGGCGCCGTCGGCATGGGTAAGTAAGTAGGGCGACGGGCGCGCAAGGCAGCGAACACAGCTCCTGTACATCAAATGCCGCCCGGCTCGGGGCTGGATTTGATGTCGCCAATTATGGCACGCGCTCAGTCGCCTTCTGTTCTTCTGTCGCTCTGTCTACAGATCGACGCAGAGATTTTTGACGACATTTCCTGTATTTTACTCAGGCAATTTTAAATATAGTTCCCCGGTATATTATTTAGGAACCCCAGCGCTTTCTATCTGGGCTGCAATGTTAACGAAATTCAAGCTGAAAAAAAAAAAACAACCTCCCCGAGTTATGCGGTCATGCATTCCCGAGCTGAATAGTGTCACGGAATGAACACCGCGGTTACCATGTGCTTAGAGCGCTTTTCATCTTACACTCTTGTATAACGCCTTAGTTCATTTCGCATAAACGATTCCCGGCCTCCACGAAGCTCATGATTTATTGTCCCTTCTTGCGTTGAAGCGCAGAACCCAAAGTCGCTCGACTATAGTTTAAATGACAAGCCTGGTGCTTATCTACATTTCGCTCCCCCCTGCGTTGCCATCTAGCCGGTGTATAATGCAGCCGCCGGTATATTGCAGTGAACGCAGCACAGAGGCCTTGGATATTGCATTACGAAGGCTGCCCTTGCGGGAAAGATGACTTTAAAACAGTGTCGCCGCTGTGCCAGGGTAATTTTAAATCCCGGGGGCGCTGAAACGGCCGCGTTTATATTGGTTTCTGAAATAGTCGGGAAGAGTGTTACCGCAGTCTGAAATTTACATCGAACAACCTTGAGCGTTTTGATTATTAGGTAAGCTTGTAATTAGAGCAAGCGTAACGTTAATTCTTATATTTTCATACGCAAAGCAAATTGTAACCATCCTGAGCACGCTTTCTGGTGCAAGTGATTTCGGAACGTGTTTTTATTCCGGTTTCTCGCGTTGCCAAAATCAACAAGCGTTTTTCAAGCCTTTTTTAGCCGTAACACTTGAGCAGCGGCATTTTTTGTGTGCGAAAAGTACATACCATAGGCTTGAAATTTACCCACACGTGAAAGTAATCAGCGAGTTCGGCACATCTGAGCAGTTTTCAACGCTACACAACTTGGTGCACATTGGAGGCGAAGCATTTGCCCACGTAGAGGTGATCTGGTAGGGATCTGGTAATTTGAAGTGAACATTGGCATGATTAAAAAAATGACTCTTTTCACTCTACCCGACTGCGCACCGCTTCGTCCAGCAGATCATTTTAAACTCCGCTGCTGGAACTGCTGGCGTAGGACACAGATGTGATTTGGCCCATTTTGTTGAAATGTGATTCTGTATATCCAAATGCATGCGAGTAAAATATTGGCCTCATGGAAGCCCTATGGTTTATAAACACTGAAACCCACGTACACGCATGTAGATGTAAGTAAAACTAAATTGCACTGTAGGTGAAGGAAAAGACGGCAGGAAAATATAGCATAAGCTACTACCACCTGGTACGGACAAGTTTTAATTTCAGCCAACCGATAATGGCAGCGCTACAATGAACAGTCGTACAACATAGATCCATAATCCCTTTGGTGACATGAGCCGCGTTATCAATCCATGAAGAAGTTTATGGTGAAGCTTAGGAATTCGATGAAATTTGATGATGTTATTATGAAATTTACCCATGATGAATTTTATCAGTTTTTACGACTTGTAGGCATTATGTGCTATTTGTATAAGCTTTTTATAATGACGCATCGGTCGGACATCGCGTGGGCTTCAAAATTGTTTTTGAAAATAAAGAACAAGTTTAGCAATGTCCTGTCGGTTTTTTGTCTTGCGTATTGGCCTCCTCGACTGTCTCTTCAATATGGTCGAGCAGTGTTATTTCACAATGCCTTCGTGGCTATTTTTGGCATGACCCAACCCTTATTTATTAGATTTTGCTGCAACTCATTTGGTGGAAGATATGTTCAAAACACGAATCCTTTTCCCGTTGGTTTGTTTACAGCAATGTTACACACGGTGCTATGTTAAGAAAACTTATTCTCACATTGAAGCAAGTATTTACGCCCTTTAAATGTGGGTGGCCCTCCATTCAATTTTCCAATCTTGTAGCTTGCACGGTTATAAGTGGCAGTGTTAAAAGGTGCTGAGTCACAAGGGTGCGTATTGTCCTCCGAGAGCACTTCCCCACATAACACAAAAGCGTAGAAACGCAGTAACGAAAAACAGCGCATTTCACAGTTTGTAAAACAATAATTCTAGCCGAAGCGCTTTCCGAATATTCTTTTCTTTTCGCTGTACCCTTGCAGACTTGCGACCTCAATACGTGCAGCGTTTTAGGGAGGCTGCCCTGCTTTCGCAAGATTACTGGTATTATCAATAAATTCATGCCTACGAGGCCCCCTACAGAACTTGGGTTGGTGTATACGTTGAGTGGTCCACTGTACTGTTCACTGCGAACAAGAGAAAAGGGGGTAGGTTATTGTGGCTGCAGGCGTTCCGCAAACTTCGTCTTTCTTTCAGAACTGAAAAAAAATATTGCAGCAGGCATGTGCGCACAGTATATTTTAGCACGAAGAGGTTTCGTATTACCAACCGCAAATAAGTGATCCTACAACGAAAACCAATGCAACAGTCGAACTTTTTGTATTTCGCCATATATTCCCGACCGCGGCGTCCGCTTTTCTGATGGAGGCGAAAAGCAAGAACACCCGTGTGTACAAGATTTTGGCGCACGTTACAGATGCCCAGGTTATCAAAATTAATCTGGAGCCCTCCACTACGGCACGCCTCATCGCCTGCGTTGTGTCGGCGCGTTGAACCCGACAATAATCTATTGCGCCGTAGACTTTTTTCCTATGCTGTGCGCTTAAGCATGCATCACATCACAAGGGGCGCACGCGTGCCATCATGAGCGTCATTGCGTTTTCTTGTTTTTTTTTTGCGTCTGTCACAAAGCTTGCCTTCTTTAAGTTTCGACCGCCGTGGCTATTTTTCAACAGTATATCTGCTGAGGACGAGGTACTTCAACATCACTACATTTTACGATCGGGGGCTGCCGAAAATGCGGAGAATATCAATGAAATCGGGATCCGTAGTTAGTGATTTATTAACAGAACCATGTTCAAGAAAGCAAACAGCCAGTAGACCTCTTTTGGCTATCCCGTGTGTCTCTCATGTGTATCCCGGAACGTAGAAGTCACTTGAAAATTGTTGAAATAAATAATTTTGCAAATAAATATTAATTATTGTTTATGGATATGGTTGAATAATTTATTTTAAAATGCAATAAAAGTATTACCTAATGTTTTGGGTCTACTAATTATTATCATGTTTAGTTACTAAAAATTTCGCAAGGGACAGGAGCGGTGGAACATACTATTAGCGCAGCGAAGTGGGATGGGGCATCCCAACTGTGATGTCCGAACAGTTGCAGCGCCGCTCACTCCCGCGGTGGCCGTCGGCGTCAATACTTCTCCTGTGTACTCGCTGTTGTGTCCGAAGGGTTTTAAAGCGAAAGCCTTAGATCTGTATGTTTTCGCGTAATCTACAGATAAATCGAAAAAAAAGTATTGTCAGGTACAAAGAACCGCGCGGAAGATAGGAGCGTGCCGGAAAACGGAAACAGGGGTGCAGGGGAAGGGTTGTCAGAAAAGACGACGGGCTGTAGAACGTTCTGTACGGGGCCAGTATACGTCACTGCGTTGGTTCACAGCTTCATTCGACATCGTTGTGGGTGATTGGCGCACCAGGCTTTAGTGGGGGGCGGGGAAGACGGAGAAACTACGCTACTTCGGAAGAGCCTAGATCAGGTGGGAGTGCCTCTCGTGGTTACCGCACTGTGAAGAAGCGGCTGTGGATAGTGCTGTGCGGTAGTGGCCAGGCGAAAATGACGTGAAAGTTCAAAATAAACTTGCACAGCAGATCAACAAAAGGTGCACTCGGCTTTCACCTTTACATGCAACGCATCGCTTAATATTTTTGCAATGTCACGGTTTCGAGTGCTGGAAACAGCCATCGCCAAACATTTGAAATATAAGCACCGGTTGAGGTTCTCTGAGTACATCTAAATGATTTATATTTGATAAAACACCGATAATCATTTTAAATCACAAATTCGGCACCCTTCACCGCACGAATTTAACTTGTTGAAAGGATGCCTGACATCGTGGCGATATTGTCGCCGACCGGAACCATATTTTGTTGGACATGCTTGCTTTTTAGAAGGGTAGAGTTTTCAGCTTTGTGAAGCGTTCGTCTTCTGTATAACCAAGCATTTATGTGAAGTGTAGTTTCTGAAGGCCATCCTCGTTCCTTTTTAACCAGCTTTCATCATTTTCAACCCAGCAGATGGTCCTTTCCTGCACTAATTTTTCTTGCACCCCTCTCTTTCTTACTGATTCGAATGTTTTTCTGTGACGCTGAACTGAGTGTTCTGTGTTAGGTTGCTAAATATTTGTCTCACTCAACCAATGCACCAACAGCGCTTCCACAAACTCGCTATAATTGATGCAGGTTCAAGTGGAGGCATCACCGTGCGCACATAAGTGACCCTTCTCTGCCCGAAACATTATCCTTCTGTTCCAAGAACGTCCACGTCCCGCTAAGGCAAACTAATCATGGTATATGACGTGTGGGGTATGACCATTGGTGCTACGGCAAAAACCCAGCAAAGACAAGTGTCTCCTTAGGACTGCTTAGACAATGCTGGGAGTGATATTCCCAGCCCGAAAGCGATATTTCTGGCGCGCATGCATGGGCATACAATCTCTGGATGACACTGAAAGAAAATCATTCTGCGGACGGCTCTCCATATTCGTGGAAGGCTGCGGGGAGCAGACGACCATGATTTTCTTTCGTTCCCTTGGGGGGCAGGCGTGGCTAGCCGGGCGCATAATTAAAAACGACGCGGAAGTTTCTTCCTCTGATTAAACGGCAAGTTGTGGTTCCGAAACACAAAATCACTCCGTCGTACTACAACGCCGTATTCCAAAAACAATCAGGAAAAGTGTCAATATTACAAAAATATAAGCCAGGCCCACTTCTTTCCGTATGGAGCTGGCTCCTGTCAGGGACTGCATTCCTGCTGGGCCCACTTACGGAACCTCACAAAAGTGTCTGAGAGACGTCATGCTGCGCTTAATGTTCAACGGATTAAAATGAAAACCAAGAGCAGCATAGGAAGTCGGCTTGAGCAAAAACATTATTATAGAAATTGCTTTCCCCGCTTACACAAAAAAACATCCTCTCAGCTCGTTATTCAACATACTCGAGAATTTTTAGTCCCTCCTTGGACACCACAATCGAGAAAAGCTTTGTGTTTTGATTACTGTACTGCAAATAAGTGAATGAAAAAAAATACTATTGTAACGAGTTGCAATTCCACACCTTACTTTTGTATCGAGCTTCAGAGCAAAACAAAACAAAAGCATCATTGCTGTTCAGCGTTTTAAACTAGTTAAAGTTGGAGACGTCTCCGCAAATACGATTGAGCTGCTTTGGCAAGAAAAGAAATAATTAGTGGAGATGCCAGGAGGGTTGCTTTGGGGATGAGAAACATGCACTTAATGAATTGCGGAGAGACGGCTGAGGGTAGTGGTAGTGCTGTTTTGTTTGATAAAACCAGTCTGTTGCATGTCACTAGTATGATCTTATGTTCACGAGCTTCAAACTGGGTGGGCGTGTACTTGGGCTGGGTGAATGGGGATTCATGAGCAAGTAAAAGAGAGTAAAAGAGGCATTGCCCGATGCCAGCAAAACCTCCTAGCGAAGAACATGTGCGATAGTACCAGCTCCCACAGCGTGGCTCACATCTTGCGATAGGGCAGATAACAGCGTGACAAGCGCCACTAAAACGACTCCAGCGAGTTGAGGGGGAACGCGGCAGCTATTTCTCTTTTTTCTAGTTAAATGTAGGTCTTCCAAAATTAAATCGACCTGCTCGAAATAAACAGTATGCACCTAGTAATTGTAGCTGGACGATGAGTGTGAGGCACACTGATTGGAGGCCGCAGCATGATGCAGCCTGCTACTCCATTGTTGGTGTTTTTTCTGGAGACGCCTGATATGAAGTGCCAATGGGAGAGTATTCAGCCCACTTCTTTTTGACATGGAGCTGGTTCCTCTCAGGTACTGCAATCCTGTTGGGCCCACTTACAAGGTAAGGGCTGCGATGTATTTGGACGACGTCGCCCTGTGGACCCAGAAGCCACCAGGGCCAACAGCACACAGCACCGAACCCAGGAGGCGCTAAGAGAGGTGGCTGCCTTCCTCAACGAAAGCGGAGGCTTTCATTCACCCGAAAGGCCACCGAGCCAGCCGGGATGCGACGCACCACCGTACATGGCAGACCCCTACTGTGATGCTTGACCATGAAGTACCCTGGCGTGCTGACAGACAGCCTGCTCACGTGCTTCCAGCCATGAAGGCAATACGGTGCCATACTCGTACTGTGCCAAGGGTTCGCATGACATCTAACACCCGATATCTAGCAGGACATGTAACACTACGTCAACACGACATCTAACAGCGAAAATGTCAACTGATGACATCTAACACAACATCTAGGACGACAATGAGCACGACATCTAACAGTGATGATGTGAATGGACGACATCTATCACGACGTCTTGCACGAAATCTAACACATCTAACACGACATCTAACAGCGAACCTGTCAGCTGAGTACATCTAACACGACGTGTGACGCTACATATTACACAGCATCAAACATGACACATGGAATACCGGCAGTGTCACTGCGCATGTCCGCCGTCGTTTCCACAGGCCAAGGCACGTCGCAACGAGTGCACATGTGCTAACCAGTGGTGCATCATACACGTCTTCCTTGGGCTACAGGGGTTATCCCCGGCGTCGGTCAAGTACACTGATGCGGCCACCTGGCCAATCGAAGTGAATGCCCTCGAAGCCGGACTGAATAACGACGAGTTCCTGATGATCCCTCCGGATGGTATGGCCTTGAAGCAGGCAGCTTAACTCTCGGATGGGAATGCTGGTGTCTTTTGCAGTCCCACGGGGGACTATGGTTGTTACGAACCGAGCTTATTCCCCTTTACCGCAAGCTACAAGATTGGCCACATCCCTGCAATAAGTTCACAGAGACTCGGAAGGTGTGCCGAGAAGAGAAAGAATGTCAACCATACACAGTTAAACAGAACTGGAATGCTGCCTATTCGTAAATACAAAGCGGAACGTCTTCGATATATCTCGAACAATGGTTTGAGAGCGAATGCATTCTAAGTCGTTAAGCAAAGTTAAGTGAATTCGATACCTGCCGCAGGTGGGAAAACCGAGGTAACGGGTGCGGAGTTTACGGAGTGACATAAGTACTTTGAAAAGCACTTCGTTCAGGGCGAGATAAATTCAACTCGAAGCGCGGGTGATAGTCGCAGATGTCGGTATTACGTACAGCTCCGGCCCTGCAGCACCATACGCTTTCGCTCACCCTCCCATGATTGACGTCAAATTTCGCTGCCAACACAGCCTGAAAGCAGAGTTATCAGTGCAGAATTAAACGAAGTACTTGCATAATCACAGATTACCGGAGGACGTTACATTAGTAACATTTTCGTTCGTTACTCGTGGCCTTCATTTCAAAGCCAGAGCGCCAAAGCCACACCTCACGTAAAGTATTTCGCAGTGCGTGCCAAAGCGGTTGTAGTGGCTCAGTGCTTCAGGCGTTTCTTCGTAACAGGGCAGCGCGATCAGCTTCTTGAAGCGAATGGCTCAATTTTGCTAGAGGTGAACCGTCTTGACTCTGAGGAATGGACGACGTTTGGTGCAGATTAAAGAAACGTCAACTTGGCGAAATCGATGCACAGCAATGACCTGCTTTGCAGTCACGCTGTGCTTGGGCATGTTAAGTACCTAGCTCGGGAGTTAAACATGAAGCGTGCGTATTGAATGCTCTCTGTCTGTCCGTAGATACCTATCTGTCCGTATCTGTCGGTATATATAATCTCACCAATGGGCGTTGATTGATTGAATGAATACGAAACGTTGCTATCAGTTCTGCTCTTCAAGGTTTAATGAAACTTTTTCTAGCTGGGCACAATAATGGCGGTCATGATCCCTTCGTAAAGCGCCTGAGTCTTTTATCATCGGCACTGCTACATTGCCGTCTCGTAAAACAATCGATACTTAATGTATAAACAGTATAAAGATCGAGGACCGTGCACGAAACCTTGCCACACAAAGACAAAAAAATACGCACCATTAGTTTAGGGAGGCCGCCATCGATTTCTGCAATTATCTTTCGGGAACGTCCTCGTCACGTGTCTGTCCTAGTATGAGGCCCATCCGGCATTGATCCTGCCGAAACTTCGATTTTCACTGCGTACTTCCGCTCACAATGCGGGCGTTGGAGCTTTCTGTGTGTAATAACGGTAATGGTTCTTTTCCGTCCGACACACGCAGCGATCGTTCTCATGCAGCAAGAACGCGCTGATGTGGTCGCTCGAACACCGCGATAACCCGAGTTCGTCGATGACGGACTTGTTTGCCGGAGCGTCCAGTGCCGCTTTGCGCGTTGCTCGGTAAGCAGTCGGGGATGCGTGGCGCGCATGCAAGATGCGGTACGCCGATGTCCAACACGACCAAAAATACGTTGGTTATGTTTTTTTGCTTTGCTGCTAGTTCGAAATGCCATTTCCATCCGAACGCGGTAAGCTCGATAACCTCATATGTGATGATGAGGTGAATTATATACCGTTAATCCCCGATTCTACTTATGGCATTGGTGTCGGTATTTGCACCTGGGGCAACTTTCGAAAATTACACGAAGTTTTTCATCATGAAGACACAGCACACATCATGTAAACTAAATAAAGCGTTCGAAATGAGGGGCCGGGTTATTCAATCTAAGGGAGAATTCGCTCGTTTACACTGACACTCGTTGTCGAACCACAGTTTACAATTCACCGGTTGTGATTTCACCAATTTTCGCTGTTTCAAAGACAGTTTTGATAGCGCCATGTCTTCTTTATATTGTCATTGCACGGAACTAAATTGTGCTTGTGTTATAAGTAGCTGTCATCAGATTACAGCACTGTTAATTGAAGCAAGATTCAGCAGCTCTTATAACAAGAGAATTCTTGCGTGCGAAAAAACATGGGCTGACACGCAAATAGTCCTTCGGGTCTTTCAAGCAAGCCTTATTTTTTCCCCTTGCCTATTTACCCGGTCCGAATAGATTTTGCCTATTACCATTAGCGTGCTGAAATGATACTAAAATAAATTCAGGCCTTTAAAGTCTTGGCCAGTAAACCTTTTCGGGTATGTTCGGTCGGTGCATTGACTCAGTAATAATCCATGGGTGAGGATCCTTGTGGAGGCTGTGGTATAGAGGCTTCAGCGCGTGCGCAGACATTTTGTTTTGTATTATGCGCCTTAATATTTCGTATTGAGGGGTATTCTCTGGTGCCAACATGGAGTTAGTGGTGTTTGGAGCAAATGTTCATCTGAACGTTCCTCCAGCGTGATTTTTCATGGGACGTAGAACTATTACCACCATTTATGTTCTTCCCATAACAGCGAGCCTAAACACAACGTAGATATGGTGCACACTTTTTGGAAATACCCCATAAGTGGCCCATTTTAAACATTGCAACATTGCTGAGAGCTACAGTGGCCATAGCAGATCTATGGCAACACACAAGTATGCAAGCAGAAATTACAGCATACTTTTAATTAGAACAGAAAGCAGAACGGTTCGTACGAAAGTAAATAAAGCAAGCCGGGGCTTAAAATGGTGTTCGAGAGAGACCAAGTAAAAGCAGAACAATAACAAAAAACAAAGGAACATACCCGGTCTCGCGCTCAAGGAAGCGGGTCCCAACACGATTAAAAATACCTTCGCCACATACATACCCGCGTGTTGTCATGAATACCCTAAGGGGCATCACAATTCGAAAGTAGTAATCGCCTCTATAATGAGTCCATCGCTTTTTGCAGGGGTAGAAATAGTTCTTAAATGTTTTCTGTAATAGCATGCTCTTAAACAGCATGTAAGCGCTGACACCGTTATGAATGTTTAGCCAGATAAACGATAAACCACAAAATGCGAGTTTCGTGCAGAGTTTTAGCGCGATATGACATGTAGTTTGTTAGGTAACAATTCTTGAAAATGCTCGTTTATTGTCGTATCGGGCCAGCAAAAAACAAGTAAAGAAACAAAGAGAATACGCTCGAAGAAGATTTGAGGAAGCCTCGCACTTCGTTGTACGCACGCCTTGCGGTACGTCTATGCTATGAAAGATGGTACGGTTGTTAACTAACTTGAGTACCGTCATTTTCCATGTTTTAGAAAATTTGAAATACTGCCGAGATGTATCTTCGGTCGTTTATACGAATACGGCACCACCGATTACATGATGAGGCAGTATTTTATACCCCCGTCTCAAGCATAAGAACAGCAAGAGTGTTGCACAAGCCTCCGTTCGCGCCGTCGTGCAGATGCGCCCATTGGTAAAATGATGCCATCACTGCCATCTACACAAACGGCAGCCACTTCGTTGGCAGCGATGGCTTGACTTCCGGCTAGAGGCCACCAATGGCGTAAGGAGGATTTTATTACGTGGGTGGCGATAATAAAGAAGACAAGGACAAAAAAATTAAAGGAGCGAAAATGGGAAATAGTAAATAAAAACACGGTGAAGTAAATGTGGAAGCGAGTAATCCATATAACATAAAAATGTAAAAAATCACACTGGGATCATTGGCGTAGCATATTTCTGGCATTCCTTACTTTTCTTTCCTCAGGAAAACTGCGAAACGGCGAGCGTCTTGGTGAAGGGTCATCGAAGCCGCATAGGGTTTGTGCGTAGCTTTGGACATGCAATAAATCCTGCATACTTGTTATTTGGTGGTACGTCGAGTTAGTGGTGTCGTCAATTTCCCTCCTCCATGCCAAGTCAACTTATTTCTGGTAAGCCCTCGGTGCGCTGTATGACGTCCTTCTTCTATTCGCCCCGTCCTTTGTTTGCGCCTTTTATCCATGACGTCAGAGGACCAACTATCCGCTCTGATAGCTTTGGCGAGCTCCCGTTCCCCTCTGCGTGTGCCAAATGACTCTACCGTCGAAGAGGAGAGCTTGAAGGGGCTTGCCAAAGAGAAAAAAAAGCTTGTGGTAAGAGAAGCGTGTATACAAGGCACCCCACCAGAACCAACAAAAAACGCGTTCATGCTGGTTTCCCGATCCAAACGTCGATAGTGCGCTTTCATCTGTACGCAAGAGGAGCGAATACCCGGCGATTTTCATCGGTATTTTGCAGCGTGTCGGAGTAAAAAAGAATGACACGGAGAGAGAGGTAAAGGGTAGAAATGGCTCTTTACGCAAAGAACAACCAGAGATCAAAACACGGAGAATTAACCGAAGACCTGACGCGGCGACGGAGTGGGCAATGTTGTCTTTAGCAATCTTATCACTCAATGTGCGATTTTCCTGAGTACCAAATGGGACATCCAAAGCTCAGCCGCTGCGGAGTTTTTCACGATTACTCACCATAGTTTTTCACAGGATTACTCACCATATTCTGACGAAATGCGAATGAGAAGTTGTTTTGTTTGGCTAGGTGTTTTCCCATGTTTTGCATAGTCGACAACCTACGACATTGGACTCAAGGCAGCTACGTGTCGCAGAATCTCTATCTATGTTGCAGTAACACTATCTCGCTGATGGTCAACTAAGACTGCGGGCAAACCCGTGTTCCATCTGTAAATTCTGAATCGCTGGCCACGTGTTGTGTTTTATTTCTGATGCCAGCCTTATAAAACGCGCCGCAGCGAGTGGAGATGGAGCGCCTGCCGGATGGTAGTACGGAAAGTGTAGCAGGTGAGTCGGTTCCGGTGGGAGAGGGCACGTGCTTCCATGGCACGTCTTAAGTGGATGACGCTTGCGGACGACAGCTGGGGGAGGGGGGACGCTTTTGCTAACGTAGCCAAGAGACGCTCTCGCGTTAGTACGGAGACGCCCGTACATGAGCTACTTCGGGACATGTTTAAGAACACCAGGTTGGTCATTAAACGCCAGTCAATAAACGGCGCGCTTCAAAATCATGGTGGCAGCTTCGGAAGGAGAAAATAATGACTGCATTTTATGGGAAAAACAACCGGCATTCGCTGGCATCAAGACAATGAAATAAACAAGCCTACAAATTGGTTGGAGTAATTGCGAGCGTTAAAAAAACAGAAGAGTACTTACACCTGTCTGTTTGAAAAAATAGCTACAAAGCGTTCGGGAAATTTTGAAAAGATCTTGGAAGAAGCAAGCAGTCTGACATGTTTGTACATGCATATTACCCATTGGACGTGTGCCTTCGTCCATACGCCATCTCTGTATCCTAACGTCTTGCACTTGAAGGGTCTCTTAGAGAACCTGCGCTCTGAAAAGTTGCTGATTCAAACATCTACATGCCCATGAAATAGTAGTGTATATGATCAAATTGCAGTGTATAGTGTATATGGTAAACTGAATCCTAAGAAAAAAATTATATGCTCAGCGGCGTGACAAACATGACTACAGGTGGTTTCAGAAAATGAGGCACGGAACGGCTAAATACGTCTCAAGGGCCTGAGAAAGTGTCGCGAAGCATCAGCTTACGATCGCAGCCCTAATTCGATGCATCCGGGCCGCGGCTATAGTTTTTCTCGGCGCTTTCCATCGGCTGTGTAGTGAAGTGCAGGTACATCTTTTCGAGCATAGAAGTTTTCTAGTAGCATATACAAGAGGGAAATCTGGCGCTGCAATAATGGGGCGTCTTGGGAGCGGCCATTGAAGCTAGCGACGGTGCTCGGCTACTTTGCTTGGCTGGGCACAAGGCTCGTTTTTTGTTTCGAAGTCAAAATAAAAAAAATAAAGGTAACACGTTTCCTTTGTTTCCCTTGCACGAAGCTTCTCAATAATCACTTAAAAATAAATCATTTTGCGGCTTCAAATTTAGAGTAAGGATGCAAATTTTATTAATCTTCTGCAGTGAGTTTGTTGCTTTTTCTCAGAGGCAACTTTGCAGCCAGTTCATGAGTCATACAAGGCCAAGTGGAACGTGACGGCCCGGTACCTGACCCCACGATCCCTAAAGCGAGGCTCGCCTAGCCAATAGCGCCACATTTCCCCGTAGTATATATGTTAGTATTAGCCTCTATGGTTCGGCAAAACGCACTCGCGCCTTTTTGTTACTACCATATATACTGCAAAGTGTATACAGAGCAGCAAATAAGATATCCGCTTCTCGCTAATCCGGTGGAACCAGCATCAGCACCGCCACAGACAAACGAAATACCCCTGTTGCAGCGGCATTTACGCGAATACTGATGACTTTAAAAAGGATTCGGCCCGAATAAAAATCCACGGTTGCCAATATATGCGTCGCTGTTATGCGTGCAGAGATGTGAGTCCGTATTTGCATCACAATTTGTTTAGACTCTCTGGAAAGTATAAGGGAACCCTACAATTCTATTTCAAGTTTTTTTTTCTAAATTCTAAATGCTTTCACAACGTTTTTAAGCGCATGCAGTACTTAGAATAGGGGTCACAGAGTACCTGGGCCAAAAAATTGCTGCCCTATGCACATCAGTTAACTGGAAAACCTACTGAAAATTTCCTCCTCTATTTCACGAGCCTTGGCGCTCTTTGAGCGCTCGAATCACGCCATTTCAGCAATGCAGCGGGTATTGGCCGGTTCATTTTTGTTGTACGAATAGACGCTTTCCATAGCGCCTTCAGGAAAAAGTGCAACCAAAGCAAATCTGAAACGAAAGTGGACCTTCTGCAACGAGCAAATCATCCAGTGCCGCTCCGTGCTGGCAATGACTGCAGCTTTCGCGATGCTTCCAGACGCGATGCAAAGAGTGAAAGCCTATAGCGGAACATTTGAAGAGTCATCCTAAAACTTATGCAGTATGGCTGTGGACCGTTCCGATGGTCCCCAGTTTCATTCCCACGATTGATGAGGCAGCCTACTTTGTCGAGTTTTATTGCGCTTCTATGACCCGAATGGCATGCATTAAGAATCTTGCGGCTCTGTATAACTTACTGTCTTCTTCGCTTGCCGCGGACGTCACCGTGGACGTTCGGTATCAGTCATAACCCGAGGGACATTGACGGACACAACGCCTGTTTGGAAGCACAACTTAGACCGCGTATTCTCACAAGAACACAGTTCCCCAGCAGAATGAAGAAAATATTTTTCTTCCTCGGTCACCATGATTGAGTAGCATCGCACAAGCGTTGACAAATAATATTATGCGGGAGTAAAAAAAATCGATCTTCCTGAAACTTGCGGTCAAATTCTGGGAACATTGTGGTTAAACTTTCACGTGTATTCGTAATAACGTTATTGCATGGACCGAAAGAAAAACTGATAGCAATGACTTTCAATCAGGGCCAACAAAAATCGACCCGTTAAACTCATTACCCGCATTCGCTATGAGGGCACGAACAGCTAGTATTGATTGTTCGCTCAATCATTGCGCAAATTGTCGGTAATGACGGCCGACATTCTCTAGTAGACATTCTCTACTGGGCGGATATTATGCAGGCCTGGTTGCTTGTACTGCTTTTGAATAAATCGTAATGTTCATTTTCCCATGCATTTGCTATTGTCGGCGAGAATACGCTTTATGCGTATAGTAAATTAGTGGGCCGCACCGAATACGTCGATATATCTCAGACTGAGTCGAAGGCAAATTCATGTGGCGCAAGTGGTTTGCTGAACGGAGAAGGGCGGGAAGAATAACGAGGTGGCTTTTTTTTTCATTTTAATGTATTTTATAGGCAAATCAAATTATGGCGAAACGCGGGTAGCTTTTTTTTTCATCCCATTTTTTGTAGTAGGCTTCACATGTACGCTTTCCGTACACCTTTTAAAAAAGCATTTTTGAAATAAGAAGCAGCATGAACAAGGAGTATAGATATAGCCAAGAGCTCTCCACACTACCAGAAGTGGTGGCAGGGCCTTGTTTACGTGCCAACACTGTTTATTGAAAGGTAACCTGAGGCATATTTGAGGCAAACGACTGCCACCTAACTGGGAATAGCAACACTTTTGATATGAAAAGTAGACTTTGCGTTAATTTTTTATTAAATAGATCGTTAGAAAACGACTCGCAAGGGTACAATCTTGGGCAAGTAGGTACACCAAAAGTAAGAAAAAGCGAGATGGAGTTGGTCGGAACCACAAACAGGCGGCCATGTCCTCCTTTATCTTGTATTTTAGTCTAGTCTCTGTTCAACAATTCATGAAAACGGCACCAAAAAGCGGCCAGTAAAAGAGGAACAAAAAATAGAGGTAATCAAAAGAGTAGCCTCGCCCCTATTTGCTGAAGCCGCATCAATACTACGTTAGGGTGGGTTAGACCCGACAAATTAGGTAAAGGTTGTTGCTTGACGTTTTCTTTGCAAAAAGAGAACGAAGGGACAAAGTGGTGTGCGCTTACGCTGCCAGTATAGCCGAACTGTTGACGTCGCCAAGGCTACGTGGCACAACCCGCGGCTGCCAGTCCGTACACTAGCGATTTAGTCACACAAAATGGGCGTGTGAAAGCCGCATTTAGGAAAGTATTCATAGTGGGCGCGACTTATATATGGGACATTTTAGAGACTTGACAAAGAGTGTACGTTACCCGAATTGGCGGTTTAGGTACGTACGGACCTCCCCCGTTTGATTCTGTCGTACTCGCCCATATGGCCTTAGTTATTGATTCAAGGATGCGTGAATTTGAGCTGGGCCTCCTGAAAATAGGTGCGCATTTTAATAATGATGTCACCTGTTTTTTCAGCTAAGGCTAACGATCGCCAACGGGAAGTTGACACCTCGATGTCTCTGATGCGCATATCACACACCCGCATTTCTTGAGCCCGTTGTCTGGCACGGTTAGAAATTCACCCACGACACAGCATTTACCACTCGTCCAAATGCGTCCTCCTCGCACATCGGCCCTCATACATCGGACCCCGTCACACTGTCTGTTAAAGCGCAGTAATCAATAGAAAGCGCTCCAGCACCTTCAGTTTAGAACTGTGAGGCTGCTCCATTCACGCTACACGGCCACTTGTGCCATCACAAGGGGCCCACCTGTCTTGTCTCATTCCAGTAGACCTTCAAGATCCCCTAGTCCACAGATACCACTACCCCCGTTTCCTTTTCCCCCACTTGACCAAGGGTCCTTATGCACAAATCACAGCTATCCCTCTGACTCTTGAAGTGATTGCGTAATTGTATTCCTCGTCTCTTTCCACCAACTATGAGAAATATTTCTTCAAACTTTTCTGTACTGATTACGGCGGTGATCAGAGTAGGATTGGATGCAATTTAATACATCCAGTTGAACCATTCTGCACGGCGCTATTTTGAAAAGCACTTCCAACAGGTGGAGCACTGTCGGAAAAAGGGGATTTCCTAAGACTGTTTTTTGGGAAAAGAAACAGTATGTATTTCATACCAGAAAAGCCGACAAACGCACAGCAAATCCCATCCAGAGAAGATTGGGTCAAGTTTTCGATTCTTTACATCTTTGTTTCCGATTTTCTGTACAAGGAAGTTGAAAACACTCCTACGAGAGTAGATGAAGAAAATGCCGTAGTCCGTTTTGCCTAGGGCGTTTTATTAAATGCCTTTTTACGCAAACTCGGGTCAGGCATCAAGGTACGGCTAATGGAAAGCATATCAGTCTTCTCGTGGGAGGTTCTACCGAGAATCGTTAGCATGAGAAGTTATTTTCAATGTGCCTGTCCAGGTAGTGACAAGGAATAGTTTTCGAAAAGATTTATGAGGTCTCGGGCCTATTTGGAGGTGATAAGTGGTGGAAGGAAACGCGCACAACAGGGCCTCATTTAAGAAAGAAAGCAAGAAAGAACTTGAAAAATGTTGCAGCCATTCCCGAGTGGATATTTTCAGACGGGTCTGAGCATTCCTACCAAGGGCTCCTCTTCTCACATACATGAATGCATATTTCATATAGAAAAGCCGATCAAAACACAGAAGAAGAATGCCGACTGGACCCATCATTATTATGCGTTTTCTGTTTTGCACTAGAAAATATCCTAAAGCTATCCCAGTGCAAACTTGCTCAACTTTCCCCTCTAATTTCTGACATACACCTCTATGTTAGTTTCCCTTGCAAACCTCAGCCCCTAAAGTAGTTAGTTAAAGGGCCCTTTTTAACAAACGCTAAAGAGCGTTTCACGTGACGGGTGGCGTGTCACGCGGATCATGTAGCCTTTTACGAATTAATGGAAGGACGGGCAGGCGTTTGGTGAAAGTCGGAAAAAGAAAACGCCAATGCTTTAAACAGTAGACCCAGTGCTTGCTTATTTGGTAGTAATGCGTTTATGGTGCAGCGTAGAAGTTATCAAAAAGCTGTCAACGCAATTGCAATGGAGCGCATTCAACGTCTGTTTAAATTATGTGACGGCGTAGGCCAGCAGTATTGTTACACCAGCTTCCGCGAGAAGGCGAGTGCAAAGAAACTGCCAGCGATGCACGAGAAGGCACAAGGGGCTCAACTTGCTAGTGGACTATATACGACTATTGCGCTGATATAGTTTAACTTTGGCTGGGTGGCTGTATCGAGTCACAGATGGACAGACAGACAGACATACAGACAGACCAAAATTTCTGGGTATAAGTAGCTCAAGAAAGACTATCGTCTTAAAAAAAAACACTTCCCGTGGTCGTAATCGAACCTGGGTCCCTAGCGTTATTAAACCGACGTATATCTGGTTACCACATTCAGACTCTGTAGAAGTTTGAATTTTGAATTTACTTTGGGTCAGGTTGCATTGGGGAAATCTTCGCATTCTAACCATCTTTGCAATGAGAAAGCGGCTTTGATTTTTTTGTGGCAACGAAGCGCACAGTCTGAAGTGCGTATTGTACTAAAATCCCCAAAGAGGTGTACAACCTACTTATGGAAAAAGGCATGCACCTAGTTTTTGTAGCTTTCTGTTCTACTTCCGCCATTCCTTCCTGGGTGTTCGGCGCACGCTCGGGTTGGCAAACCGCGTCTCATGCATATATACTAGGGCACCTAGTGTGCTCCCCGAAGAGGGATCTATTTCTCAATGTGAGAAACACGCAGGTACCTGAAGCTCCATTGTCCTTTTAGGAACGAAGGCATACGCTTTTAAAGCTCTTCGAGGCAGATGTTTTCCGCGTACAGAATAGCGTCAGAGAAGGCAACCCGGCAGTCCAACTTGGGACCATGGTTGGAACTCACGAAATGAGGTGTTGTATTGTTTGATGTCACAGCCCATGATGTATGCTTTGCTACAGAAAAAAACGAAAAAAAACACGCGTGCGTTCATACCCACTTCCTGTTGTTTCTCCATCACAATTCAAAGGCTGCTCGATATTCGCTCTACGGCTACCGTGTAGCAGCCGAAGCCGAAGGCGTTGAGCACAGCTGAGACATCCCGCTGCTGCAAGAATTTTATGAATCTCGGTTATGGTGGAGGTATTTTTATCACAGGATGCCATATATGCCAAGCGCTAGCAAACAATTTGCACCATGGTGGTGACACCTTAGCGAAAGTTTCTAGGCCGTGCCAAACATCCAAGACTACAAGTAATTCGAAATACACGTGTGCATCTCGCGTGAGGCAGAAGGGCCTTATGCCAGAAATATAAGGGTTACACTTATAGATTAGGATCTTGTTGTAAATCTTCTATGGCCAGAAAACTATTTGCATGGTATACAGAATTTTCACACAGAGTGTACGCGTGGACCCAACCCACTTTCCGTAAGCTATCTTTTGTTTGATTTGCAGAGCATTGATCGATGTTTCCTATGGCCCCGTACAGCTGAAGCTCAAATATATAGCGTACCGTTAATATCTTTCGGTGCTCTACTTTCGCTTGTTGCTGGTTGAGCACGTGTTATTGAAAGGGAATATTAATCCATAGTCGCTACGTAACCTTTGTCTGTGGCCCATTGATTTACGAAAGGGGTAAATATAGGTTATGTTACTGCTCATACAATCCGCAAAATAGTCGATGTTGAGGGTTTCGCAGGTGACATATGCAATGCGAATGACGAACATCAGGGGTAGCACTCGTTTAATGTGTTAGGTGGTTGGAGGTGGCAAATGAAGTAGGGGAGGACGAAATCCCCGTGGAGGATGAATTATGGATATCGGGGGGCAAGGAACAAAACAATTCGGAAAACTCGCAAAAGGGTAGGTTGGAAAGTGCTGACAAACGACATATAAATGTCCAATGCAGCATGGTAAGTGCGCGTTGGGCTGTGAATGATGATGATGCTCGCGAAATATGGCTCACTTTAGTTGCGTGCCCTCCTTTTACTTTCTGTGGCGCGTAGCTTCCTTCCCTCTGCGTGTTTGCAAGGAAATCGAGGGGAACGTACGATTTAAGCACAACCCATCCACCCCGAATCGTTGCGCGAATTCCCAGGCTTAGGGTAGATGAACGTAAGCGGATCGTTCACTGTGTTATGTGGAGATAAGTGCAGGTTATCCGCTAATAAACAAGGGTAGTACAAAAGGAAAATGAAAGAAAGGGGAAAAAACATTTGGGGTGCTGTTTTTTTTCCGAATTTTGTACGTCGTTTTTTTATACCGACCCACGATTTCATGCTAATAAGAATCAGCTCACTGTGGGGAAAGTGAGCTGGCAACTTTTATAGATTTCCGGAAATTTCCTAAGTGTAATTATTTACTACCGGCCTATCCCTGGTTTACGGGGCGTTCCTATAATCATTTCGTACGCTCTTGTTTTCCGTTTTTTTCTCGCAAAGCTCTCGCTTTCTGTTCACTGGTATATGAGAACAGCCAGCTGGGGCCGGAATCCAACAAGCGCCAAGTATGTTTCAGTAGATGAAGCTGGCACGACCACAGGCAATTCCATGGACCATGCATTTGGAGTTATTGTGTTCTTCCTATACTACCTGACAAAAAATTTTAAAAACCGTTGGCTGCCCAAGTGTTCTTGTCTGGCCGAAGTGATATCAACAGCAATAATGAGAAAAATTTGTAACGCCGCTTCAGTGGAAAGACACAGAGGAAAATTGGATTTGAAGCCCACGTGTAGAAAAGCTGGTATCAAGTACAGCTATAGTCGTTTTGTAGTTACCAACATCAACATCAACGCCATAATCATCGTCATAATGATGATCAGCAGAGATAAAAGAGAAAACCAACAGAGGGGTAGAACTACAAGCATCTTACGTTTAGTAAAAACTTAAACCATCTGTATTTTATGAGCTGACTTATGCACTTCGTTCCTTGATTTTTTTACCCATTAATAAAAGTCGATGTAACCCGTGCCATGTATTGTCGCTACATATTTCTACCTTGCTACTCTTTTTAACAGGTTATCCCTTCACTGATATTGTTTACCATTGAATTATAATAAATCTGTTTCTTTTGTGCCTTTTAAGAGCGACCGCTCTACCAGGCTACATAGTTAAAGGTCATTCCTTGAATCGCTAGTGACCTCCAGGCACCGGCGCTCAGCTTTGTCTTGCTTGCTTATACAAACAGCCAAACATCCAGTAGATATAGCTAGACGACAGGCTACGAAATGTCAAGCAAAGGAAAAGTTTCAAGAAGCACTGCGTGTATATTCTTGGTTTCACTGGTCATTATCAGGTTTCCAAGCATTAAACATCAGCCATTCTTTAAATACGCGCATAAACACGCTTGAGACTCCTATCGTTTTTTTTTTGCTTTTTCTTGTGATATCTTGTGGACACTTTACGAAGTACTGTGTTATGTTCCCTATATGTGTTTCCATTTAGAGATCATGCACCACTGCCCTCAATAATGACGCTAGGGCTATGAAGTTATAGTGCATAAACCAATGCTGCGACGAACAATCTGTCCTCTTTAGGATTAATTGTAAAGGCCATGACGCACGAAGGTTCATATTTAGAGTTTATAGAACGCCATGCGAGCTTTGAATACGATAGCAGGCGAACCTGGCCCACCGCGGAAGTTCAGTGCCTTAGGCGTAGTGCTGCCGAACTAGCGGTCGCTGGTTCGATCGGGTCACCGTTGAACAATTTCCTGATGGAGGCTAAAAGCAAAAACCGACGGGTGTCAAGTTTTGGTAGAGGTTGAAGATCCTAAGGAGACCAAAAATAATATGGAGCCCTCCACTACGGCGCCCGCCATATCCCAGGTGCGTTAAACCCCACAATCGATCCACAGGTGCACCTGTGGACCGGGCTCAGAAAATACTCCATTGCATTTTCACTGGCCTCGCGTTAGTCTTGTCTGTGGAGCCGTGGAAGAAAGGAGAAAATGTTTGTAAAGCCATTTTTCCCAAAGGCGGGACGAAACTTTTGGTTTAAATTGCTGCAGCATGAATGACACCGAGGCACTTGTGTTGTCCTGAAGGTACTACGAGCTGCAGTTACTTCGCGAAAAAGTTCGTTGCCCGCGATATGCGTGTACCAATATGTCTAGGTAATTTTCTTAGGGAACTGACTAACATAACCACTGCTAAAAAACTAAATCCTCAATGGCGTGCTCCGATAATGAATAAACCTCTCATTTGCTGATGACGAACGAAACATAGCAGCAAATCAGGCAGGTCTTGGAGAAGTTTCAAAATGTTTAAATGTGAAAGAATCGTTTTCTCCTACAAGAAGCAGTAATGACTCTACTTGGTTTATTTGAACTAACTCTCCTAGTTTGACAGCCTGGCATTTCCTCGCTCCTTTTTTTGCTCATTTCCTGAATAATGTTTCGTACACGCAGTGCCTGCAAATGACAGAACGAAAGAAAGCCTAAGAAATTTGAAACTCTTCGATCGTCTTACAACGAAAGTGTTCAGCTCCAAACGCAGCGTAAATAGAACACATAACCCCATAGCTTCAAACGATTTATAAACCAACTTCCTTAATTTTTTAGGAGTAGGCAGCAGTTCTAACGAGACTTTTTCCTCACACTTATACTACGATCTTCTCTTTGCTTGTTACATTTATCTGAGGGGGGGGGGGGTCCTTTTTATTCTAATGTAAAAGCAGACTACGTTGCTCTGTTGTATGACGTCGCGATAGCTGGTAACATCCTAAAAATATATGTAGGTGGTGGTATTCATGATTATGTCTGTGAATTGATTTTGGGCTTATGACCTTGCGTTATGTTAAGCATATGTTCACCTAATATACAGGGTGATCAAAATTATGTCGACATTTTTTGTAATTACGCGCTTAGCTTTACGTGAAGACGACCTCTAGAGGGCGGTTATGCTTCCAGGTGGACACAGAATTAGGTGGTAATTCTTCATGTCGGGGGCTTAATTAACTAAAATTTAATGTATAACTTTTTAGTGGCTCCAGCAAGCAGGCATATTTGTAGTGAAGAGTTAGACGTAATCGTGTTTCCACGCAGTTTCATTTGGCAGAATCATTCTAGCGCATCCGTACTCCGAGATATCGAACTGCGAAGTTTAATTGCCGTTCGCATGATTACGCATGCTAGAGAACGACGACCGGCTCAAAGCTCTGCCTCTTGTTCTGTGTTAATACGAAGCCCGTCTAGGGACGCATTGCACCATATAAACATTAGGAACTCTGCGCAGATAAAAAAAAACATATTGAATTGCAAACAGGACATTGCCAGAGCTCCTTCCTATAAATATCTCGCAAAGCGAGAGCAGTCGCTACTCGTATACGGCCTCAAGGGATTACTGACTAGCTAGCTTGGAGGACCACACGGCGCCGCACTTACCAAACCACAGGGGGCGGAAAAAGCTTGTCAAGTTTAGAAGAAAAAAAAAGTAACTTAGGAAACCATATCGGGGCCCCTGTAGTCGTTCCTCTGATGACGTCATGAAACTGGGAGGAAACATCGGATCTTGATCCTACTGCTAATGCCACCACTGCCTGTTTTAGCAAGGAAAGCGACGAATCAGGCTACTTTTAGAGGAAACGACGCCGTTTCTTTTGTGCCAAAACGTCGTGCAATGCTTTTGTTGGTGCGCGGCCATAGTGCTCAAAAGAAAACGATGTTGTTTCTCCCTTTTCCGGAAATTCGCATCTAGGAGTTATGTGTGGTCTGCATTCACATATCGAGCTTACGAATATGGAAGGGAGGCCATTTGAAAGATTATTGCATACAACATTAGGAGCGCCGCAGAAGCCAGCACAGGGGAACTAATTGTGGAACAACATTCTATACAAGAATTCGCTTCAGATGGAAAGCGTCATTGCGTCTCGTTAAAAGCGGAATCCCGATGGAATTGGATGCTTCTGGAAAAAGAAAAAGGTCAAATCTTGGCAGTATGCAGGCACCGATGCTTGAGAAAGGTGTTCAGACGGGTGTCTGTTACCCGCAAGAAATTCCCATTACGTTGCGCGGATGGACAGTCATTTACCACGATCGCTTTGCATGGCGATGTCCTGTAATTACAACTACCGTAGGAGTAGCCGTAGGAGTAGCCGTAGGAGTAGCCATAAAACCTATCAAATAAAGCACTCACGGCCACACCGGCTATTAAAAGTGGGGTCCTTACGGCCCGCAGTAAAGTTACGAACCACTCTATTTTTTTGTTATATTACTGGCTGCATGCGGGCGTGCATTGCACTTTTTTGAAAATTGCGCGTGGTACTAACCCCTCGCTATATAGATTTAGTAAGAGCTCGAATATCAGCTTGACCTGAAACGGTGAATGAAATCTGATTCAAATTTATTCAACCCCTTGTCACGGTAGCATGCGAAAAACCGTTTGAATGGCCAAGTATATAAGGTATCCATACGGTTAACCGGCGCAACGAATACGAAGAAAGTGGGTGCAGAAATGGATAGTGGACCCTCTTAGCAGATTAGAGAACGCCCGCCTGTGTACTCTTTATTACCTTTGGAGATGTCTATACGTTCAGTTGAAAGCGCCGGAAAGGGTTATTCAATTCCGGTCTTAAGAGCAGGATTATGAACGGGCTCGTGCGGAAGCACCTGGGGCTCGGCGCTGTCGACGCAATCCAGCGGTACATCCACGATCGAGTACCTTGGCACGTGCATTTACTTCGGCGTTGTACGAGGCTGGCCTATTTCAAACGCAATTCTTGTTCAGTCATCACAAAAACGATTATTACACTACCCAAATAAATAAATGGACATTAAAACATCATTTCTTGTCTGCATAATTCATGGAGCTTTTCATTGCGTATAGAACATAAACAAGTGGAAACAAGCTGTGTATATATTGTCACGGAACATTGCGGTCAGTCGGCAGGGCGCCATGGCCCACCATCAATGAGGCTGATAGAGGAGAAAAATTTGGGGGTGCAGCCTGCGCGAGTTCTGTGATGGTCGCTTTGTAAATAATGTAAATATTCGCTTCACCCCATCTCATCGCTCGTCTCATCTTTGTACTGCCGCCACGTAACATTTGGTGGAGTGTGGGGGTCGATCATCGTCACCCTCAGCACCGCTTGGTGCCGTCACGGCCTGGACGCGACCGTCGCTGGTACGTGGGCCATGTCGGGCAGCCCCATACTCACCGCGATCGCAGATCCATTACGTGCCCCCCCCCCCTTCCCCTGCCCGTGAGACGCCGATGAAGACCTGCCGAGACCAGCTGTGACGAGACGAACCGACGATGTGTCCCAAGCCCTCTCGTCCGACGTGGATCTGACAACCTACGACGCTTCGTCGCCGTTCAAGACATCCGTGTTGCGGGGCCAGGCTTCACCGAGCACGTCATCGTCATCCGTGGCGGCAATCAATGTATAGTGCCATCGCATTATCCATTCGCATCCAAATTGTCACCCCGCCCAGGCTTCTACCCTCGACCTTCGGTCCTCGACCGGGGAAGTGGTGTCACAGGACGCTGCGGTCAATACCCATGGTGGCACGACTAACCATCAATGACGCAGACGACGAGGAGGAAGATGGGGGGGGGGCGCAGCCTGGACGAGCTCTGTAATGGCCACTATGTAAATAATGTAACTAGATCGCTTTACCCAATCTTATTGTCCGTCTCATCTCTGTCCTATCGCCACGTAACAGTATGTTCACAGCTTTCAGTTTGGTCCACTGCATCAGAGACAGGAGCCTCAAGCCGTCGCTATCATCGAGAATCACTTAGACAAACGTTTCTCGGTGGAGCTACGAATGCAGCTATTCGCTCCAACTTAGGGTAATTAGGGTGATGGAAATGTTAACTTCCATTTACAATTAGAGCTGCAGTCCACGAACTTCAGGGCAGTAAAAGAGGTTTTCTGCTCGATACCGCCTTCGGTGCTCAGCAAAACGTTTTGAAGCAATGTCTTATGGGAGTAGCAGTCGTTCTGCGGGTTCTCGTCTGTGCGCATTATTGAGTCCCGAATCGCCACCCCAGCAATGTTATTTTCCATGTACCTTCCATAGCTGGCGTTAGCTATGACACATAGGATGATGCGTCGGGTGATAGCGCGTCGTTATAGCGTTATTTTTCTATTCTCGGTAACTATCACGCGGGGTGGTTACACTAGAGTAAAATCGCGGCTCGGCTGCTTGGTCAGTAAATTAGAAGAACGCTTCTACCCGCATGCCACTCCGAGAAATCGCAATGAGAAAGGTACAGAAGCACCCATTTAAACAAATATGAAATTAAACGTTGCCTTGAGTGCAGCCGGTAAGCGACAAGTGATCGCTCGAAGCCAACACCATGCGTCTATCATTTATTCTAAGTAGCTACTGCCCGGCAGGGAACGAAGACAACAAGGACAACCTTCATTCCCCTTCGCGCTGCAACTACTTAATATGACCTAAATTCTCTGTGAACAGTAGTACACCTTGTTATGCTTAACCACACGTTTCAACGTCAAGAAAAAGTTGGCGCCTATGCCAGTCGCCATATGATGAAATAATTTCGTGGGGAATTTCGAACTGCGTTTCTAGTCACCGTTCGACGAACAAGTATAGCACAGTTTCTCGTCCAGGTACGTTAACGTTCTGTAAGCCGAGTATAGTCCACATTTATGGGTTAACGCCGCTAAGCGGGCTTGGGCCGTGGGCGGTGCTTTTACAGCGCTTGGAATCCGGCAGGAATGAATGGCTGGGAGTCTGCCGCTCTCATCTCGTTAAATGGCTACACTTAACAAGGAACACGGATTGAGAATATACGAACATATGGGAAGTTTTTAGCATTTAATGAGCCGATTCTTTTCTAAAAAAACCCAGAGTCTAGGAATCTGGTAAAGCCATTTAAGAAAAGTGATATGCCGCAGAGAGCCGGTAGTCAACTTGAATATCAGCACTGTAAAAATATCTCGACAAAATTTACACATTTTTCTGGTCATTCGTTGTCATAGGTTTTGCCCATACATTTCAAAATTACTTTTCCGTGGCTCACGAACACAGTAGGTGAAGGGGTAAAATATAAATCTCCGCAAAGAGCAGGTTCCGCCTTCAACTGCACCTTTGCGCAAATCCTCGCATTATGCTATCTTCAAAGTTATCTGCAAAAACTGCGATGTGCCAGAATGCTGCACCTGCCAATAGGTAACTTCACGAGCCACCGGCAACACTCAGGATGCTACACGGATCTCAACAAAGCTTTCCAAGGTTAGGTTATACGGAGGCCGGCTCAAGAAAAGCGACAAAAGGAGTGAGTACTTTGCAAGGGATTTTCCTTCTGCAGCTTCGGCAGTCCTGCACTCCGCTTGTGAAGTGCACCGTAGTGCCGCCTTTACCAAGTTCGTGAGTTCTCAAGGCGGAAAGGAGAAGGCAGACTCCTGCGTTTTCAGAACAAGTCAAAAGGTTGACAGCTGTTTCATTGAGCAACGATATACCCATTATTATCGAATCACATGTTAGGTTCCGAGGAGGGCGTCGAGCTGCTTGAAACTTCGTTATTCTGTTCGGGCTGAAAATTTATCGCAGCACGCGTGAGCTGCCATTATTCCGAAGAATAGAAGGGTAAAACTAGGCATTAAACCGGACAGAATGACCCAATGAGATGTGTAGGAAAGCATGATAAGACATTGCTGCCGCTAGCCAAAGATGTCGGAGAAACCACAGCCGTTTCTAACGACTGACATAGAGGTGGAAACTTATGTTAGGAGGGACATTTCTACTTAGAATTTGGACGCCTTTTTACTGGACGCCTGCGTATAAAAATCTGCACAGAGCGAAGGTGAAGTGTCTGAAAAATAATAAGGTCGGGAATTGCTAGCCATTGCCCGTTTTTCAGGTAAATTGTACCGCACAAGTTGTTTGCGCTGGAGAACAATCAGCGTTTGGCCGACATCAGGCACGTGGCTACAATGGGCCCTAATGAAGGCGAAGGTTAATGACTACAAGGCACCAAGACACATTATTTTACCGATTTCTTTCAAACAATGGGCACAATTACCACTTACTGGTTTGAACCGTTGAAGCCAAGCTTGGCAGTTCTCTCCTAAGCCCCTATTTTCGGTGTTCTGCTCTTTTCTGTGTGGTGCATCCCTGTTTGGTTCGCACAACGAATCCCCCCACTCGCAAATCCCAATAAACCTCACGTTTTGCTTAATACACCCGGTTTTGGTAAAAGGGGCTGAGTGAAGGCTTGATAGCACGCTCCCGCGTATGCCAGGGTTATGACTAGTGCTTCTCGTGTAATGTTCCCCCACCTGGCTGGCTTTGGTGTGGGGAAGTCTGATACAAGCGTTTTCGTCCGAAACTCTTCAAGTGTTTTATATCTTGCACCCGAACCAGTAGTCAAAGATTCAGAGAACACTGGTTAAATGAATAACCAAACCACCCATAAGACAGTTGCTTCCTTCAAGCTTGTTTACCTAGTATACCTTGCCCAACGATTTATCTGTTATATCAAAATTCTTTGGCCGGCGATTCCTTTTCGGTTCTCTCTATCGACCATGGTCGATGCGAGGGTAAACAGGTAAGCAGGGAAGATGAACATGCAAAAGCAGTTCATGCTCACGTATGTGTGCCGCCGCCGTCACTTGGATGGCAAGCAGCGCCGGCAGCAGCGGCAGAAGCAACACCTGGACGACGTGCAGGCGGCCGGCGACGTCCCTGTGACGGCGAGGCGGCCGATGCTGCATACCATCAGTGACGCCACGAGCTCGCTCACTGGCAGTCCCGAACTCATCGGTGCTACCGCCGCTCGGACAGCATCGGCCCGCCGCCTGCTTCTCCGCCGCGCGGCTCACACGTGACGGCGCACAGAACACACCACAGATGATCCAGCAGCACAAAGGGTGAGAAAGCACCAGCACGCCGCAGAAACGCGGTCTTCCACACGCCTGACGTTCGAAACGATGCCGCAGCGACCAAAGGATGGAGATTTACGAGCCCCAAAAGCTGCGCGCAGGGCGCTGCGTCTATGGAGCCGAGATCTGTCGGCGTGGAAAGCACGCTTCCCCTCAAAGCGGGAAGCCGACGACACGACTGTCTCTCTTTGGCCGTAGCAAGTTGTGCGGCGCGGACAACGATGGCCTTCTCGCCTTTGCGGTCCCGCGCTCGCCGTATGCGGGCTCTGACTGCGAGCAGTCGATACGGGGCGGTGAAGCGGGGCCAGCGGGGCAGCCTGCTACGGGCCCGGGAGGAGCTGCTGAGATCAGCCGTCAGGCGGCGCCAAAGACAGCGAGGCGCTGGCGTCGCGGGAACGGGATTCAAGAGCGTGGTCTTACTGGAGGCACATTTCTTTTTGGAGCAAATGTGTTCGGAAATTCGGAAAGGCCGAGGGCGGACCGGGAACGAATGCGGGCAGGGAAAGATAGGCGCGCGCTTCTGCGGAGAGCATAGTAGATTTCCGCCTGCTCGCATATGCTCCTACACCGGAGTGCACAACTAAATGTATGGCTCTAGCGCCAGTTCTCCGCAACATAAAAAAACTTACAAGGTATACCAAAGCTGCATGTCCTCGTATGGCAAGTTCGGTTTCACCGAAGAAAAGGTACGCTATTGGCGTTAACTAAAGGGGCAGCTCTAGGCATGCAACGCTCGAAAACTTCGTTTGGTGGGCGCCGCGCTGTACTCATGGAACTAAAGGACAAGGTGGCAGACATTTCTCCGCGAATTTCCCATGACGTCTGTAGGAAGGAATGGCAAGCGACAACCTCAAGACGCCTGCTGGCTGCCTGCCCTTACTGCCTCTCGTGACGGTCACGACCGCCAGGCTACGTGGCGCTCACTTCATGATAACATTGTCTTGCGAGTGTTTAAGAAGTGCTGCATAAGCTATTTCGTGTACTGCACGGAAGAAGACATTCTTGGAGAGACGGCCACCCAGGAGCAGGCCGAAGTTTTTTACTCAGATTTCATGGATGCAGGAAAGGGTTCTTTTTGAAAGTGAAGTGAAGTGATTCGCCATAACGGGCTGTAGCGACGTTATCCGCTCACTGCTACCCCCAACGCATTTCAAAGTTTCTGCCTTCGCAGTGCTCGCGCGGCCCCTGCCTGAAACTTCGCCAGCGAGAGTTCGGTATTTTTGTGCTTGTTTTGTTCTCCCGCACGTGCCGGCGTTGCAGTGCCACGTTTTCTTGCTTACTATCGTTAAAACCAACCCAACGAACGTTCTTAAGTAAATGAACGGGGGGATACGGGTTAAATACGTATATTTTGCCTCAAATGTACCTACAGTTTTCAATGCGCTAAACAACGGGGCGATGTATGACAAGCGCCAGTGGTTCACGAGTTTCAGCTGGTCATGACAATATGAACTACTTTGCTTTCGAAGCCTCTGGGTTACGCTGCGACGACGCAACGCCGTGTGGCTCTACTTGGGCCCAGCGAGCAAGCTACGATGACAAGGCGAGCGGCTAAAGTGCCCTACACTTAACAGAGGGTTGTGAACCTCTTTACAGGGGAGACATAATATTCAACAAAACCCCCTCCGATCGTCACTTCGGAGTCGCAATGACTACGTCGTTTGGAGTATTGCATAATCATTCTGAACTCTTGGTCTAATAAATCTCGGGAATCTCTTCAAAAGTAGTCAGGGGGACTCCCATTACTGGGATCACAGAGCAGTCAAGCAGGCTTTCCTTTTCACTGATTTGGAGTCACAGTGACTATATCTTAAAGGTCCTGAGTACTCTCTCTCGACTCTTGGTCGTGACAATTGGCTTGGGAGTACTGGTAGTCTCTTTCAAAGGGAGTCTGGTGACTTTGTTCCTAAGAGTCACAAAACGGTCAATTCTGAGAAATGCGGGCGATCTCTAACAGTAATAAGTCCGGATTCCGTTTTATCCTAGAGTATAAGCCAAGTGCTTGTGACGTTATCTGTGCTCCGTACGAAGGGTACCTCCCCACCTGTATTTTTCTTTCTCTGTATGCAGGGGCAGGTTCCCATCTCGCCGATAGAGGGAGCAATGGTCTCACAAGAGATGGTTCTTCGCCCTCCCGCTATGGGAGGGAGAGGGGAGCGTTCCTCCCGCCCGTGTAGTTTAGGTGGCGATTCTATTGCTCAAATCTCAGAATTTGCGTGGCGACGGAGCTGCCCTTCTCGGGAGAGCGCCCGTTGGCATTCGAGCAGACAAAAGAGGACAACAGTGCACAGTTTCAACAGATTTCACACGGAGTGGAACTGGATATAGTTTTTTTTTGCCTTCCCTAATTCAAAAACTACCACCAATTATATTTTGTCCGACCTTTTATGAACAATGTTAAAGCTGTTTCATGTCCTCAAGTGAATTCCGCTTTCCCGAAATGCTCAAGTAGAGAAAAAACTGAATGTACCATGAATAATAGCCCATCTCCAGCTACAGCAGTTTCCTGTGTATCCCTCTCTTTCTTTCTGTGTTCCTAACTACCCACCCGCATATGCACCTACCTACGTACCGGTCTGATGCCTTACCAAGTGCGATACTTGGACGCTGCATTCCCTTGTAGTTTCTTGGGCCTTTACGTCAATGATGTGGTATGCTTAAGGGCATTAGCCATCACAGCCACGACAATTTGGAGTTCCGACAAGTGGAAGGGCACCTTCTCTCTTTAAACCACGGGACAAAACTCGAGATTATACGATGTCCTATGTCCGAAATCCTGGTGCGTGCTGTGTCACAACAGCGAAATTAGAGACACGAAAGGTGAAGGGTGCTGGGAATAAGTAGAAAATATGTGCGTGTTCTGCTATTGGGCTGTTATGCGTTTGCAGGTAGTATGCATTCATAAAGAATGCTTAGGTGCTCTCGTAAATATTCTTCCTATTCTAATCATTCCTGCAGCTTGTGGAGCCCCTCGAGGAAGTACTAACTTTCATAAGGAATTTTGTACTTCATGTTATACCAAAATGTTTATTTTAAAAGCAAGAGTAAGGAGATAGGACGCATCGTCTGCAAATGCGGAATACGTGCACAGCCTGACAAGAGAGATGCTGCTATTAATGTCCGTCGGTCCCTCCAACCGAAGGACAAGCCTGCTTGTGCTGGCATTGCATTTCTGGTGTTTTATCCGCAGCATTGCTACCTCCGTCTGCTCTCGTCGCCAAGGTTTTGTACGTAAACCGTCGCTGCAGTGTCTCGGATGTTAGCCCAGGAGCTATTTCAGCCATCAAAGATGCCCTAAGCTTACCACCTTATTCTGTGCCATTTGAAGAGACAGCACATAGTATGGTGCATACTGTGCAGCAGTGGTTGCGTTCTTCAGGGTAATCCTCAGCTTACACTAACCAGAGCGTATTTTTCGCCTCCACTAAGAAGTTTCTGAGAAAGCTGTACAGCTTTTCTTTGTTGCCGTATGGCTGCATTTGAGATGAATGTTAAACTCTCCTTCTCAGAAGGTTACTCCACCTTGTGAATTTCCCTTAATCCGGTCGAATAATGCTCAGCTTCTGGGAACAGTGATCGCGTGTGCTAGTTGCTCACCCACACCAGCTGGACAAAACTACAGCATCACCGAACCAGAATGCCTGGATTTTGTATGGCCCGTTCCGAATTTTCGCCCCCACTTGCACGGCCGTCTTTCTAGCATCGCAAAGTTTGTCATTCCATCTGTTGGCTATTAAAGTGACCATGAAGGTGAAATGTAACATTGGCTACTTCGAAAATACTAGGCTTCAGTACTTCCTCAGCTCACTTCAGCCACTAAAGAAAGTTTTTAATTGAAGGAAATGCAAGACGCAATAAAAGGCCTTCAAATTTAGCGCTACAGTGATTTTGAATCGAACAAGTGAGGTCACATAGGCGAGCACTAAAACCGATAATTTTCTGTGTGTTAACACCACGGTAGTAATCAAGCAGCACGATCTAACGGAACTAGAGGGTCATCTACAAACTCCCAGACATGTATTTTCGCGCTGGCTTTGGTCAGCGGCCGCCATTTGCAGAAAAGTGATTCTCTGACGTCATAGAAACGTTGATGGAGTTTGGCTATCACCGCTGTTTCACATGCTTTCTTTTACATCTCAAAACATTATTTTGAAGTTTGCGGTAATGTCGTTGTTGGTGTTATCGGGACAAAACAGTGTGTTTAATGAACCAAACTTATGTTTTGTCTTCATGGCCCTCTTAACGACGAAAATTTCAATGGCGCAGGGTTATGGATACAGTGTTTCCAGCAGTTTGACTTCACCATTATGGGTGGTGCCGTTCAAAAGAGTTTGGATACGGCATTCCTATAATGATAGCTACTATCGCCGTGGTTGCTTCCTGCCTCTCCAAGGCATGGCCTTGTACGGGCACTTACTTTCCATTTGGAATGGCTGCCTATGAACAGTAGGTTACTGTCGACCACTTTAGTAGCTGCGTAGAGACCGCTGTCCTCTGATCTGGCGGTGTTGCAGTATTCACTAACGCTCGCTTACGCAGCGCAATATATCGATATGAAGAGCCTCAGGTTCTGGTCGGTTAGTTTGAGAAGACATACCTTTCACATGTTCTGGCAGCGGTACTTTGCGCTGCCACAACGGCCCATAAAACTTGTTATAGCTGCCATCCGCAGTCTAATGGCCTTACCAATGTTCCTGTATAATCAATATATACGTCAGTCCCGACCATTTATAATGCAGCTTTCCAGCGCAGCACCGGTTGCTCATCTATCTTTCCCATTTTTGGCCGCTTGACCCTGTTTCGCCGCCCACAGCGCTTTTTTCTCTGATCCGGTGCCTGCTACTTCGACAGTTTCCAAACAGTATAACATCTCCGCTTATTGCAAATGCGGACACACGTGCGAAGTCTTTGCACGGTCTAAAGCCGTAAGAAAAGGACGCAGGGCATGTCGAATCCAGGCCGTCTATTACGTTTCTGCAAAGCGGGTCCGTTCCAGAACAGCGGAGTTACGAAATGTTTGTCCACTGGTATATTGACCCCTGGATTGTCTTGAAGCAAACTTGGACGGTTGAGTTTCACAACAATATGTGTTCACGTGGTTATTTCAGTTCTGGCGATGATTTTGCTTCTTCTGTCAACCTTTCAGTAGCCTGTTGTGGCACTGTTCATTGTCATCGTTGCTTCTTCGGCGTTCCTTGTTTGCTGTGGCGCCGTTTTTGCATAAACCATTCCAGTCGATTATTGCGTACGTACAGTCCGAGTTTAAACAGCCATTGATGCCGTGGAGCACAGATTGGGCACATTCCTGCTCCAAATTCTGCAAATCATTAGAAAATGTAAGCGCCTGTAGGAAGGTACACGCTGTTCAGCCGAGGGCATAAATGCGCTATTATTGGGGTGTGATTCCCAATATCCATGTGGGTAGGGGGACCAATTAAGGATCACTCTGTCTCTCTCTCACACACACATATATATCTGTCACATACTACATACACACATACATACATACATACATACATACATACATACGTACGTACGTACGTACGTGCGTACGTACGTACGAATACGTACAGTCTTTGTCAAAATTTGTGGGCCACGGTGACCGTGGCCGGAGAAGGCGCGCGGCCGTGCAGGGGCGCTCCGGTTGCCACTGTCGGCTGTTGCGCGGCTAAAGAGAGCGAGGGACTTTTGCTCTTGCTTTTGTAGTGTGCCCGGCGCGACAAGTGCTGCGCAAAGTTCGTGCGCTGAAGCAAAGTGCGCCTGCTCTGAGAACCGGCCCCGCTGCACTTATCCCCCAGCCATATACTACGAAAGGAAGCGCAAAAGTTCCTCTCACTATACATACATACATACATACTACATACAACATACATACATACATACATACATACATACATACATCCTACATACATACATTACTACATACAGACATACATACATACATACATACATATAGTCATGGTAAAAACAGCGAAAGAAACACATAGTAAAAATGGATGGGAATGAAGGGGCCTAAATCTTCACCGTGGAATTCACAATTACTGAGTAATTTGGCAAGTGCATTTGCACCATTGCTGAACGATTTTCAATACGAAATTTGTTTAACCAACTGAAGTACAAGTTTGCCGTCGCCTAACATACACACCGAGTAACAAGGGTCGGTTTATAGCTAGCCGGGCTAAGAGTTCTTGTACTAAAATTTGGAAATTCGCTGAAAGGATTTCAGGATCGTCCACACTTTTGCGACACGGCTCATTTTGAAACTGGGACAACGTAGTGGTAGCGCCTCGTGCGAGACCTCCAAGACCATGTTGAAGGCTATTACCGCTGAAGGAGCCCCTCGACTGTCGAGCGCAGCGAAAATTCCGCCACCTTCGCAATTGAGATGCGAAGACTAACACAATATTGACTGGTGGTCTTCACTAGCGAAAAGCTTTTCAAGTAAGCGGAGATGAATCAAAGTGCCCAATTCACCCTCGTTAAATCCAAAATCCAAACAGCCAAAGTCGAAGCCAAAGTACACTTCAACGCAACAAAATACCCATCATTCTATTTTCTTCCTATTGTACTAAGTGCGCGGAATCAAACGTAATTTTTCCGGCCACTGACATTTGATTTAGGCACCGTAAATAAACGCCCCGCGAAATCATGGAAGCGTTCCACATAGCAGAAAATTAGACAAGTCTGTCAGCCAAGCAAGCCTGTGTCTTCATCCCAAAGAGATTGCATATCTGCGTGGGCCTTCACTGTAGCCGCTGTCTATTTAGTTGCCTTATCACCGTGACTTTTGTAAGCTTCTTTTTCTCATGCGCAGTGTTTTTTATTGTTTTAAGTTGAGTGTTTATATTCACCCTTCTACATCCTTTGTCAATGTTGAAGTTTGCGCTGGTTTCATCCAAGAATCAGCCTATATCTCCACGCCTGCGGGCCGCTTCTCCGTGCCAGGCGCTTGCGGAAGGGGGTGTGGTTTGACCTCTAGCTCTCAAGGTCAAAACTGGTCATCCCACGAAGAGCGCCAGAGGAAGCGTAGTGTAGCTTTCGCTACAATAAACAAATGGCTCCTCCTGGGCTTATAACTGTGTTACAAAACAGGAAATCACAGCTTGGCGGCACGTGCTAGTTAAGTACGCCTATTTTTTGTCACAAAGCGCTATCGATGTTTGGCTTACACAATTGTCTCCTAGTTTCCTGCTGTAAAACGCTTCAATAATTTCGCCGCCTGTCTGCCTGGCGTGTCTGGAAAGAACAGTTGTTTGTTTTAGCACAGGGTAACAGCTGCATGCGCGGCAGTGGTATGCTAGCTGGCAGTAGGTGGTCGCTTTTAGAGGCTCTCTGTGCTCTCCTAGGAGGGTACTCACGCGTCGACCACTTTGACGCACGTAGCTCTCGCCGCAAGACAGAGGAAGCCTATGAACTATACCCGTCTTACAAGGACAAACCTTAATTTGTGTTTCACACCCCAACTACCCTCTGTGCGCTTGCCCTTTGTGCGGCTGTGCAGTTGAGCACACATCTTGGCGAGCTTTTGTGGCGCAGAGAAAACCATACCATCACCGTAGCGCTGCGTAACTTTTTTTGCCCATGGGAGAGCCCATGGGCGTATGGTACTACAGAAAACCGTTCAGGCTTCAATGCAAACCTCAGAGCGTTGGCCGAGGACGATGCCGAGAGGTGCTTAATCAGTTTTTCGGATGCGCGTGAGACTACATGACGTTGGAAATCAGCACATTGTAGTTGGTGAACTTGCTGGTGAAAGCTGTTAGAACGCTGTGTTGGCACAAGTCTCTGGTAAGGGTAAGGCAGGCAGTTGCGAGTTGAGCGTCCACCGTGGCTGTGGAAGGTCCCATGTACATTCATGTGACTTGGTGGTGGCGGGCACCTACCGGTAAAATAGGTACAAGCGACTCGCCGGCCTGGCGCTCGGCCCTTGAATGGGGCTACAGTGCTATGAAGTTCACCCGGCTTGCGCGGGAAATCTCCCCCATGGAAGCGTCTGCTGCGAAAACGCACGAACTATTTTTAAAGTTATGGAGGCGATAGCGGCGGGAAGTGATTCCAGTCCCTGCTTGTGCGTGGAATGAAACAGTCATAATAAAGATTAGTTCCACTAGATGGCACACCAACTTTTAAACCATCATCTAAACGGACGAAATATAGGAGGGGTTTGTGAAAATCTGTTCTTTTAAGATGGGGTTGGGATGAAATTTTTTTGTGAAAGAGTGAAAGGCGGGAACACTGACGGCGCAAAGACAGGTCAGGCAAGCTTAGCACTTCTTCTTTGAAGTTACGCTAGAATTGTGAGAGTAGTTAGAAAATACAAAACCAGTTGCATGATTTTGAATCGATTTGACGGCAAGGATAAGAATGTGTCTGGAACGATCCGAAATGGCGCAAGCGTATTCTAATTTCGGATGTACTAGCGTTTTGTAAAGAGTTAGTTTTCAGCGATGAAGGTGGAGATGAAAAATTACGACGTAAATATGCAAGCACGCGATTAGACGTGTCAATTTTATAGTCAACATGCAACCGCCAAGACAAATTATTAGTGATATGAAGACAGATGTATTTGTACGAATCGACGAGTGATAAAGAAGCTCCATGAATATTATGCCTACACGTGTTTGCAGTATTAGCAGGACGCGAAATCCGCATGCGCTTACATTTCGTCACGCTAAGTCTTATGAGGCATTTATTGCACCAATTGGATAGGTTGTAAGATCGGTTTGAAGTTTGAAGATGTCAGCTGGGGTAGACATTTTCAGGTACAATACACAATCATCAGCGAAGAGTTTAATTGTTGAAAAAGTGATGCAGTCGGGAAGATCGTCAATGTAAATAAGATAAGAAAGAGCGATGTCCCCAGCACTGACACTTGAGGAACGCCAGACGTTACAGCACAGGAAGGGGATAAACAGTCATTAGCGGTTACGTACTGGGTTCGGTTAGAAAGTCTTTCATCCAAGAGAGAACATTAGGTTCAATGTTAAGTTTGCTAAGCTTCGGAATTAGTAATTCGTGAGATACAGTGTAAAAGGCTTTCGCAAAATCAAGAAAAATGCAGTCAGTGTCGAAACCTTGATCAGCGTTGACAAACAGGTCGTTAGTAAAGGACCAAAGCTGGGTTTCGCATGACAACACTTTCCTAAAGCCGGGTTGACATTTGCTAAAAAACAAATTTTCTTCGAGAAAACTAATTAAATGGGAATATACTATGTGCTCTAATATTTTACATGGAATGCTCGTCAATAAAATGGCATGGCAGTTCTCCAGCGAATTAGTATTACGTGATTTATGAACGGAACCACCTTTTCCTGTTTCCAATCACCAGGTACGGATGAACAGTGTGAAGACTTATGAAAGATCTTCGAAAGAATTAGCGATGAGTACAACTCTGCACATTTCAATATCTTAGAATTTAAGCAACTAGAATTTAAGCCACCAGAACCCGCTGTAGAAGACATATTCAAGTTGCTGATTAGTTTTCTAACTCCTACTCCATCTATTAGAATATAGATCATAAGGAAAACATTATGGCTAGGGTCCTCTGGAACACAAGACGAAGAACGTTGCAAAAAAAGTGAACAAAATACATCGTTTAAAAGCTTGCAGCATTCATTATTTGGAATAGCTACGCCATAGTGTGTTAATAACACTACTTTCTTTAAATGTCGTTTTTTTCTCTCGCTTTTCTGTTGAAAACGTTTGTATTCTGCACGCATGCCGTGAATATACTAGTTGCGAGTCAGCGTTCGACATGTCTGTTCCCTTCGTTCCCGAATTTTTTCGCGATGATGTCGAGAATCACAAAGAGGTTAGCAAGGAGTATGATATTGCCGTTATTAAATGAAACGATAGTTTTGAGTGGTACCTTCTACGTGTGCTTGGATATGCAGCTCAACGTGGTAAAAAATGTTTTGTCGGCCTGTATACAGTATGCAACCGCCATGCCTTATTTACTCGTAACTTGCTCTGGGGGAGTTTTATGCTCAGCCGTTCGTACAGGGTATTTACGGTCGTATTATATGCGCGGTCTTATGAAGGTAGGTCGGCCGGGGCAATTATCGCCGGCGGGGTACGGCCGACGGACACATTAAAACAGCCTGCAAAACAAAATGCAGGAATGGATGACTGATGAGGAAACGAGAGAATTTTACTGATAGTATTGTTTGATGGGCTCGATCGCTTGGCAATAAGAAAAGGGCGTCAAAAGCGGGAATACAAAGTAATGTTTATGCTGAACTAGGATAATTTTCCAAATGATATCGTGCAGGAGCTTTGTCATTTGCGAAATAAAGAAACAGTACATCGAACACGCAGGCACAGTGCATGCCGGCACCTGGAGCTTTCCGCACTCATTGTCGCTACAGCTGATGCTTCACCATCATTGCATCATAATGATGATCGATCATCATCATCCTGATTATTATCATCCATGCTCACTAAACAGCAGTTGACCCACTATTGAGCGAATCACGTCCTCTGAGCACAAATCATTTAAATCGTAGCTCCGTGTGAAGTACGCTTTGCTGTGGTTTACACTAAACTAATAACACCGTATTCAGGCCATTCTTCGTTCTCCCAAAAGCACGATTTGGTTTGGAAGCACCGCTTCTCAGAGGGGTACTAAACACCTTTTTGCAGAAGCCTGGTTCTCACAAGGGAGGGCCACTGCTTTTACGGATCATCCCTGTTGTAGTCCAAGGCCTAGGTTCTCCACTTGCCACGTTCAGAGTACGCCCCGCAGGCAAGAGCGAACGGGCTCTGTGTAGCATGATGTTGTATGCCCGGCAATATATTCTGTATCCAGGACGAGGAGTTACAATTTACTTTGCACGCATTATACTGATAGCCAATACCAGGATTACTTTTTCTCCTTTGTTTTGCGAAAACCACCGTAATTTTTGACGGTGCACCCGGTTTCACAACTCGAAAGATGCGCTGGATGCGCCGACGACACTGTATCTGCTCCTGATAGGTATCACGCTTAAAGGGTTCCGATTTTCCGCGACCGCAGAATAATTGAACGCTTGCTCGTATGTCATCGAGGGCTTGCTTCAACTGCAAAGCTCTCAGGGCCCATTGTATAGATTTCTTTTAGTATCCAATAACAAAGAGCTCTGCGCCGTGTCACGTTACAAGCACCTTTTGCGCCAAGTTCTCAGCAATTTCATCCCACTCTTCATTAAACAAGAAATTGCTGAATCCCCTTCACGCTAGGGGCAATAATTGCGAACAAAGTCAACGTTAATGCGGCTTATACCCCTAATGTTATATACAAATGGACAGCCCTGTGGCAGGGTCTGAGCGCCACCACTGCTCACGCTGTAGTTGTGATGGCACGACAAATTTACTTCAACTAATCTGGCTCTGTCCCGCCTTCGACAGAGGCCGTGCGCAGCCTTTAGCCGTTGGCCCGGTACCTACATCTGAATCCGAGTATATGCGCCATGTGCGGGAAGATGCACAAATTATTGAAATGATCACCCAATGCGCTCTAGAGAATGGTATCTTCAAAATGTGTAGCAGCTTGTCCGACTCCCGTAGAGTGCACCACACACGCTCCATCTACCCGGTTTAACTTCGTGTGAAAAGTTCGAGTATTATGTGAACCCTATAGGAACAGCAAGCCTTTGCAGAAATATGTAGAGAAGTGTGTGAACATTGACAACCGCCTGCATTGCTCTTTACCGTACCTTTGTAGCTCTCTCCACCTGGGCATCTGGCTTCCTTACTTCAATAAATCAATTCTCTCTCTCTCGGAACCCCCAAAAGGAAACCTGAAGTAATGTTTTTTTTTCTTTTTACTTACTTTAAATTAACCCAGCCTGGTGCACTTTAAGCGTTTTCATTGTTTACACGTTGCAGCAAACGGGAATTCACAGAGACATTGCTGGAGCTAACTGCGTGAACACTTCCCGAGGCGGTACTTTTGCCAAGATTACTTCGCATTTCTTAACCCTCAGAAAGAAGGCGTCGCCTCTGGTAGGAGTTCTCCGATTCGATCCGACGATTTTAGCCCCGCTCTGTCCGGAAATAAGAAGGTCGTACCGCTAGATTGCGAAGACATTACCAAACAGTGCGTGTTCCGTTCGCTTTCTTCTGTCGCTCCGCATAGACAGAGACCGCAGAAAGCGAACGGGCACTCACAGGGAACGAGATTGCGGCGTCTATGCTTCTTTTTCCGGCGGAGAGCAAAGAAACGCGTTTTCCTGAAGGAGCTTGAGCGGCCCTGCAGTCTGAGCGAAGAAGTGGAGAGAACGCACGCACGGGTGGTTTATAAAATCGATGGGCGAAAAGGGAAAGGGGTGGTCGGTAAATAAAGTTGCCCGTTGAGCCACGTCGGGCAGATGCGGGAGGGAGGCAGACCGAGTGAATCCGCACTTTAGGCCGGTTTCTCTCCCGTGGGTTTTTACATGGTGAGCTTTGAGCGGTGACTGGCGTATGGGTGACGTGTCTTCTAAGTGGAACTCAAGGCTGAGTGGCCTCCTTGGATGTTGTGTGCGCCAGCGCTAGGCTCTAGAGTTGCATGAGTGAAATAATAATATTTAGCGTGTTCAAACAACGGGAGTTTCTGCACGACGAATACACTAAGAGGTAAACATAGCTTTCACTGCCGCAACTGTAACAGCCATATAGAGCACTGCATAACGGTGGAAGGCGGTGAACTTATCTGTCGCTCTTATCTCAGGGAAGGCGATTTGGAAGCTGAGAGAAGTGCTCCATAAATGGCTATGGTGACGTCACATGCAACTTATGTTTAATAGCCTCAACTAGAAAGTACATAATACTCCCTTCTAGAAGCAGATGTGGAACAGTGACAGGACGTGAAGTGATGTCGAATCACTCCTTCTAAGAGTGAATCGATACGCCATCGCACATCGGCCCATCGGACGCACTTCGGCCCTGGCAGACCTTTCTTCAGTACTTAGAGGAAAGGGAGGCCATCGTAGTGGCCTTTCTGAAAGAGGGGAAGGACCATTCCTCTCCCGCAAGTTATCGTCCCATCGCCCTCACAAGCTGCCTGTGTAAGCTGTTCGAGAAGATGATCAATAGGAGACTCATGTACTTCTTAGAGTACAATGGTCTTCTCGACAGCTGCCAGGCTGGCTTCAGGGCTGGGAGATCCACCAACGATCAACTGGTTGCGTTGGAATCGTATGTAAAAGATGCCTTTATCCATAATCAGTTTTTCATAACAGTCTTCTTTGATATGGAAAAGGCCTATGACACTGCCTGGCGGTACGGCATCTTGTGTGACCTCAAGTCGTTCGGTGTTTCCGGCAACATGCTGAACACGCTTGGTAGCTACATGTCGGAAAGGACCTTTCGAGTGAAGGTTGGCAGTGCCTTTTCGAATGTATACGTGCAGGAAAATGGCGTCCCTCAAGGCGGTGTCTTGAGCTGTACACTCTTCATCGTTAAGATGAACTCTCTTCGGAAGGCATTGCCACCAACCATTTCCTGTTCTGTTTATGTAGATGACATTCAAATATCTTTTAAGTCCTGTAACTTTTCAATTTGTGAACGCCAAGTCCAGCTTGGGGTGAACAAACTTGCTGGCTGGGCGGACGCAAACGGTTTTAAACTGAACCCTGTAAGAAGTACTTGTGTTGTGTTCTCCCGGAAGCGCGGGATTAAGGCAGACCCTGAGATCACCCTTCATCACGCTTCTATTCCTGTAAAAAAGGAGCACAAGTTTTTAGGTGTCATATTTGATGAAAAACTGACGTTCATCCCACACATCAAACAACTTAAACATAAATGTCTGAAAACACTAAACATTCTCAAAGTCCTCTCCCACCAATCCTATGGTGCAGACAAAGAACTCCTTCTCCGTGTCTTTACCGCCTTAGTCGGGTCTCGGGTAGACTACGGTAGTGTTGTGTATGGGTCGGCATCAAAAACGGCACTAAAAATGTTTGACCCAGTACTCCACTTGGGCCTGCGCCTTGCGTGTGGTGCGTTCCGCACTAGCCCGGCCCAGAGTCTGTACGCTGAAAGCAACAAATGGTGCCGGGAACATCAACGAATGTACATTGATTTATTATACGCTTTTAAGGTCTCATCATTGAATAACCATCCTTTTAAACCTGTCCTCAATGATACATCTACAACCCAGCTATTCTCAAATCGTCCATTGGTGTCTTTGCCCTACTCTCTGAGGGTGAGAGAGGAAGCTTCAGGTATTTCGGTTGGGTTTTTAGATGTATGAACATCATCATCATTTTCTGACGTTATACCAACATGGCAACTGCAGCCTGTTTGTTGTGATGTTTCTTTTATGAAAATAGATAAAAACAGGGTTCCGAGAGCTGCGATTCTGCAGCATTTCTTGTCGCTTCAGGATAAATATAAATGTGCCGATTTCTATAGCGATGCCTCGAAAACTTCAAATACGGTGTCATGTGCCGCTCATGGTCCCAACTTTAATTCTTGCAGAACCATGAATGTACACACCACTACCTTCTCAGCAGAAGCATATGGCATATTACTCATCGTTCAGCACACTCTTAAAAAACAAATTCCCAAGTCTGTCATCTTTACAGACTCTTTGAGCGTTGTGCGTGCATTGTCTTCACGCAGACCCAGTAAAAACCACATTGTCAATCTTGTCTTTAATGCCATAATGTCTATATATGCTAAGAATTTTCAACTAATCCTGTGCTGGGTTCCAGGCCATGCTGGAATCGCCGGAAATGAGACCGCGGATCAAATGGCCGCCGCTGCTGCACTTTCAAACACAGTGGACATAACAACAATACCCTACACTGACCTGAAGCCACACATAAGACAACACCTTCGCAAAACATGGCAAGCCGACTGGAGCACACAGGCAGACAACAAACTACACGTAATAAAACCACACTTGGAACAATACACTACTGACTCACACAACAGGCACATTGAAGTTACCTTAGCTAGGTTACGGATAGGCCATACGCATGTAACGCACTCGCACCTGCTAACGGGATCTCTAAGACCCCTGTGTGGCAGAGTGGGGAGGGCCTATCCGTAGTCCACATACTCATACAATGCAAGGCACTTGACACAACACGACACAAACACTTCAGAGAACTCTACAGACAACATATTCCCCTACACCCATCGTTGTTTCTGGGTGACGATGCCGTGGTTTCTGTGAAACGCGTGTTTAAGTATTAGTCAGATGTTAAGTTTTTAAACCTCATTTCCTGTCATGCATAATCAAATCTGGCCCTATACACCAGCCATCACCATTATCTTTATTGATCTTACTATGTCCAGTTTACACGTTTTATACCTACCTTTTGTGGTAATCACTCCTTTCATTAAAAGACTTCTCTGGCGCTCTTTGCCCTCGTCGGCCTTGCGCCATTAAACACCAACCATCATCATCAGTACTTAGAGAAAAAGAAAGACCTGGTCGTTTGTTCACAGAGCCGACTTCGGGACCACACCACCTGGAATAAAGAGTGGGTACCAGTCCCACTCTCCTACCAACTTACCCCACCTTATTTCTGCCGAAATGATTTTACGCTATCGTATGAAGAAATTAAAACGTAACAATTGTATAGGTTTCCCAGGATCTCTGCGTGGTCTCAGGTGTTCCGGACTGCTTTTAATAGACCCCAACCGACCCCAATTATCAGGCTATCAGTGTGATGAAAGCCTTAAGAAGAAAAATGAGACGATGCAGCCTCCTATAACAAAAACGTTGTGTGGGGCTGCCAACTTTCGAATTGCTCAGAGCATTGCGCTCCGCTCGACATCATGCTCTGGGCAACACATTACATAGTGGTGCACATCCCCCATCACCGCACATGACAAACACAGAGGCGATCGCACGAGGCCCACCTTGAATAACAATGTTGGGGTCTTCGCTGAGACCGTTCGTATGGTACAGGAATGTTGCCTCCGAACTCGTAAGTCCCTTTGTGATGCAAGGCTGATGGTAGGGATGTCCCAAGGGCTTGAAATAATCGAAGACTGTTCGCCTAAAGTCCTTCCAGTGATCAGCGGAAACCTTAACAGTCGGTGGAAATTGCAGCGCGTTCCGTGCCAACTGGCCAGCAGTCTTATGGCCCTTGACGCCAACATGGGATGGAATCCATTGAGAGCGCACGTTAAAACCCTTGCTGCTGAGTTCTTACATGAGCCGTAAGGAATGGTGATAGGCCCATTTTGTGGGGATCCCACGCTGCAAAAGTTTTAGTGCTGCTTTTGAATCAGTCAGAATTACAACTTCCTTGCTTGTGTGACTCAAGTTTCCTCAAAGCAGCCGCTATGGCAATGCATTCGGATTCGGTGGAGGACACCACATGATCCAGGCGTGCTCTCCAGGAAACCTGGTTATCAGGAATGACATATGCCGCTGCACTAACCCCTCTCTGCGGATTGACTGAGCCATCCGTAAAAATTTGAAGGTGACTGGAGAGGAGCGACTACAGGCTAGCGCCAGGGCTCTACACAAAAGATACGCGAAATCCATTGACATGATGTACGTGGACGCAGCCGAATATACCAGCCGCGACGCTATGGCCTAAGCGGTAGTGAATTGACAGGGCGATTTCATCACCTCCAGATCGCTTCGGACAGCGGAACCAGAAGTTGCCGGTGAGGTGGCCATTGCCCTTGCAATGTCTCGTAACGCAAGACCAAAGTTATAGTAAGCGAATCCAAATCGGCCATTCTAAACGACGGGAGGAGATGCATCTCACCCGAGGCATTCCAAATTCTAAAATCCGGCGTGAGGATAGTGAAAGGCCTCAAAATACAACTGATATGGGCACCGGCCCACTCATTCTTGCGTGGCCGGCAATGAGTGGGCCCACTACGCGGCTAGACGTTTCGTCGAACAAGCCGATGTAGAAAGACCTAACACAGACACTTACTCGATACGACGGTGAAGCACGGACAGGCTGGTGTGCTACAGCGATATAGGTGACCCCTATAGGCTAGAAAGGGCAAAATACCCAGCCCAAGACAGGACAGTGAGAAATGGCAGCCAGTGGCTTACGCCCGGCTTACAACCGATTGTGGCTTCCCCAATCCAGTGGCTTACAACCGATGTAAACCAGTGATTTATTCATATCAATGCAAGGCGTGCGGTGACATGGCTGACCTACATGACATGATATGTTACTACCATGCCCGGAGAAATGGCCCCCAAAACAGTAAGGCAAGACAGCCTACACACAACTTAAGATCGAAGGAGCAGTGGGAGACCGCGCTACTGAGCTCCGACCCGGGTATCCACACCCGGCTCGTCCAAATGGCCACGACCATACCTCGGCGAAACCGAGCGCCACTCACTCACAATCACGCTCACCAGCCGCCCTCACTACTTGCACTCACTCCCACTCACGCTCACTACACGCCCTCCACCACTCGCGCTCACCACTCGCCGTGACTAGTCGCACTCGCGCGCACGCTCACCGCTCGCCGTCACCACTCACACTCACTCGCGCTCACGCTCACCCCTCGCCATCACCACTCGCCCTAATTCACGCTCACCAGCCACTCTCACTACTCGCACTAACTCCCACTCACGCCCACTACACGCCCTCCACCACTCGCACCCACTCGCCGTGACCAGTCGCACTCGCGCGCACGCTCACCGCTCGTCGTCACCACTCGCACTCACTCGCGCTCACGCTCACCACTCGCACTCAACCACTCGTCTCCCCTTGCACGCTAGTGTGTTCAGCAAACCCTCCATGAGCCATGCAACCAAAAAGTATTAGTGCATTGCGGCGTCAGAAGGTCATCCAAATCATATTCCGAATCAAGACGCCACCAGAGAATTAATTCTAGGGCGACTCACAGCAGAAGCTGAGTGACGACATATTTTCAAAGCTAAAAGAAATCCCGACATTAACAACCACCCTAGCGAGCGGCTCCGGCCACGAATAGCCAACACCGAGTACAAGCGCAATAGTGGCGCGCACCGCGGTAAGTTCCGCAAAGGGCGCGAGTAGCGCGAGTGCACTCGCGAGTGGTGAACGGGGCTCGCTGCGTGTGGGGCTCGCACTCACTCGCATTCTGACACGCCAGACCAAAACGATGGCGAGGCTCACTCACCACTCACTCATGAGTGGGAGGGAGGGGGATGTGTGAGTGCACTCGTGAGTGAGCCTGCCGACCTATAGCCATGAGTGCCGCCAGGGACCGAGGACTCCTGACCGACGGCTAAGCAACCCATCTGGGCTAATAAAAAATTGTTCGATCAATCAACCGATCTGTTTTTGTTTTGAAAAAAGGCCATGAAATAGTCGTGATTCGCTTGGGGTACCAGCAAGACAAGAACGCAGTACATGCCTCTTAAATAAACTGAACTCAACGCACTGCTTTCTTCCGTATTTCTTCTAGTAAGTGTGTGGATCATATCATCAAACAGAAGAGAAAACAAGTTGCAGAGACATCTACGTTTGGATCCTAAGATGTATGGCACGAGAGCGATACATCTACTCCCATGGAGCAGTTTTGTAGCAGTTGCTGTATTTACGATGTGTGCTTCACGAGCACTAAAGGTCATCGAAGAAAGAAAGACTACCAAAAAGGGTTTATTATCGCCGTTGCCCAGGAAAGACAAATGCTCTGTGCGCTTCTGTGACTTAAAATGTGAGCGTGAAAAGTTGCGGATGCAAGGTGTTCGTCGTGTTGGTCAGTTTGAACGAGCAGGCTTCAGTTCCAGTGTTTCAAAATGCTTATTCAGTGATGTATAGGCCGAGCTGAAAAATTTGGCTTTTGTAGCGTAAGCTACACTGCCCGAGGTTGAGCAGTTTCGCGTGTACCTTGAAGGGCCGTGATGCGTAAGCACGAGAAGCATTGGATTGGATTGGATTTGGATTGAATTGTATCTATTGGATTGGCTTGGCTTGACTTGGATTGGATTTGATTAAATTACATTGTATTGTATTGGAAATCCAACCCAATTGGAAGACTGGTGTGTAGAGAAATGGGTCTGCACATTCGCCGGTCTGCGGATTCCAGAGGAGTGACGTCATAGCCGTGGCAGCTGTGCGCCTGAATTACGCAGTAGCCAAGCCTTACGGTGCGCCGGAGCCGCTTCATAGCAGTTTCGCGTGGGTCCTGGAGAGGCGTGCTGCGCATGCGCGAGCAGCACTGACCGGACCGGACTGGAATGAACTGGACTGGACTGGGCAGGACTGCAGTGCATTGGATTGGACTGAACTCGACTGGATTAGATTGAATTGGATTGGATCGGAAATAGTTTTTGCAGCAGTGAGCATGATAATCAGCTAATCCTAGACAACCAGGAAACCTAGGAATACCAGCTGAACCATAGCTCACGCTACGTGTATCCTGGCATAGCCGAGCTAAGCCACTGCTAATTTTTTGAGAGGAGAGAGAGAGAAAATCTTTGCCCTGAAAAAAAAATAGCTCGAAAAAAGGAAAATGGGGTCAAAAGATTCAAGTTTAGGGCACCAGATGCAGCAGCTCCTTCCCTTGCACGCTCCACCAGCTCGCGATGTTCTTGAGGTAATGAGCTGGTCAAAGCTGGTTCCCATGTCTCGAAGAAATGGAACATGTAATGTTTGAGTGTATTCCCCCTGAACACACCTTTGGACATGGCTAGATTGCGTGCAAGAGGGTGGATGTTTCCCCGAATATAGAAGCGTTTCAAGTTAATATGTGATGTTTCCACCAAACCCCTCAACGCATATAGATTTGCAGGTATTTGTGTTGGTTTTTCAGCCGCAGGGTTCATGATTCTTCGGCATTCAGATCTCATTCTAGCACGTTGAAATATTGTGTTCCTAGGCATAGGATGAGTATTCGTTCTTAAGGCTTTTCGAGGAGTCCCGTGTGGTAGTCGTGGTCCCAAGGAGCACCGTATTTGAGTTCGCGTGCCTCTTCGTCAGTGCGTTGGTCTCTTCCAGGCGATTGGGTCAGGGTGTCCAGGTGACGTTGTCAACTTTTTGCATTGTTGATGGGAATATCTTACGGAAGTGGTTGTCAAGAGGACGTCTCTAACTTCTGCTTCTTGGTTTCTGTATTTAGGAGCTACGTGCAGTGACAAAGATTGCCGGAGTATTCAACTACGACAATTGCGGGCTCGTGGTTTGGTACTACCTAAAGTCGGTGTATACTAAGGTATGATTTTGGAGCTTTCCTCGAATGAACTTGATCCTGCCATGTTGCCGCCTCTTGTGTAGGATTGGATGCATATTTTTGTTGCAGAAATCGTTCCATTGGTGCCTTGTCTATCATGGCGTGCAGTAGTTCCTTTCGGGAGGGGGGTTGTGCCAGTCTTTTATACGATGGCCCCTCCCGATATTGTTTTTCCAGCCGCCGTCTTGGTGCTAGAAGAGTGTTTCTCCGATTTCCCTAAATGCGTCAGAAAGACAAGAGTTGAGGACATATTCACGGTAATTCTAATAAATATTCTATTTAGGACAACTGTAGTGTGGAAGCTTCCCCGTTGACCTTCACCCGCGTCTGTCCTGCACTTCCCGAGCGCATTCTTTGCTCCGAATATTGTTGTTTAATCATTCCATCGAAATAATGGCCTCGCCCTTCTTGTAGAGCGATTTATGCATGTCTATTTTATCACCCTGGTGATCCACCCAATGTTAGCCTCACGGTTAAATTTGCGAGATTGAGAACTGTCTTATCTGCTGTAATAATGATGGTGCTTCTTTTAATTTCTTCGGTGCGGGTAAATCTGTGGTACGGTAAGCTCTGCAATATCCGGCTCATAGTGAGTGGCTGCATGAGTCTTATCATTTCTTCTTCCCTCTTTCCTACTCTTCTCTTGGTTGGGCGCTTTGCTTGGGTGCAATTGGTTAAAGATATTCTCTTTTTTGGCGATTGTGAGTTTGACACTACCGGTTGTCTCTAGACTTATGCCGATCATTTTTACTTGCCTCTTTCCTTGGGGGGGAGAGAGAGAGAGAAATTATTTTATTGAGCTTCGTACACACTTTTAGGGTGAACTTTAACTTGGCCGCGTGGCGCTATCTGTCGTTCGCCAAAGAGAGCATGCTGCGGAGACGGAACCATGGGATATTGAAAAGTATTTTGAAAACGTGTTTGATTAGATGCTATATATTCAGCTTTATTTGAGTTATTTTCTGTTTATAATTGATGCTTTCCTTGAGTTCTGGGAGCCTGGCGTTAATCCTTAGCCACCTGTTTTAGTTACGCCACCAAATGTTTGTGCCGGTAGACGTTACGGTGGGAAACGCAATGTGTGGCTCAGTGGGTAAGGGGTTGCGCTGCTGAACCCATGGACGCGGGTTCGATTCCCATCCATGGAAGCTGGAAGAAAAAAGAAAACCAGAGTGCCGACATTTCGGCGCAGGCTAAAATCCTGAGGATATTATTATTCCGTAGATTTACACTGTGCCGCGCCCGGTAACACACGTGTAGCTGCGGCGCATGCATAACAGGAAATTTATATTTTTTGATCTTCTGGTGGGAACCCATTTCTATGTGATGGCGTAAGTGGCGGGCGCGGCTGGCGATCATGTCTGTCGAGCATGCTACCATGGACTTGGCATAGAACTAACTGCACCGCGCATGCACGGCACCTTATGAAAACGGGTGTCCTTTCTTTCATCTCCGCTGTATTATCAGTGTCCTGCTTTCCATAATCTAGTTGCCCCTGTTTCTTATTCCAGATTCAGGCCAGCCCTTCAATCTTGCTCCATGAGTCGTAGCTTCCGGGTGGCCGCGATGACGTATTTCCGTAAACGCGTGATGAGCACGGCTGATAGCGGGCGGCTACCAGCCACACGGGGAAATCGAGAAATGAGCCTAATAACGCTATCACGTTGTAAAAAAAAGCAAAGCGACTACTCAAATTAATATTTCGTTGATTGAATCAGAGCTATATACATGATTGCATCGGCGGCATCGCGAAGCTCTGACATTACCAAATGTAAAGTTTCGCGGTGCTTACTGCATCACCGAACAGACATTTATGGCATTCTCATGTGATGACGGCATACCCTTGTTGCAATTTAACTGCGCAACTGTTATATTGCTTTTACCGGGGACCTGATAAAGATAACACAGCTAGAAAATTTAGATTGCCCACACAGAGCTCTGTTATGTCCCTAACAGAAACTAAAAGAAACAAACAGCTACGGCAAAAAATGTGGTGGTTATTTTAACACATGCCGTGCTCTCTAAGTTGAATAAAGGTTACTTGCTCAGCGTGTGGTGTTGACGCCGTGTTTAAAAAAAATAGGTTTTGTTTGCCAGCCTCAACTCTCGTCTTAAGTATTCAGGGTACGTGGGAACTGTTTGTTTATTTTTTTGCAATATCTGCTAACTCGATCGTGATCCTTGTAAGATAAGCGTCAAATCACACTGCATGTCGCGAGATTTATGCGTGCCCACGTCACAGGCTGCTAACGCTTAACCTGCGCAAAAAATAGCGGATTCACGGAGAATTTACAAAGTTGAGAATTGGGCCCTAGTCACGGGGAAAGGATTAAACATGCCGGTCGTGCCAATGTGCTCTTATTTGTTATGACGAAGCATAGCCGACATATTAAAAGCGCGAATGCACCCAAAACGCATACAAGGTACATTTTTGTATACCTGTTTGTCCACTTTGTTTTGTCCTTTCCGACATTAGGTTAGTGGTGTTCACACGTTTAGTCTACAGATGGTACACTATAAGAAATGTGGGGAGTAGTTGAAGAATCAAACAGCGTTCCTATTCCTGCCAGGGTCGTTTGACACCGTCCTCACCACGCGTGGCGTTAGATGGCGTGTTCACTCTACTAGGAAACCAGAATAAAACTGCTGGCGAACTCTCCCCACTCTTGATGGAGCTAAGCGGCGGTTGTACCCCTTTCGCGGGAGAGAATGGAACAGCGTACCGACTCTGTCTCGCATCGATGGAGTTCGTATATCCTCCGCGGGGGAGAATAGAACAGTATATCGGCTCTATCAACTTCAGCTGCACGCTTTCAGGTGTGCAAAAAGGCAGACACCTCTATGGCGGACGCGAACTCTTTGAAATCGTATGAAAAAGTAGTTACCTAAACAGCCGCAGAACCGGGCCACGAAACAAAGCGTACTTAAAATAAAGTGCGGCGTATTCAAAAGAGCGTGCGAGGTAGTTGTTACACGTCCTCTAGGAATGGGTCATTTGTGTGTTCTAACGCAACGGTGTCCGTCGGACTACTTGAGCGTTGTACCTTTGCGCGGTCTTTTCACCACGGCGGGGCTGGCGGACGGACGCGTCTCTCCGACGTCTCCGTCTCTTTTGTGGTATTGAAACCACCGTAGTACTCCTGCACGTGTCTGTGAGGTGCGTTTTGGTGTCGGTGGCTGTGTTTGAAGTATACCTGACTGGTGGAATGACATCGTTTGCCTGCTGCGGCCGCCGCTGAAAACGTAAATCACCATTTCAGTTTTTCGTGCGCGGTACGGGAGAGCTCGCGCTCGTTCCCGCCAAAACTTCAGCTGTAGTTTATAACAACTGGCGACCGCGAGTGCTGCTTAGCGTTGTTTGTTCTTGCGGAGAAATACGTGGTTACATACATGTACTTCCATTTGTGTGACACCAGTTCTAGCTATCCTTTTTCCGGCTTTGTGTTTTCCGAACAAGCGGCCGTGCTCCCATTGCAGGTTCACGACGTTCAGCATGCGTTGAAGCAAGACTCGTGTGCAGTATAAGAGTTGCGGATTTATTAAGCTGGCTTCTTTAGGCACTAGACACACGTACGATTGGTACACGCGATTCGCATGCGACTGATCGTTACGACTGTCGCCACGAGTAGCCGTACGCGTGAATTTGAGACACATGGCCCGATGCGCGCATGCGATGTGTCGTCAGCGTCGCTCCGCCCACTGTTTTTGCTCCATGGTCAACTACGACGATCGCTGAGCTGAATTTGTAGATTCCGCGCGTTTTTTCGCAAGAAATTGATAAAGCAAGCAATCTTGAAGCGTTTTCTGCCTTCGGGAACAGTCCGCGCTCACGCCGGCCGCGCCTGCCAGCTCGACACACTCAGCGGCTCGAACTGGCGCAGACCACGGTAGCAATCGCTTGTCGCTGCTCTCCCGAATCAATCTGATCGCTAAAAGAAATCCCACATGCGAAAAAGTAGGTGTTAATGTGGTGAAAAATGGTGCTTGGGATTGTTGTCAGGGCTTATTTTAAAAGCGGCGATCAGATATCTGCCGCTATGCAAGCCTACGCTGACCGGCCGTGGATGCCGCGGCGCGCGGTGCGCCTGCCAGCCCGACACACTCAGCGGCTCGAACCGGCGCAGACCACGGTAGCAACCGCTTGTCGCTGCTCTCCCGAATCAATCTGATCGCTAAAAAGAAGTCCCACATGCGAAAAAGTAGGTGTTAATGTGGTGAAAAATTGTGCTAGGGATTGTTGTCAGGGCTTATTTTAAAAGCGGCGATCAGATATCTGCCGCTATGCAAGCCTACGCTGACTGGCCGTGGATGCCGCGGCGCGCGGTGCGCCGAGCAACCGAGAGATGGCGATACCTGCGCGGAAGCATCTAGACAGGCTACGCAGATGTCTTGGTCACCGATTGCTCAAGCGGCCGTTATAGCCGAAATAAAGTTTCACATGCGATAAAAAGGGTGATAGTGTGGTGAAAAGTTGTGTTACGGATTGTCATCCGCAGTTGCACAGATAGCGGCGATCAAATGTCCGCCAGAATGCTAAGCCTAAAGTTCCCAACACCCGAGCCGACCCGAGCAACGCAAGCCTGTTGCGGGCGGTTGGGGCTCAGCGGACTCTCATTGGCTGTGGCCTCACGACGATCGCAATGATGGCACGACTGCATCTGGCTTGCCAGTCGCACGTCGTGAGCCTCCTCGGACCAGCGAACGACCCAAAACAGGCCTAACGATCAATCGTAACGATCAGTCGCATGCGAATCGCGTGTACTAATCGTACATGTGTCCAGCGCTTAAAATTAGGCTTTCGTTTCATTACCTTCTTGAGCAACGTAAATATATTGTCGAGCGACAAGGTAATTACACTGCCGTTGGGCTTATCCGTCGGTTCCGTTCCCATCTGGCGCGTCTGAGGAGGCAGAAGTGAGCGACGGCGACAGTAACACCGTAACCAGTTTAATACCCAATCAGTTAGGTTGGTAGCGTCGCTTTATTGGTTACCCCTTAAAATATAACGCAGTCAAAGGTCACAAGGTTTCAATTCAACCTCCAAGTTGGCATAGATGTCTTGCAAAAAAAAAAGAACGTGAACGTTTGTATGTTCCGAACCCATTGTGTAGTGCGTTGCTTTGTAGCCTCTGGTCCCGTGTTGTTAGAAAACAATACTTACGCTAATAAAACATTGACGGCACGACATTTCATCGCGATTAATTGTTTATGTGGCTACAGTAGCCACAACAAAATTTCACGGAACCGCTGGCGTGTTGCTTTGTCTATTGGACTTTTTCTTATTACCTTGCACGACTGCAATAAGAGTGAAGCCCATTTTGGGTGAAATTCCGTACTGTTTTCTCAAGAAAGAACCAAGTAACTGCTACCGTAAAACGTAGTATTGAAAAATGAATACTGCAGTACGTTTTATGTTTCATAGCGAGTGTTGACAAGCTAGAACTTTAGGCTGAATATTTTCACGCGGACATGTGGTAAAACTGGTGCTAGGTGCTGTATTTAGTAAGCAGCGTGCATTTAGCATTATAGTGAACTTTTTTTTACTTATTACAGGCGCTACGACGTAAAGGTGTTTCCCGTGGATGTTTCCAGGGCTATTCTAAAATAGTGCTGTTCAACAACATATTGTGATCGCCTGGCGTTCGGCAGCAGAAAGAGAGCAAAGATGCCTGATGCGGCAGACAGCTGTAAGTATTAAACACTTCATCTTTGGTCACTTTGCCATAGTCATCTGGCAAATAAAAATGTGTCTTTTAGCCTTCATGGTGTCATTTGCATACACTTTTGCTTTCTAGCATCAACTGACCTTAGTTGTGTTTTATTATAAATGCCATTAAGAGACATAACATAACTGCGTAACCAACTTTCTGCTTGATTAAAAATGTGTCGCTTCCACTGTAGTGCATTAATGCTGTAGCTTTTTCAAACTGCCAAACACTGCAGTATTTTTTAACAAACTTATTTGTTCACGAGTAAGATTCGATGTGCAGCTTCAAGATTGATGGAGATTAGGAATGCGGCTGTGCGGCATTTATTTTCTGCTTGCCTCTTGTTACTCTCCATGATTCGGCCTTGTTACTGTTCACTAATCCCATGATTAATTCCAATAATGAGAGGCTGACAGTTTTGCTGTAATAATGCTTGTCTTCAAGCCACCATTTTTGATAACACCAAGTACTTGCAGGTTGGCCTGAGGTTGCAGGTTCTCTTGTTGGTCTGGCTGCTTTTTCTGAAAGTGGTTGGAAAAAAAGAGGAGGAGGACCTTGTTGGTTTAAAATTTGAATAGGGGATCAGGACCCCGATGCTTTAAATTAATCCGTGCTCTCGTTCTTCTCAGATGGCTTTTCAGTGGCAGTACTGGTGAAAGAAAAGCCAGAGGCCTTGCTCTCAAAGCTGGTATGCATATTTTTCTTCTGTATGTTGAGTAAGTGAAATCCAGTGTAGTACTTGTGAATCAGGCTCAGCAATCACCATCACAGCAATTCAAATTTGCTAAAGGGAGCATTTTGCCTCATCAGTGGACACGTGTGAATGTCACATTGATGAATCGTTAGCATAGTCACTAAATTGTTAGCTTTTTAAATGTATAGACTACTAATTAGCGATTCGTTTTCCTGAGAATCGCTTTGTACAGTGGTTGGGTAAGGCAGGTCATGCAGTGAATATGTCCACTGAGGAAGGAAGAGCAAAATACTGTTACTTGTGTTTCTTCTGGTACTTGCATTTGTGTGATTTTTATGCAGGAGCCAGGAGAGACTTCCCTTTACCCCAGGATCTTGTTCTCGGGCCAAACTGCGGAGAAATCTGGAGCCGTGACCGTGCACTTCGAAGAGCTCCAGCTGACGGCTATGGACATAGTGGACGGGTTCGCTTTGCTTTTGGCGGTCTACTGGACCTTCAACATCCAGTATGCCCCAAAGACAAAGCGGACCTGTCTGCTTTTTGAGATGATGCTCGGCCTACCACCGACAGAGCAGATGGTTTCGGTCATAAAAGCAGCAACTGCAATAGGGACCGGGCAGCTGGACGGGTGGCGCCACCACTCGGCGCTCCCCTCGTCAGTGGAATGAGCCGGTGCATTGGACTACACAGGCTCCCGTTGTTTTTGTCGTGTTTGCTTCGATACTTTGAATGTTTTGGTGGTGTTGTGAGCGGACATGTGAGATGAAACGAAGTCTAGACAGATGTGTTGGGTTCTTAGATGCAGTAACGATTTTGTAAACTTGTCGGACGCTTCTAAAGTTGGGTATCGGCTGCAATGGCATGAGCGCTTTTTGCAGCGATTTCCTCTTCGCTCCACCCGTTCCGAATACGAATAAAACTACTATTATTAGTGTTAATTTCTTCTTAAATGCACTAACGGCTACGCAAACTTATTGGATGCTTCTAAGGTTGGGAATGGGCTACATTGGCATGAGCGCTTTTTGCAAAGCTCTGCGCCCATGGCTCCACGCGATCTGAGTAGGAATAAAACTATTAGCAATATTATTATTCATTTCTACCACTTTAAATTATCTTCACTGGTTTCAATGACTTAGGTTTCCACGCCAGCCTTAGCGCTGTGATACCTCGATACGTGTGCTTTAAATAGAAAGGCACCTGCATACGAGATGGATTACCGTGTAGCCGTAGAAATGTTGCGGTAGTTTACACTTTCTGTAATCGTGAGCTTTGGGCCTTCGGTTTTTGTGAGCGACACTGTGATAGCATGGGAGCCTGAAAGCCGAAGTGGAACTCCCACGTTTGTGGTGGTCATTTTTTCAAGAGCCAAGGTTATTCAACCACTCAACATCCCAAGCCACAAACCATCCCTCCTCCCCTTCCCGTTTTACCACCTGCGTGGAATAAAGGCTGGCACCGATAGTTAAAAAAATGTGGCAGTGTTAACGTCAGCCGGTGTTTTTTGATGCTTAAGTATTCTTACAGAGTACCTTAAAAATCACGTAATGCCTTGTGAAGACACCAAAAACGCGTGATTAGTTGCCTCAAATATGGGTGCATCAATCCGAGTCCTCCAGCACAGACACATTTTCGACACGCTGGAAAAAGTTTATATTTGGAGAGGGGTGCATGGAAGTTGAAAATTAAACAGCAAAATCATCTAACCCCTCGTCTGATGATTAAGACGGTTGAACGCAAATCTTTCTTCGTGCGAATGAATGGGAAATGGTCAAACAAAGACGCTGCGATCCAAAGACCAAACTGCGTGCTGGTCAAATTCGAAGCTCAACCAGTCAAAGTTTAACTCCAGAAGGCAACCAAGGAAACCCATACGAGAAAGCTTTGCGATAAACCATCATCGTCGTTAGACGGAGGAGTGCATGATTTTTCAAGCGTAGGTGGCAGCTTGTAACGGCAGCATTCAGTTGTCAAGCTGAGTACAGGCTTCGGGCACCCTCCTGTCTTGCGTCCTTCAGCCACGCAGGAATTGGTTATTGAAAAACCATTTACCAACTAGCCAGCAACCATTGCAATTCTTATAAATCAATGCTTCTCCACGACAAGCAATAACGTTCTACTATCGTGCGGTATTTATTCTATCAGCGATTCCCGATGACTGTAGTAAGAGCATTTCTGTGAAATTAAACACGTTTCAGCCGTAGGTAATGAAGTTACGGAAGCGTCGTCTGTTTCTGTTTTGAGGTAAATCTTAGAAGGCACCCCCAACTTTGTCTTTTGCTTGTGCACGACGTCGACGCCATTTGGTCATTAACTGCCAAAGGACAGCGCGCAGCATTCCTGGATCGGTTGCACACAGCGGCTTTGTGGGAGCATTTAGCAGCAATATACTCCTCGATACGCGAAATGCATGCAGGCATGAAAAAATTACATGAAGGAACGGACTTTCACTTCCAGCTTGACTTCCAGCTTGGCGCATTGAGCGTCGTCTGCTATTTGTAAATACTGAGTTTGGGCGTAAATCACACACATGGCATGCCTCGTAAAGGTCACATCCACGCTCAAGATTTACCGATCTGAAAAAAGTCCTTGTGGTTATGTACGCTTTGCAAGCCGCACCACAGCAGAACGAAAGAAAGCCATGCACATTAACTCTGCGCTGACCGCCACCGGCATTCCACTGACGAGCGGTTCGCCACGGGCGGCGCTGTTCGCTGAAGCGACGGTGGTGCCATACAACGGCCGCCCGGTCCCTATACAGGTGGAGCGACGTGTGTGCGGATGTCAAAATAAAGCATGAAATGCAGTGTGAAAACGATTTGTCTTTTTTTTGGCTAAGCACAAACGACAGCTTTTTTTGTAAAGACGCTTTGCTATGTTTACTTCTGAAGTAATTTTACTGTATTTCAGTTTGTAAACATGAAGTAAAGAGGGCTGACACTAATGCTGTTGTGGATGCGAAAGTGTAGTCTTGTTAAAGGTAACATCGTGCTGCCTCTGAATAGTAGAGTTCGGCAACTCGCAGGTAGTGCATAGATCCTGCTTCAAAGGAATACATTAGTTCTGACAAAGAGTAAGCTAGCCCTCCTTGAGGAGGCATTATGGGACTCTGGTTGAAAGAATACAATGATTCTGAAAAGAGTACGCTAACCCTTCCTGGTGAAGTATTGCAAAATGCTGTTTGGTGGAATAAGGTAATTCTGAGGGGTGTAAGTTAACCTTCTTGGCAGAGATATAGCAAGATTCTGGTAAAGAATTGTATAACTCCCTGACTGGAGGAATTATTCGACCCGTGGTGAGGGAATTGCCGGACGCGGTTCCCGCAACTCCTGTGAGAATACCTCGACCCCCTCTCCGCGAGAGGCCTGCGACTCCCTTGTGAAGGGTAAGGCTATTCGGCTAAAAAGGGAGTTGCCTGATGCTGGAAAAGGGAATCGTATATGGGACAAGGGTTTCTATTCCCTTTGGGAATTGGTGGGACTCCTGTAGTTCTTAGAGTGTATGACGGACCAAAGCAGAACCAGGATTACGCTGTGCTCCGCGTAGAAATTCAACGAAGAACTGTGTTAATTAAGCTCTGTTAGGCGATTTCGAGCGCCCAAGCGAAATGAAAGCCCCTTCATACCATCACCATTTCCGTCACAGGAAGGGGCTCCATTCCAGAAGCTCTCGGAATCTACGGCCGCTCTTGAAAATGACGTCACCGCAGCACCGAAGCCGCCCGAAGGCACATATACGCACAAACAACCAACCAAGCAGCGCTGGGTTTGTAAGTACTACCACTCAAGAGCAGACGCAGGCGCCCGGCCTTGGCGAGAGAAAGCTAACGTTCGTTCATTTTTTTTCGTTCGCTTATTTCTTCTTTGGCAAGATGGTGTTCAAGATTACCGCGCCGACGTATATGCGTCGCTTGATGGGCTTTCCTCTCTTCCCGCTTGGGCCACCAGGTAACGAGGGATTGGAGGAACAAGAAACGCAAGAGCTGGAGATTAAGAAGGACATTTGCCAGCTTTTTCGTACACGTTGATTTTCCCCCAGTTTTTCCCCCAGGGCAAACCGTGTCGTGTCCACCAAGGCAGAGATCGGCGCGGTTTCTTCTGCCCGCCGCTCTTGATTGATGGTCTCCTCGGGCGCTGTCACTGGCACTTCGACAACCCAGTTTTGCAACATTGCCTCATCGCAGCGGTTTTTTCCTGACACTGTAGGCTCTCTGGTACGGCCCAGGTGACGCCTACGAAAAATGTCCACCTCCGTCGTTTGCTTTTTGTGAAGTCGGTACAAGGCGTGAAAGATCACTCATCTTTTAGCTTCGCGGTGACAGTAGATACAGCTCATTGTAATAGGTGTTCCAGTAGATACAGCTCATTGTAATAGGTGTTCCTGTTGGGACAGGACCAATCTATAGATCTTTGTTGTTTTTTGTCATTTGAAGTATCTCGTCAGAGGCGATGTCGTCGGTAGCTAGTTGCACGCACTTGTTATGGTACCTTTTTGGTTACGTCCTATCGATTCGAAAGGACCACGCACAATTACACAGTAACCGTGTTATAACCCTGAAAGCTTAGACGCTTTAGACGAGATAGAGAAAAATTTTACAGGCATTTTTAATAAAGTTGCTTCGCTCGTGGGAGATGAGGAACGTACTACGCAAAGGAAAGCACTCAACCAGTCATCATGATCATCGTCATCGTCGTCATTGCCGTGTTGATTATGATGGCTCACTCATTAACGTACTGCCTTTCTCACTTACTCATTCATCCACTCACTTACTCAATCCTCTACACACTGCGTCCATACTGCACGCCCGTGCAGGTACTGCACTGCTAATTCTGATGATTCCAACGTGCCAGGTGCTTGCGAAGGTTTAGTCCCTTGCTTACAATAAGTTGGTAAAACCATGAAAGAAAACGGACGTACGCAATAACGTGCCCATTGCATTTATTCGGTACACTAAGAATGTTACACGCCTTACGTTTTGATTGTAACGGAAACCATTCTTGACACTTCATGAATTTTTTGTAGTCCATTTATATAAGGGCCGTTCGGTCTGGAGACGCTTCCATCACTTGCAAGGGTACTCCGCAAGGTTTGTCAACCTGCATGAAGATGGAATACAATGTAGTTACTGCGCATAGGAATGGGGCCTTTTGTACAAAATAGTAATACAACTAGTGATTATTACACTACTGTATGATTAAACCGGACAATGCTTGTTTCAAGGCGATGTTTGAAGAGCACTAAACAAAGAATTTTGGGTCTTGGAGTGGACAACTTTTTCAGCGAAAACAAAATGGTTCATCATAACAAGTTCATTACACTTGTGCGTTTAAATCTTGTGCAGAAAAATTACAGAGAAAAGTGCTAACACTCCTTAAATTTCTGGAAAAAGAATAGTGCCACAAAGCTTGTTCGTCCCACCGTTTCGCAGAACATGCGAGCAAAATGCGCGGCGGCAATCCGGACTCAAACGACCTGCATGCTCTTTTAAACACGAATAATTTTATCTTTGACTAGTGACCCCCTTACATTAAAACCTACGTAACTTCTGAAGAATCACGTGTTTGAGCTGCAGTTCAATAAGGAGAAAAATAAAGACTTCCACTAAAGATACTTCCTCGGCAAGGGTGATTCTAACCCTTGTTTCGGAGTGTTTACCTTGTACTAAAAAAACAACTCTGGCCTGTAATCGGGAATGTTTACGTTCCTTCCGTAACAAATTCATGAATTTTGTTAAAGTAACCTGCAATATCAGTATGAACACCGGTTGAGGCATGTTACTGAGTTTAGGAAATAAGCTGTACATTAATGGCGATGCCAATGTGTCTAAGGATATACGCATTATACCGGGATGTCTTCAATGGGAGGAAGGTTTTACAAATTCGATGTGCTTCCAGCTACAGCGAACTTTAGGAATCAAATCAACTACAATGATTGGTCAGTGCTATTGCCAAAAGATCTTTCCAATGCACAAGCTCCGATCTCTAGATCCGAAGCGCATAGAACTTCGATTTGGTTATAACCCATCACTTTAAAGCGACAGTATTTCATGGTACCCAAATAAAGCCTGCGGGCCACTCATTTTACGCTGGCGTTCTGAACTACATTCAATAAATACCAACCAATCTTGTTACGTACTCTTCGCACCGCGCGAAGTTAAATGAACGCGTCCAGGACCGCCGCATTTAGGTTGAGTAACTTCTTGAGAAGCAGCGCAGCGAGAGCGAGGAACCTCAGGCATACCTCAAGGCTGCGGATACGTAAACCCAAGTGCCGGAAAATGGTCGGAATCTTTCCACTGTAAGAACGGCAGCGTTGCGTTGTAGCCTCAAAAACGACAGGAATATACCAGTAACGTTCATATTAATGCGGCGAGCTCAGTCTACCAAAATGCCGTAAGCTTGCCGAAACAATATAGGTGTACGGAGATACATTAACAACGCCTTAAACTCACAATTCTGCAGTTAGCTATTCTTATTCGAGAACACCTCAGTCATTGCTATTTTCATTGGAAATCTCAGTGGCCGCGGAAACAAGCTAGCGTAATTTGATTTGATTGATTCTTGCGCAAAAAACCTAACACGTTCACGCAATAGGGAGGGGGGAAAAATCCGGAGAACCGTTTGGCTAGCCTCAGCCCCCCCGGTGCCAAAGGGGCAAGTGACATTGGAAAATATTAGAAAAATGAGCACAAACAAAAATGCAAGGATTTTGCAATATATACCGTGAGAATATAATCAGTACTTAAGCACACAGTAAACAGGGTTTAAAAAAATGGAAACCTAAAATTTCACCAGCGAGATGGAGGAAAATATCCTTGTAACAACGTCATGAGTTCAGTATAAGGATGCTGCGTATATGTTTAAAAGGAACGGTAGACACTTTTTTAAAATTATTTAGTAAAAACAGCAATTTTTTGAGCAAAATTTGTTCCTTATAAGTTGTTCGGCGTTTTTTTACTTTTCAGTTCCAGGATTGCGAGTAGAATATATCGAAGAGCTTTTCTAAACCCGCTAGATTAATTTGTGAGCCGTTATTTAGGTCACAATAACTACTAATTTTAAGAGTTACCTAATAATAGTTACTAAATTAGTTGGGCAGGCGAAAAAATCTGGACAAGCGAAACTGAACACCTCCCAATGCAAGCCATATTTAGTTGATATGGGAAGTATATGCTTCTACTCCCATGAGAAATGCCGGACAGACCTCTTTCGAACTTTTCTTCGTAGCAGCGTGCGGAAAGTTTGCTTGAATAATAGGGAACTATATGGTTCGCAGCCCATACGCGTTTTTTATTCCCTAGTTCGGAAATTAAACGCACCCGAATATTTCGTAGGTGAACAGGTGCTGGGTCTTGTCACGGCAGAACAGGGGGTTGCTGTCGGCTTGAGACAGCTGGAAGTCAAGCACCTGCGAGAGGGACATGCACAACTGATATGAAGATAACTGTCCCTTGTTCAGTCGAAATTTCTTAGATTTCCTCGATGGCAGGAAGGTTTTTGGTCGGACAGAGTCACTCAGCTCCAGCTTTTGAGGCCCTTAATAACGAAGTTTGCCATCAGCGTGCGTTTTTTTCTATTTACTTCAAAAGTACGAATCTTGTGATTCAGTGTAAGGCAATCATCATATCATTGATCAGAATACCACCGGAAGGGCCTGATGGGAGGACGGGCATGGTATCAGCTGCATAACAAAACACCCTATTTTACTCGAGTAGAAATATTTACCACGATTTCCAACTTTCCGAAGTAATTTTGTACACCAAGCATGACGCCAAAAATCATCGGCGGTGGGTGAGAACTTCGCCGCCTTGATGCCAGGGGATCCTCTCGGCGGGTGGGTAGCGGATGTGATGTGGGAGACTCAAAAGGACCCTATGTCTATGACGTTGCGTTTTCGCGCGCAGGATAAGCGGTGCCTGTACTACCGCGCGAAAACTCCCACATGGTCGAAAGCATTGAGGTGCGCAATATCCAGGAAAGGGAGCTTTTTTAATAGCTTGGACAGGGAGATTACTGCTCCCCCCTCAATGTCTGGTTTGCCTTGGGAGAGGGGCTCTTGGGGCCAGGACACAGTTTTGGCGCTCTCCATGCTGACCTGAATGTTCTCCCGGATGTAAGCAGGGGAGGTTGATTTGGGCAGCGCCAATATGCCGCGTTGCAGCAGCCATCGGATCAGGATCTTCGCGTAACCGGCACGAAAAATGGGCGGCCAAGGTCAACGGGACTGCGACCGCCATACATCACGCCGAACAGGTAGCGCTGTTGGACGTTCTGCTGGAACTCAACGCTCAGACGCCTTTATCTAATATTGGCACGGTCGTTGAGCTTCGTGCGCAGTGAGCGACGAGGCTCTAAGGGCGGGATCCCTTCATTGAGACAAATGTCCCCGGTGGTTACCGAATTTCCCTCGGCGCCGTAAAACCAAGAAGTAAAGAGGGGCTTCAACAAGCTACTCTCTCGCAGCTTATCTCTCTAGTTTCTATCATTTTTCTTACAAAGATGTTTGCATAGGTGTCGTGCCCTCAATTTTCTCTCCCGTCGTCTATGTGCAGTGTGGACGGTAAGAAGAATAGTTTAAAAGCTAGTTCAAAAATGTCCCACGCTTACACTACTAGTCCTATTTATCTCGGGCGAACGCCGACTCTGCACACAGTGTTTTCGTAGAGTTTGCCTTTTCTTGACATTCACACGCTGCCGTATACCTATATCTACTGAAGGGCACAGCGCTGAAGGGCAAAGGCAGATTACCGAGGCTGTGCGCCATCAAAGCTGAAATTGGGGGACCAAGCACCGGAAAAAGAGGCGCAAAACCCCCTCCTAGGGACGGTGTTCACAAGTGCTGAATTGCCCGCCCAGGCTGCTCAATCAGCGCTGAGAGAACAAGCGCAGTGGATTCTGCCAATCCCCCTCCGCCTTGTCCCGTGGTACAGCAACAGCGAAGCTCACATCGAGCGAAGCAATAAGAAAGAAAGGCGCAGGTAGCGTGCAGGCTGCCGAAAGTCACTTGCGGCGTCATGAATGACCTTAAAAAACGTAGCAAAGAAGAGCTGCCGCTCTTAAAAATACGCCAATCGAGGTAGAAGAAAACGTTTCCCACTTAACATACGCTATGCTCTGGGCACAGCGCAATGAATACATCTAGTTTGAGCTTGTGCGCTTTTAAAGAGGCCTTGCACACATATTACTTGCGAGGTAACAAACTGATTTGTGTAAATAACAAAGCGCGATAAGAACATGTTCGTTCCAGATCACATCATTTTCTGGTGGACAGCGTTTTTTTCTTTTTTGAGAAGCTAGTACCTCGGACGGGATTTTATACGTCTGCTGTTATACCACGCAACAAAACTACCCAAACGTATAAAGAATATTCCCCTATTGCTTACATTGCCCCTCGCATAACTTACAAACGTTTAACATAGGATTGCCACCCAAAGGAAAAATCTTCAGGTGCCGCTGTTAGACGCAATCGTCTACTTCTTCTAAACACGATTTTCTGTATTAATAACTGCGGGTAAGACGTTTTTCTCCATTAAATCGTGTCTTTCTCAAAATGATAGGAGGATTGACGTTAGTGCAAAGTAAGATATTTTTCACTAGCTTTCAATAACCTGCCCGTGTAATTGTGATACCGCGGCGACATGATTATGAGCTTTTTTAGTCTGCGATCGGCGCGTACCATACTTTCCTCATTTCTAATCTTACTTTGCACCCTTGCTAGTCGGGCATATGTGGGTGCGTATGAGCGTGTTAGTGTGACCTTATGCTATGGGTCAGTGGCATTAGGCTGCGCGTGTGCGTGTTTGTGCGCACGCATACACGCGCGCACACATACGTAAACCCAGGCATGATCACACGAGTACACTACTCCCACACACGCGAACACAACCATACATGTATAGGTGCACGCGGGCACACACATTTTGGAAGGCATATAGTTCGTGCATATTGCACAGAAGTAGCTGTATTTCCTTCCTCTTCAACGAAAACTCGCTTTAAGTGGAGAGAGGATTATTGCTCATGCACCCGATGCAAGAAATACGCAGATTAAGCTATCTAGCCGTACAACAGTGTCGGCGGTATGAAAATTGGCCCGCAGGTCCACCTGACCTTTCCGGCCACGCAGCACCCAAACCTTTTGTGGTGAATTTGTATTGTAATATTGCGGTGTATACAAATTGTATTAGGTGCATTGTATTGTGTTGCTTTAAAGTTCGCCAATATCAACACACAGTGTCGCATCCAATTTTATGGTGCATCATGCTAGGTAATATTGTTGACATTCGTTTTTTATAGTTTGTTACTCCTCATTATTCTATATTTATATTGCTTACAATATTGTGCCCTATTGAAAGGCCGTTATTTGCGCTGGAAGCATCGTAATAAACCGATATCAGCAATTGTATTCTAACCCTAATGCAGGCTTTTAATACACAAAGATGATACTCGAATAGAATGCTTAAGGTGCCTTCCTAACCAATGCAGATAAAAACAAAATGACCTCAAAACATTTTATATGCGCAGGGAATATTACTAAGATCACACAAACCCCCTGCGTTTGCATTCTCCACTTACGCCGTTGTTGTGGCATGTCACAGGTGTGCCCCATAATTGCGCAGGATAACTTCTTATTCGGGCGGTTCATGAAGCACTACCACTGTTAATCAGAAATGTTTGCATCAGAGCCGTTCTCAAGTTCGGTATGGAATACCTATGTGGAAGAGTAATGACCCGCCGAACGCTAGTGCAGCGCTGAATATCTGCTTGAGCAATAGATGACCCGTCAAGGCATAATAAATATGACAATCTCGGCGCCACTATGCAGCAGCAAATGCCACAGTAATGAATATCAGTTTAAAGTTAAAGTACTGGTATAAAACAAACGTTTAGGCCTCTTAGTGTATGCCTAAACATGCGTTATTTTTATGTAACTTGGTGAGCCAGTTTGACAGGGAGGGCGTATACGTAGCATTCCCGCACTAATGCCTTTTAACCGTATAAGTATCTAAAAGTACACAAGGCAATTTTCTGCTAAGACTGCACGTCAGGGAACATTAATCTCGCTCTTGGCGCTATTTTAAAAGATGAACTCCGATGGCCGTGTTTTACCCGTGCAAGTAATGTAGATTTTAAATCTGGTCAAAATATAGGATCAAGAAAAATGAAAGTTGCTTCGTAGACAGATGTCGCCTTTTGGCGTAAATCTTTTTGCCATGATGAGTAACGACTTGCTATTCAAGCTGCCGTGCCTTCATCGGCCATCGCGAACATATATTCTTATGTCATCAATTCTCATCCTGCACGCCAGTTGTTTTACAGGTTGCGAATTTTCTTTTCCGGGAGGTGTTAATAAATCTTGGGTAAAATGATCGCGTGTAACATCAGAACGCAGGATTACTGCGTTTATTTCCCCCGTTGCATACCGTAAAAGCTTAAAATTTCTACAGATTTTAAATTTTGTATGTGGTTGTGAGGACTTATTAAACGTTGTTTTCTTACTTTTGAATACAATTTCTGCTTTTTGGATCGTGTAAGGGGCATTGTAAGCTGTATTATCCAAGAGGTTATGACAAGAAAAAAGAAGCTACTTGCAAGTATGAACTTTGGTCTCACGAAACGACTTGACGTTGAAACCTAAAGCACCGTGGTGATTGTTCACCTGCTGAGATAAGGAACCTTGCAGGGTGGAACAGTCCATATCCTATTTTGCCTGATTCGTCACAGTTATAGGAATAGGCTACTTATATAGCTCTTAACATGAATCGATGTTCTTTAGTTGTGCGGGGGGAGTGATTACGATTTGTTTGTATGGTATCTCAAGTAGTTCGTATTGTGCGTCAAAACAGCTCTAGCTCACCCTTCCAAGAATAGCCTTTTCAGTTTAACAAGGGCAAGACAGTAACTGACCAGAACAACGCTAGCATCCAACGTGCCTGAGCGGGCGTCTTCTTGTAACGGTCGGCTATTTCCTGAAGGTTGCGTTCTTGAGGAGGGTGGAATGCGTATGGTAGGTTTCGCCGGTGCTGAAAAGATGCAATGCGTGGCAAAACGACACGAATCAGTCTTTACATTTCCGAATGATTCCATGGACCACGAAATTTATTGTACGATTTGGAAGTCACTGAATTGACTTACAATGCTGTTTGTACAGTTCGTATACACTCTGCGTTCGAGTACACATTGGTCAGTCACAAGAACGGCTTAAGTGCGCCTTTCCAGATGCGGGCGAAAAGCTGACACGCCCACTGAGTTCACATTTCGGCGCATGTAAATGATCCCCAAGATGCTCAATATTGCGCCGGAGTCTCCCACAACGCCGTGCATGACTGTTCAGGAGTATGTTTGACGCTATTAAACCTAAAAAATGAAAATTTGCAGAACTTCCTAACCACAGTGCATGCTGTCACGTCCAGGCGTTTATACAACTGTGTTCCTTGTTCCCAATTCTATAATGCTTTGTGGCTGATAGTGGTCCCGCATAATGTAGTGAACAACAAACACTTACGCATTTCCGCGATTACAAAGATATGCTTACGGCGGCGCTGCATATTACGCATTCGTAATCTCGAGCATTATGTGAGTGGGCACTCTGTTCTTACTGGTGTGTGTGTGTGTGTGGTGTGTGTGTGTTGTGCGTGTGTGTGTGCGTTTTTGTGTGTGTCTGTGTGTGTGCGTGTGCGTGTCTGCGCGTGTGCTGGTGTGGGTGTGTGTGTGTGTGTGTGTGTGTGTGTGTGTGGTGTGTGTGGTGTGTGGTGTGTGTGTGTGTGTGTGTGTGTGTGTGTGTTGTGGTGTGTGTGGTGTGGTGTGTGTGTGTGTGTGTGTGTGTGTGTGCGCGCGCGCGTAGGGGCTGGTGCTTTGGGGGTGAAGTTTGTGTACGAAAGCAGTCAGGTAAACTTGTCCCTACTTGGTAATAAGCCGTTAGCTTTCGCAACAGCTAACGTGGTAATAAATTAAATCAGGCGTAGATGGGCTACTAGCATTTGTGATGGACTAGGAAGCCTTGGATGATGAGTGGGGAAAAGGAACATGCATACGCATGTCAATTGTCATCTTCTAGGCATATTTGAATGTAAGGGACACCTCACGCAAAAAGTAGTACAGCGGAACGCGACGTCCTCCTTCAGCAACGCTTGCTTCCTGATTTATCATAGGTTCCTGATCGGGAACACAGCTTTCTTCTTCGCCTGCTGTGCATACCCTGGTGAGTCCAAACAGAGTATTTTAATCAGCATGCCCGAACAGATATGCACGGTGCCTGGATGGTTATTCACGGGTTTCTCAGCCGTGTTAGATTGTGCCTCTTAGTCCGAATCTACTTCCTTAATAACATAATTAAGGTTGAACAATCGCTCCACAGTCATGCCTACTATCGCGCACCAGTCATGGCATCGACATTCAAACTTTCGTTTGCAGCGGTGATCCTTATTTTAATTTCTTTTTACCGCAAACATCGTGGGAATGTAGCCACATTACTGCCCTGACTATTATTATCTTTGGCTCCACTAGGTTCTGAAAATTTATCGATGGATTTGTTTCTGAGAATCCCCACTCATCACTTCAATATACAGGGTATTTGAGGAATAAAATAATAATTAAATGGGTAGGAAACAAGCATGTAGCTTCTCAGAAAAAAATATGCGATTGCACAATTTGCCTTCTTAATTTTCTAAAAAATTGAGAAAACCTGTTGGCTTCGCCTAGGCGTCTTTGTTGACCAATTACTTTTCCTTTGACGCCTAGCGCTGCCGGATCGGTAATCTCTTCTGTTCCGCAGTTCTACTGCTGCTCTGTAGACTCTAGTGCAAAATATTTTTTAGCACAATCACAGTTTCCTTTGCGCTGGCCAGCGAGTTCTTGACGGGTAAAAAAGCAATTTTGAAACTTGTATACCCTCCGATTCATACATAAACTGGCAAGCGTAAGTCATGCGGCGAACTCACGTCACCTCTTGGGCGGATGGGCTGCGCACACCGCCCGCTGCCAGACTTCCCGGTGGCGCGTAGGTTGTGACGGAGGTGCTGCGCTTTTTGCAGACCTCCACGAGTTCCTTCTCGTCCAGGAACGCGTGGCATTCTATCTGCATTTTGCAAATAGCAAGGAGTACGGATTCGATTGATTTGATTGTGGGGGTTTAATGCGCCGACGCAACGCGGGCGATGAGGCGCGCCGTAGTGGAGGGCTCCGGATTAATTTGGACCACCTGGGATCTTTAACGTGCGCCGAAATCTCGTACACACGGGCGTTTTTGCTTTTCGCCTCCATCAGAAAAGCAGCCGCCGAGGAGTACGGATTCGAATGCCGTCCTTGCTTACTTTGCTTACATTATTTACAGGGAAATTAGAAACTGCGATGACCACAAGGCACTAAATAGTTCATTGGAAAAGATTGCTCACTGGTGTGAAGAATGGCAAATGTCGATAAACTTGACAAAAACAGTCTGTATGACGGGGACCAGAAAGAAGTTTCCCTCTGAGTTTACTTCCACAATAAACAACACACCTTTACAAAGAGTTACGCAGCAGAAATATCTAGGTGTCACATTAACTTCCGATCTGAGATGGGAAGCGCACATAAACAACGTCACCGCTGCAGCTCTGCGCAAGCTGTTTTTCTTAAGAAGGCGGCTACCACTTGCACCGACACAAACTAGGCTCTTAACCTACACAACATTCGTCCGTCCAATTTTAGAGTACGCCAACACGGTTTGGTTTCCTCAATATGCCACTCATATTGCAAGGTTAGAACGGGTACAAAGGAAGGCCGTAAGGTTTCTCTACAACAAGTATAAACGCACCGACTCGCCCACTAACCTTTTAGAATCTTGTGGTCTTCCTACGCTAGCGACAAGGGCAAAACTGGCACGATTAAAATTATACACAACTTGCTTCATAACCGCCGCCGCATCGATGCATCAAAATACATCTCCCTAGCAGAATCCAGAGAACTAAGACACAAACATGGGTACACCCATTACCGAATACACCTTTAACAGCGATTGCTTCAAGCATTCATTCTTTCCCCTGTCAATAAGAGAACGGAATAGTTTAGATTCCTCGATTACCAGTATACAATCAATGTCAGAGTTCACCTAAAAAATCGAGGACATGTTCTGTAAATAATTTTTTAGTTATCTTTTTCTCTTTTGGTGAGCCGTATTGTTTTCTAGCGGTTATTTTTGTTGTTTAATGTCCCCGTACAATTGCGCGTAAACGAATTTATTTTTCTGGTTGCAATAACTGGTTCTACGTTACCAAAGTGTATGTTTTTTGTGGTGTATTGTTGCCAGTACTCTTGTGTTTGCGTACAAACTAGTGTCGTAATGTCTACTTGATAAGTAGAACTGTTTTGTATGCCATCTATAAGTATGCACCGACTATTTAGTGTTTGTATGTAATCAACGCCATTTTTTCAAAATGTACCTATTGAATTTTGTAAAGGCCTCGAGTCCCCTTAAGGCATTTCTGCCTCCAGCCTGTGTCCTCTTAGACATTGTCTGACAAATATGCCGCTGTACAAATGTGAAACTGAAAACTGTGTGGTGTGTATCCAAGAACTGATGCCCTTCTGCTTTGGTCTCGTATAAGACTGGCAGTATTGAAAATAAATAAATAAATCACCCCAATGGCGAGGCAAACGCTGTTAAGCATCGTCAGGCGAGGTCAGATATAAACACCGAGCGATCGGTAAAGTGGGACAGTCGGTATGACGGAATGCTGTATTTCAGCCCGGGAAAAATGAAAACACTTTAAAAAATAAGTGTAATAGCTGTGACGACAAAGACGAGGAATCACAAATACGCCAAACAATCACTCGCTTGCTACGTGCTGCTTTGGACAACTTAAATCTCAACAATATACGTCTGAGAGTGTCTGGAACCTGAGAACAGGCTTTTTTTACCGTTCCTGGCGAAATTGTTCTGTTCTACAAAGGGCCAAGCCATGCTGTTCGTTATTTAGCTCATGTTCTCTTTGATTATTCAAACTATCCCATGAAGGGTCCTAATAGAAACGATCAAATAAATGCTTACGAGGTAATTAAACGTTTGAGCATGAAAACTGGTCCCTTTCAACGAAAGCTGTCCAGATTCTTTGTGGCAATGCGTCGGCCAATGCGTCAGCAGGAAAATTCATGGCTAGTTTGCAGATAAGAAGACTATTCAACGCTATACAAGACTATTCAACAGATAAGAAAAACTGTTGCGAGATGCCAGTAGCAGAAAATTGTTGTTTCCTTACTGCTCAGGTATACGCCTCGAGCTTCGCGATCGCTGCGCCGCCTGCCGCCGCTTCTCCGCGGCGTTGACGGGATTCGCGTTGCGTGGCTGATAGGGTCTCGTGCAGTGTTTTGGTTCTGTTTCGCTTCTTTTCGCCTTTCCGCGCCCTAAAAAAACTTGTTATGGTGACGTCTATAGGCAAAGAGTACGTTTAGGTCACTTAAAAAGCAGCGGCGTCTTCGTAGAGTACGCGATCGCCTGCAAGAGCTACCCGGGAGGCGGTTCTGCGTGCTTCGTCGCCGCTCTTCCGGGCGTCGGCTACGGCAGCAACATATCACCCATGTCACCTCCAAAACATCAAGCACAAATGAATTCTACTGTCGCCTCGTTTAGACCTGATACTGGCACAATGAGAGGTTGGCTTCATTTTGCAGCGTGGACAACGAACGCGGCTTCGATTTGAATATATACGTCGCAGAAAAATGTGTTTCGAGGATGTGATAACCCAATCCCGGACAATAATGCTTGTTATAAGAATATAAACCATGCGAAAATGTTAAGTAAATTCCAAGCCTGTGCGTCGTTAAATATGTGCCCACACACGCCATATAGCAAGGACCAAGGCAAGTTAATGAATCCACGGGGGAAAAAATGCTGTGCAACAATAGCTCTAACAGAAATGAAAAAAAAAAAACAGTGCAGCTTCTGACATGCTAAAGACGTTCGTCGAAACTTAAGCCAGGTAGGGTTAGTTCACTAGACCAACTATAAGCGAAATGCACTGCTTTTTCGCAAGACATCGGTGGGGGGGAGGGGAGGGGGACGCTGTGTACAAATGCGGAGCGGAATCAAGCAATGAACGGTTTAGTAATCCCACACACAAATCTCGCGTTCACTTTCCTTTTGTTTTTCTACTTCAACGAAGAGCTGGTCGTACGGCGGACGCATTTTTGGAAGTATACAGGGTAGGCTGTTCAACAATTAAGCGATGAAAGGTGTCGTTGGAAGAGTGTGGTATGTGATAAGGCCCTCTGATTTCAGTTTCTGCTTTATTCTGCATGCTCCGTGTGGCATGACGACATGTCGAAGAAGCATTTAGTCGCGGACGGGGATTATATTCTAAGCCCGTCTCCGCGCTGCGCGCAGAGGAAATATGATGCAGATGAATGTTTGCGGGCGCTCACCTCACTACAAGACGACTTTGTCGTGTGCTGATCCCCGAGTATAATTATGCATTGTCCATCGTACGTTTGTAGAATATTCCCGAAATTAACACAGACTGGCTTGTAAATGGGGGTGATCAATATCTGAGGTATAATATTGGCAAACGTAACTGGCGTGCTGTCAGGTATGAGTGCTCCGCTGATTATGTAAGCGCACAAAACCTATTTAAATCGTAGTGTATAGCCTTAGCATGAACATCTGAGGAACCGGTGGTTACGGAGACACGGCTTGTAAATTCAGGTCAGTGTAACTACAATCGGCTCCATCATACGCCGGTTCCGCGACTCTGGCCTGTGACATACACCTGGCGCTTATACAGACAGAATATACCACACTAAGGTCGCGTCAGAAACATTTGCACTCTCGTAAACGCACCCCATTTGCGAACACAGTGACTGCTCCACATAAACATGGATTTCAAACGCCCGCAAACGGTAAATCTCAGTCGTTAAGGTGCCGCAAAAGCAGCGGCGGCACTGGGGAGCGGGGCGCGGACTCCCGCGGCTGCTTTCGAAACGGGCCGCTAGGGGGATTTCAGTGGCGCCCCTACAGGCCGCGCTCGAGGCGTATAAAAGCAACACTGTTTTTGTATTTGTAACGACGAGCCGTGCAATGCGAACCGATGCCATCCCTTCCATTTCGGAAACTTAGTGAAAACTTTAAGATTGTGTGGAGCGCACTCAGCATAAGCAAATTCCGTAGTTTCTTTTACCACCGTTCCCGTAACGACATCGTACCCTGAACGACAACATTACCTATTGACAGTCACAGAACAGTCAGGGGAGACGATGCTAAATCAAACAGGTTATGCGGTCTTTAATTTGCGTGTTCTAGCCACACTTAGGAAAAACATTTCTGTTGGCAGTAGGGAGTACTTATTTACGCCGCCCAGTTTCATGTGACAAATTTAACTATAGCCAAGCGACCGTGAATCGAACGTATGAGTATGAGGGTGAATACAATTCTTGTTCGCTTGAAAGCTACTATTTTGTTTCATATGCTTCTTTGCTTCTTTCTCCAATAACGTCATCATCAGCCGACACAGGTCCACTGCAGGGGACAGGCCTTCCCCATTGACCCTTAACCGCTCCATTCCTGTGCAGCTCTTGTTCACAGTTTGCCCACAAATTTCTCTATTTCATTCCTCCATCAGATTAACGGCCTTACCTTTCTTCTAGACCTACCTCTTGGTGTCTACTGTGGTACTTTAAGTGTCTACCGGTTGTCTTTTCGTCTCACTACATGACCAGTCCAGTCCATCTTTTCTTTATTTGAACTATGATATCTTATACTTAGTTTATTCCTGATATCTAGTAGCTTGTTTCCTGTCCCTGAGTGTCACTCCTAACATAATTAGATCCGTGGCCTGTTCAGACAATCTAAATTTGATTTCTATTTGTTTAGTAAGGCGCCATGTTTGAGCGCCGTATGTCGTCACCAGCAGTATGCGCTGGTTGTAAATTTTTCTTTTAGTGACAAAGGTAGCTTACTTTCCTTATTTTGAAGTGCTATCAAGTGCTCCCCAGGCCATACATATTCAGCGCCGGCTTCCTCTTTCACGGTTGGGGTCAGCCCTAACCAGTTTTCTCTTGTTGCGGTATTCTTTTACTTCGTCTCCCAAGTTGAAGACGACGCTCTTGGCATGCTTATTCCTCATTGCTTTAAATTTTTCGTATTTATTTTTAGCCCCACTGCCGTGATTTGTAACTGTATTTCTTCAAGCATATGCATGTCTTTTATCGTACTGGTACCGATCATTTCAATTAAACTGGTTTTGGAGTACATAAAAAAATCAGTGTTTCCGCAAGGTCCTAAATTCGGCCATTAGTTCTAGAATCTGCAATATATAGGGTTTCTGCTTCTTTGTCCGGCATATCATAAACGGGAGAAATATAGCATCCATTCTCGCTTAGCTTTTGTTTAGTCTAGAACAAACCCTCGGTTCCCGAGAAATACACATACGCCAGTCACACTATGGTCTGACGTCTTCCGGAGTTAAAGAAAAAAGTAATTCCCGTAAAGAAAAGTAATTTACCAGCTCCACCGTCGCCTTCATTCTACACCACGGGATGAAATGTTCTGTTTTTTGTATCGAATCTTCTCTCATGCGCTCCGAGTGTGTTCGCGATAATGAGAACAGGTTTAATTAGCAATATCGAGTCGAGCGAGATAAACAAGGCTTCACTCGACGGAAAAGTATCAGTAATAGGGAAACGACTCCCCGACCGAGAATTCAGGGTAAACCGGGAGTCGATGAACGCATTCCGCGAGTACGACTAATGAATCAGAAACGACTCGGATCGTAATTTTCGCGATCTGCATTTGCGCAAAAGAGTGGTAACTGATTTGCCGCATGCCAGACTAGCTGGCTGGCTTCCGTGAAAATGTTCGCGGCAGGCAGGTGGGCAGCATAGAGAACCGACAAAGGAGAAGATCATCTAGCAATTAGAGTGGGCGGGTAATTAGCCGAAAAAAATGCGAGGAGGGAGGTAGGATTTCTGAGCTTCCTACATAAACGGTTGCTCGCTTGCGGCGGTTCTGCCTCTCAATCGCTTCCCCTGTGGGAGTCCATGGAATTCTTGCGGCAAGCGGTAAACGGAGCAATTTTTATTTTTCACTGCGTCGATTCAGGGGCCCGATTGCCAGCGGTGATTCTTGCAAAGCGCCGGGAAAACGTTTGTGTCATACCGACACGCTCTGGGAGTAGGAACAGCATTCTAAAAACATACGTAGTGGGCCCAATTTGTTCGAAAAGCACTGCGTCCGAGTGCTTTCAACAATGCCCTGAATGCAGCCCGCAATACCAACATGCGCTTGGAGCAAGACCACGCGATTGGTAGCAGCCTAGAGATCATTATTTTGTCCATTTTAAAAATATGTAAGCGTTCTGACGTCATTGTCTTCGCTCTCATTAGACTCCTCAACAGCTGGCTATGCGTGTTAATGTATGTATGTATGTATGTATGTATGTATGTATGTATGTATGTATGTATGTATGTATGTATGTATGTATGTATGTTATGTAGTATGTATGTATGTTATGCACGTATGTATGTATGTATGTACGTATGTGTATGTATGTATGTATGTATGCATGTACGTATGTATGTATGTATGTATGTATGTATGTATGTAATGTATGTATGTATGTATGTATGTATGTATGTATGTATGTATGTATGTATGTATGTATGTATGTATGTATCTATGTGTGTATGTGTGTGTGTATATATAGATATAGCTAGGTGGGTAGGTAGGCATGTGGCTGTGCGCACGTGCATGTATGTGTTCATGCATTCGAGTACGAATGCTTTAATGTACTATGTAATATGGACGCATTGATGGATGGGTTTGTAGCGTTTATTACGCTAAGAGCAGCTTTACAGACGACTCCGAGCACAGGCCACATAGCCACGCAGATTCAGCAAAGCAAGTGAACCAGCAAGTGAGCCATTCATAGAGGGAGTTAATTATGTTTTAGAATGGTATGGCATTTACAAGTAAGGTTCCCCAAAGAGGAGTCATTCAGCTTTTTTTCTTGACGCTGACATTCCAGTATAAGAACGTCTGTTGGATGTATGCCCCAAAGAGAAACACGTATCTGCTGAGTTATTCGTCTTGCCTTTCTGAAGTCGTAGGGACAGGTATTGTCATTAATAGACTGAACTCGTCTCCCACGAAGTCTTGGGTCCACTCCATGGGTGAAATCGTTGCCCGCCAAATCGATATGTTGAAAAAAGAGCTGGTTTTTTCTATCATTCCATTATGTTTGCTGTTAAAAAGGGTTTTAACAAAGTTGAAGCACCAGGGAAAATCGGCAAATGTAAAGGGATCCCGCAAGTAGTGTGCTGTTATTTTATATCTTCATGCGGTTTCGCAAAGAATAAATATCATAGGTCACATGACGTATGTTCATGCGGTATTCTCCGCGAACAATATATAAGAAGGTATTACATGCAGAATCGACAATAAGCTGTCCAGAAAGGTGATTTCCAGAAAAGGGTTGCGGTGTTAAGCACAAGACCCAATTTGTCGATTGCGGACGCAATGCCGTGTACGGCATTCCTAAGAATATACATGGGGCAAACGGCGCATTGTCTCAATGAGCGCCTGTGCGAACTCCGAAACACCCTTTAAAGGGACACTGAAGTGATTTGTAAACAATGCGGGATTACGAGCGCAAACGGTAGTCCGGAGTCCCTGGGCCCTGTTTCGACCACTCTGTGCGCGTTTACGCGAATTTATTTAGTAGAAAAATCAATTCGAAAATGCTGTCCTCCTCTCTTTACGCTCGCCCATTTTCTGTGGCGTTTTCGTGTGACGTCAGCAGGAGAAGAGCTGACAATTGGCTGCGCTACTGCACGGCTCGCCGACCTTCCGCGACCGAGTCAGTCGGCCCACCGTTTAGTCCGCCGGCCGCCGACGGGTCGTCGCAATTCGTTCGATCAGTTGAAACTAAGCCACAACAGGTTTGGGAATGGAAGAATGCGACTTTCTTTACTTCGTTAGTTTGTACACTGTATCTAGCTCCAAGTCAAGGTCGCTTCACACAAGCGCTGCACAAGCACACATGCGACGCTTCGCTGACTGGTACGCCAGTAGGAAAATATAAGGCCTCTTGAAGGGGAGAAGAGTGAGCGAAGTCAATATAAGTACTAAGGAAATAAAATCAACTGATATTTTTACCGTACAGCGCAAAACTAGGGTGCGGGAAGCACTTGCGCTGGGCGAACAAGCAGAGCGGTCAGGAGCACGACTACGCATCTGCGAACGCTTTCCCGTCTACGAAATGCAATTGCTAGACGTGAGCTATTGTGGAAACTCGGGGGACGCTTACTGCAAGAGCGCAATACAACAAATAGTCACCTCAGCTGCTTGAAATACTAAAACTAAATAAAAGTGTAAACTGGTTATACATTATATAACTAATATTTCCCGTTGCCGCCAGCGGCCCCCTGTGGCCTAGTCGTCTAGTGCGCTAGGTATGTCACCGCAAGTGTTATGCCAGTCACAAGTTCGAATCGCCGCGGGTACATGGTTTTTTTTTTATGAGTTCACTTTTTCGTTTTTCGCCGATGTTTTCTATACTGAGTTCACCGTTTTTCTGGGCCGCAACGTTCATTGCTCCACGAACTAGTCCACAGAACTCGCGCAGGCTGGCACTGCCGCGCTAGCGAGTTCTCGTTGGCGTGCTGTTGCCATAAGCACCGACTGCTTGCGGGCAGTGGGCACAGGCCAGAGTCAACAGACCCTTGGCCTGGTGCGAACACGCTTTTTACGATACAGGCATGAGCAAGGCAAGCTCCAAATATGGGGGAAAAGCGCATGCATTTGAGCGTCTGCGGGGACGCGGAGGGCGTTCATGCACTGCGTAGGCCTCAGATAGTGAATGCTACGATTCCAAGCCGTCCTGGGAGGCTTATCTTATGCATTTTACAGCCGACAACATGGCAGAAGCGCGGTACTACGATAACTGGGATATTGAGAATGCCCATCCAACGACGCCATCGAATGTCAAACATGTTGTTTTACAGACCGAAACCGGAACCGAAACTTGTTTGATTGCTAACCTTGGGCATCGTCCAATCACGGCGCCCCCTCCTCCCAACGTCACAGCTTAGTTTGTGCGGCCGCCGCAAACCGCGCATGGTAGTTTTTTCTTCTTTCGCGCTTTGTAAATAATTACCGATTTGTCAACCGGATAAACGATGAAAAGTGTGCTAATTTGAGCCAGTCTACACAGTGCAAGCAAAAACGGAGCTTGACAAATTCACTTCAGTGTCCCTTTAAGGCACGTCCCCTTCACATGTATCGTCTAATCGTAAAAGCTACCGCTGGTATCAGTTGCTTAGCTGCACCATTGTATTGATGGCCCCACAAAGACAAGAGAGCAAGGGAGGTAACTGATGCCTTTTATGTGAAAAATATTTCAGAAAATTGTGTTAGTTGCCCGTCCATATCTTTACATAACTGCGAAGTGGCTTGTCTTGGGAAATGCTTTGCATGTGGTTGTTCGGTGCGCTCGTGTTGTATACGTCTTGACTGTTATGGTCACACCCGCTATTATATACTTTTCACTGTGTAATAAACATTTCAGGTGATAGTCAGCGCTCATGTTGTTGTCTTCTTCTGATGTGTTCTGGTTTTGGGCTCTGTTTCCCCAAAATGAAGCCGTACCAACTGATCTTCTACACTCTTTTTAGAAAATAGTGTTTTGCATCTGACGAAAATGGTTACGGTAACGTGTTACATTAGGAATCTTTTATGTGCCCACTGCCGTATGCGGACTAGAAACCATATCAGAAGGACGTGATCAGGAATGTGGTATTTTCAGAATTCTGCACTGCTGGGCGTTTCTTTATGTGTGGTAAGCGTACGTGGTGGCGCACGTACGCTTAGACGTTTAGGAGTTATGAATCCCCAGACGTTTGTCAGCTGAACTCAGCTTGGAATTCCATCTGTTGTGCCGCCGGGGACATGCGCGCTGCTTCGGCACCTCACTTGTATCACCTGGTGTTATTCTTGTACCCGTTAATTTCGGAATGTCTTCTCGCAATGGGGATTGCCCTCGTCGTCTCTCAACATGCTGCCACTCCTGCGTGACGAACCACCTTCAGCAGACGGACGAAAAGGCTCGACCTAAAATGGTTCCGGTGGCAAAGGGGAGTTGGGTTGTACATGCAATGCGGAGGTCTTCCAATTGGTAGACCATCAGGGTAACCAAATGGCTATCTAGGGACTCAACTAAAAGTATGAGATGCCAATAACACGACGTAGACAGGGTAGTTTGTAAATGAATTATTCAGACAGTGCCGGGTAGGGGCCGTTGGAAGTGAGTGGAAAAGGTTGTCTATTCTCCATCCGCAAAACGAACCTTTTCGTCTTTATCTCATGACGTCTTCTCAGTATAATTCATTCCTGCCCGTTCTTATACATACTGCGGCATGTTAAATGGTAAAAAAGAGGCTTTCGTCCTGCAGGAAAAATAAATATGGCTATAATAATGATAATTTATAAAGCACTTCGGTAGGCGATTCCCAACGTCTCTTTTCGTATTTTACCCTGGTGTCACGCCGGAAACTGCGGGCCACTGAAGTGCCGAACTACTAGACGCCGGTAATGTTTGACACGTTTAATTTCTCTCTTCTTATTTAGAATGGTGGGGGTAGGAGGAATGCGACGAATGTAATGGCTGTTTCAAAGACCCAGAGAAAAAGAATTTGAGCACCTTCTTTTCTGGATATGTCCCAGCACCGAAAACATAGTTATGAGTATGTTAACTCCAGATTAGCATTCAAGTGATATGATCAATGTACTAGAGGCGCTTTTGTAATCCCCCAGTTTTGTTTCTCGCCGTCGGCTTATGGCTTTGACCGCCAATAGCATAATTGTTTCTGCGACGTCATATGGAAATCGTCGGAGAGCGGCTGGCGAGTCTTCAATGTTACAGAATATGCCTTTCACATCTAGGTTGTTTCCTTGAGGTTTCTGATAAAATTGGCATCATTGTCGTTGAGACAAAGCGGGATTCTTTGTTAACCAAACGTGTATATTTTCATCATTCCTTCTTTCCTTCTTGAAGCATTAGTGGACGCGCATGTAGCGCCTTCTGTGCCCGAAGAGAGCCGGAAACGAGCAGGGAAGACTCGTTAACGCTACACAGCGCAAGCGATACAGCCGCGCTGGTAGGGTTGGGCATTACAATGTGGCTTCTGAGCGACCAGAAGCAAGAATGAAGTAATTTCGGAACGCTGGGGTCACCGTGTAAAAGAGCGCAAGTCCACAGCCCACTACGATTGCAAAAACATTTTGCAAAATGGTGTCGATCGACGGCTGTCGCGGACTCGTTATTGGCAGAATAAAGTCGGGTCTTGAAAGTTTTTTGGACAAACTTTAAATTTAGTCGTGGGTACGGAACACTAATCTGGGTCTGGTACAAAAATTTTACCCAGTCAAGCTATAAGCGCACTTTATTTTTATTTTATTTTTACTTGGTTTCTCAGAACTTTTCCTGTAAAGTCCTTCAAATGGCACCCCGGTTGAGAGGAAACGAGATGCCTCATGCCATGTCTGAACGTTTTAAACGAAGCTTCCTATGCCTATGACGTCCTACGCCTGTGCCTTTGATGGCGTTTATGTCCGAGGTAAAACACACTGCATGGAAGCCAACTGTATACAATGGCTGTTTAAAAAAGGTAGATAAATGATACACCACATAACATAACAATGACATGCCTCTCCACAACTAAGGAGTGTCCCGCAATACCCAAAATATAGTTTGGCAGCATAAACGGTTCGCATGATGATGATGATGATAACGATACATTCTGAAACAGAATTGGGTTCATGTTTGGACTTTAGTAGTAAGGGGTTGGACGTTGGCTTGGACTGCGGCAGTTTAGATATTGAATTCGGGGAGAGGGAATTGTGGACTTTGGCTTTGACTTGGATTGCAAGCGAGAAAACTGCGTTTTAACCATATCTGAAAAGGGGGGCTTTTATTCTCTCCGTCTTAGTGGCGCACAGCATGTCGTTAAAACGTCAAAGCATTCCAAACGTCATTCCAAACCCAAGTACAAAAGAACGCCAAATGTTTATTTTCCTATTTGTAGCAAGAGCAGAGCCCACGCACATTGGCTAAATAGAACTACTGCCACGTACTTTCGGCAGTTTTCAATACCGCATTATTCAAAATCATCGTACTGTCCGCCTTCAATAACACTATAGAAAGGAAACGAGGAAATGCATGATCCTGTTTTCGTAAGAAGCATCACGATGTTGGGCCCTTGCCACCGCAATATAAATTTTTAGGCATGAGCGCGTTAGAAAAAGAGCAGCGCTGTAGAACAGCGAGGCGACCTTCGTGTTGGCCGTAACGAGCTTTCCAAAGAGCCGTAAACGTCATCCGCTGCATTTTCTAATGCCGTGCCAGCCATACATGCATGCACAGTGCAGCGAGAGCTTTCCGCTTTCAATGCATTTCAATAGGCGGGCCGTGCATCCTGATCGCGTTCCATTATTGCCACAGCGGGAGGCGCTCGTGAATAATAATAAAGCGCTTTCGAGCGGTCGTCCAATCTTGTGTACTTTTTCTGCCCTCCCGGCCCATGCGCTAAGCCTCGCCGTATACTGTGCGTACTTCGCCGGCTTCATTTATTTGCAGATTCGTTTGTTGGCGAATCGGCGACACGCGCAAATGACGGCACTTACTCGAAGGCAAGGACGAAAGCGTCAAAGGTGAACCGTTCGCTGTCGGACGCAAACATGCTGGGGAAACAGATCCCGAACCCATGCTCGAACGGGTACGGATTGCTCCGACAGGGGAGTGGCGGGAACCAAAAAAATCCTGCAAATCATTTCGTGGGAGCAGCTTCCTTCCTATCTGTCATTTATCCTCTAAGCCGCGCGCGTTCATGCAGCCAACCGTGGCTCGAAGCATATGGTTTATTTTTTTACTAATCTGTATACAATAGAAAAATCTGCCGCTGAAATCGCGTGCCGTTGTGTGCGCCGCCATATCAGCGGGAAGCCTTCTTTGGCCACTTGTCTTGTCTTTACTTGCTTTTTGGTCTTGAAGCCGAAAGCATAAAAATTAGGGTAAGATTTTTTTTCGCATTCGATGTAGCTTGAAAAATGTACCACACGGACAAATTTTTTGGAACTTCACTTTTCTAATCTTTTAAAATATTATTGTTTTTTTTTCTGCAGCCGCAGACAACTTTGAAGCCTGTGTATGATTCATGCCAAGAACAAGTGGAACGTTCCTGACCGGTACATATCGGCACGCTCACTGTAGCATGGCTCACCTTAATATTAGCGCCATATATCCCTCTACTGCACATTAGTATGAAACTCTCACGGCCGGTCTCGCGTCCAGACTGGCCGTGGAACACTGTTGTTCGAAACGCGCGTCTCTGTAGTTAGCTGCACTCGACACGTGCGAGCTGTGTGTCTATCTGTTCGTTTATAGATATTGGGCAAGGACACCGGTTCGATTGCCGGCCGCGGCGTCCAATTTTCTAATGGAGGCGAAAAGCAAAAAAAAAAAAAAAAACGCAAATTTTTACGACAATCCGCCGCACGTTAAAGATCAAAATAAATCCGGAACCAGCCTTTCCGGCGCGCCTCATCGCCTGCATTGCGTCGGCGCGTTAGTCCATACAATCAATCAATAGGATATGCGCTAAACTAAACATAATCTCTACTGACTTATACTTTGTAGTAGCAAGCACTGGCCAGCCGACATATCGGCTGGTTGATGAATTTGGTGGTTGTCCGGTCGATTCATTGCTTGGTAAGATTAAGGGTTCCGCTGGTTAATTCATTGAGTGGACGGGAAATGCTCGCCTCAAGAATATCAAGCGTCCAACTACTCTGTTGTAAACAGGGAACAACGTTGTTTCTGGAAACGGCCGAAGATTGGGGCTCGTTTTTTTTTGTTTTAGGCTAGAAGTGAGGAACGAACGAGCGCGCCACTCTAACCTGGAATAAAGGAATGCGAATAGAAAATTGAGGCCCTAATAATTAGGACCCTATAATGTTACGGGCCTATTAAAAATTTAGGCCCAATATAATAAGGCTACCATTCAAATGCAGGCTAAAGCAGGAGCCATGAAAAAAAAGCGGGAGAATATGAGAGATCAGTGTAAAGGAAAACTGGCAAACAAGCAACGTAGAATTCACTGTTGCGACTGGGCGTTGAAGGTAAAGGGGAAGAGAAGAGGGAGGCCTAATTTTTGGGCAGATAGATATATCGCTAACTGTTCTTGGGGAAATGTGAACATGATTGATAATTGATGTTGCTGCGCTCCAAGAGTGACGAAAACAACGCGCCGGTGTCTGTGTCGAGCAAGCTTAATTGAGTGCTTTTTATGTTTGTTTCACCCGTCATGGTTCTTGCTGGGGATGCTTGCCCATGCCTGTGCTTCAAGACGAACCGCAAGGGTGAATACTTTGATAAAGTCACAGACACTGGGACCGGACCCACATAAAACTGCAGTATAGACAGCATTGAATGTGAACCTATTCGACAGAACTCTGCCTGGTTGGGTTAAATTTGAAGAGGCTAATACACCAACCAAGGGCGTTTATTCAAAGCGGTCCTTGGTTGCTGTATTTGCCTCTTCAGTGTAGAAAGCAGCAGTCTCGTTTTATGGGCTCAGTGAAAACCTAACTCTTCGTAGTACATCCGAAGTAACGCAATCGGCCTTTCAGCCTCGGTTGTGTTGTTCCATCCTGTGGCGCAAATTATAAATTCTTGAGAACAAACATTTTCTTATAGATCTCTCAGGTTAAGTGAAAACAAAAAGACTGCCAAATGAAGTTCTACAACTGCCGAAAAATAGCTTATAAGTGAGGATATTTGAGTTGTATAATGTTCGGTCCAAGTTTAAAGGCAAATTAAATCCAAAGTAGTCGTATTGGCTTTTTCCTGGCGCTTTATCGAGTTTATGTTTATAATGTGTCCATGCGAGCTAGTTGGTACTTAATCATGTAAACAGAATAAGCGCCAGGCAACTCTGGAGAAAGGAAAACTGACAGGAAAGAGGCGCCTGTTTCATTTTGTTGAATTCTGTCGGGTTCGGGACGGGCTCGGGCTTACATTTTAAAAAATTTGTCGGGCCCGGGCCGGTGCCGGGGCCGGGGTGAGTCTCAATCGGGCCGGGAGGGCCGGGCCTAGAAATTGCGGCCCCTGTAGTGCTCTAAGTCAGACGCGCAACTCTGGTGCTACGCGATATACAGAAACTCTAGGTTTCTTGAAGCAGCGTTCAAATGGTGGCGCCGTGCGTATTATACATCAGGTCTTTCGAAATTCTACGTTTCCCTTCCCACTCTTTTCTCGTTTATTTACCTGTTCACCCTAGTTAATTTCCCCCATCTAAGGTAGAAAGCCCCACCACTCGTAGGGCTTCAGCATTCATTAAATCTTTCTCTCTCCCCCTTTCTCTCTTTGTCTCGCTACGCTTTGCCCGATTCTAGATCTGCTATTAAATACTACACGCCTCGTTCTCTCGTAGCGACTTGAACGGCTGGTGGCACCAGCGTCAGGTGGGCTGTACAAAGAAGCTCGTTACATCTCGAGGCATTGATGAGTCCGCTTGATGCTGTTTAACGGGCTCAGCATCCGCTTGCACCGGACAGCCCAAGAGTGGGGCAGCGCAATCTTTCGGTAACGTCACGGTGAGCCGCGTGGCATCTGGGACGGTTGGAGCGTGCAGTGGCTACCGGGAAATGATGGAGGCAACAAAATTAATGGCTTTATCAAGGATGTGCAGCGCTTTACCTAATCGTAACTTAACCGTGCAGTTAATAGTTCGCGACCATGCGTGGCGGGCAGGTTGTGAGGAGACAGGGCGAAGCAGCACCGGTTTGCGGTTTCGGGTTATGAAATCGCGATTATAGTCGTCACCCTTCCTCTAAGGACCATGGAGTGCCCAGGAGGAGTTAGGGGGGGAGGGTGCGGTGGGGAAAAGTTGGAGGAGTGCACTATCGGGGAGGCGAAAGAGAGGAGCACATGAAAGTATAGTTCAGGCAGAAGGAGAGAGGGGCTGAGGGAGGGAATGGAGGAGGGAAAGGAGAGAGAAAGAACGCAAAGTGAAGAAGGCGAAGGCGTTACCCTGCACCTATTTAAGCGCTGTCGTGTTTTGATGTCATCTGCGTCGAAGCAAGCAGAAGCGCAGTGTATTGCGAAACTGCTCCGCCACTTTGTTGTTTCCGCGGAGGCCAATACCCCCTGATGTTCACCTAGGTGGCGCCTCGCCTGCCGCTTGCGGTAACATAGCAGTTGGTTAAGCACGCGGACGCCGGAAGGACCGGTGGGCGCCGACAAATCAGCACTGACGCTTCATGGGCACCCTTTCGCGCGCGGCACTGCCAAGATTGACGTCCCTTCTGCCATGCCTCTAAAAGTTAGCGCAGCGTCATTGACTTAACGTCGCGAACTTTCATGTTAACTGCTGGCGTTCCCTAATCGCAAGGCTAAGCTTCATTGAACTTCTTAAAGCCGGCAGATCGATTCCTTTTCGCGCCAAATAATTTGTGTCGTCTTTCACTTTTCGTACCATCTACTGGGAGCTTTTGTTAATTTTGAGCTTGCAACACCCACACGAGGGGGCGCAGCGAGCACATTTTGTTTTTAACGGCATACGTTTTTATTTTCCAAAGCAAAAATCAAGCGGCCAAGTATTTATAAAAAAAGAACAATGCAAATATCACTTTTACATTGACGTCATGCCGCAATTTTATTAATTTTTTTTTGCTCATTGATGCGGAGAAATATAAATATTTCCGACAGGTTTAGCAGTTTAGAAATGCTTTGCCTGTATAAGCGGATCGGTAAAACATTCTTGTAACTTGGTGCGCATGTGCTGGGCACTTGCTCTCTACCCCGCTCGGCTATGCCCTGTTTAATATCGCTGCGACCGCTCTATTTAGTTTCGTTCTATGAAAGCTTCGACCAAGAAGAGCTTAGCCATTAAAATACCTGGGACATACCGGAGGCATCTCCATAGCCGTCTTGCCTCCATGCGTCAACGTGACCACGTTGCCAATAATCCCGATTCAGATTAATTGTTCTTGAACTTGTCCGGTATGCGCAAAGGTGCTATGCAGTTTTTCAGTTGATGCTCGAGCACCGCTTGACTGCGTGTCGCGTTCGGATATCTTCGGTATTGCGTTTAGTTTTAATTCTCGTACATTCTACTTGCTTCGTGTACCACATAATGATGTGCTTATATTTTTAAACAACCGTTGCGAACCGGTTATCTCCATTTTACCTCGAGTTGGGAATTGAGCGATCACCGTGCGAGCATCCCCGCATGTTGTTCGTATGTTTGAACCGTTTATTTATCCAGCACTAACGTTTAGTTGAGAGCTAAACTTAATTTACGGAGGGCATATTGGACAAGTGCGAGAAGTTAGACGTTCACAACGCACCATCAATCTCAAGTCATCCCCGCCTTCTTATTTATTTATTTATTTTATTTATTTATTTATTTTCCATTTTTTAATTTTTTTATTGATTTATGTATCTATATTTTTATTTTTACACACTGCAGCACAATAGGGCTATCGCAGGTGTGGGCATGTACATAGAGTGCAATAACCACCATTCTGCACAGAACAATTCAGACATAATTGGACAACTCAATGGAACTCCCGCATGTTTCCCGAATTGAGACACAGCATGGTAACAACAAAAACAGGAAGGATCGAATTATACAACAATTCACGCAACACAATCAATTTAAATTACACAATAATGTTTCTAAAGGCAATGCCCTAATTTCACCTGGTAGTAAATTGCATTTTCCAATTGGTGGGGCAAGAAGCTGTACTTAAATAGATTAGTTTGTGGTTGAAAAGGTGCACGGTTAAGCTTGTGGCTATTTCTAGTACATTTCAGTCTATCAGGAGACAAATAGTTGTTCTCCAATAAATAGCGTGGAGTGTTCGGGAGAATATACAAAAGTTTGAACATTCCCGATCACGGCCTACGGACAGGGGTTGTAATTGCAGTGTTGCAAGGTTGGATGACGAGTAAAGTTCAAATCGAAGCGGCAGCAAATGAAGCGAATTGATTTCTTTTGAACTGATTCGAGCATGGTAATTTCAGACGTTTTATAGGTTTCCAGGTAGTACAGGCGTATTCTAGGATGGGTCGGATGAGCGTTTTATATGCTAGAAATTTTGTTTCCAGTGGAGCTTCACGCAATGTACGATTTAGGTAGCCCAATTTTTTTTAGTGCTTTGCTGCATGTATATTCAGAGTGTTTAGACCACGACAAGGTGGGTGTGAAGACAAAAACCTAGATACTTGTATTCAGACACCCGCTGTAGAGAAGATCCGTTGAACGAATAATTAAACAAAAAACCTAACTGCGGTTACCGACGGATAAAGTTACCGTTTTTGAAAGTTTATATTCATTTGCCATTTATTGCACCACTTGCAAAGCTGTGTAAAAGAATCGTTAGGAAAAGAATGGTCACAATTGCTGGTAATTACGTCATACATAACACAGTCGTCTGCATAGAGACGGATTTTCGCAGATACATAATTTGGCAGATCATTTATGTACAATAAAAACAAAAGTGGCTCAGGACCTAAACCTCGGGAACACCAGACGACATATTCACTACAGACGAGTTGGAGAAATTAAATGAGACATACTGGGAGCGGTCACATAAAAGGCTGGCAATCCAACCAACTAAGGGAGAGTTATTAAATATGACGCGAAGTTTATAAAGAAGCTATCAGCGGTAATGGTGTTGAACGCCTTGGATAAGTCTATGAAAATTGCAACAATTGGTTTCCCTTACCAAGAGCATAGGCAATGTCATGAGAAAATTGACAAGCTGAGTGATTGTGCTAAATCCGCGACGGAAACCATGCTCTACATCACACCAAATGTTATTACTTTCAAGAAACGCCGTAATATGACTGAAGATTATATGTTCAAGAAGTTTACATGATTGAGATGTTAATGAAATGGACCATAAGTCAATGGTGACTGCTTGTTGCCGGATTTAAACATGGGAAATATTTTTGCCAATTTCCAGACTAACGGAACAGAAAGTAGGTAAGCATTTTCAAAAATTACGGTCAAGTACCAGCTGGTCTAAACACGAAATCTAACCAGAAAAGGATTGTTAATTCCATCAGGACCAAAAGATTTCTTATTGTCCAAGTGCAACAGTAGATTCAAGACGCCCTCTTGAGATACGGTAATATCGCCAATTGAGTAACGTGACTCGTGTAGAAATCGCGTATGTTGAAGTTGTCCATTATAAATACTGAGTGAAAGTACTCATTGAAGGCAGTACTTATAAATACTGAGTGAAAGTACTCATTGAAAGTACTCATTGAAAGTACTCATTGAATCGCTTGAAGGGACATTGTTTATTAGAATGGTGTTAGTAGATACCCAAGAGGGCAATATTGAACTCCAAATTTTCGGGGGTTACTTTTCAGTAAACCTTGTAACGTTTTCCTAAAGCAGAAGTCTCATCTAAGAAATTCATTTTTAGGCGGACGTCTTCCTTGGCATCTTTAAATTCGGCAATTTTAATTGGATCACCGCTTCTTTTTACACGCCTTAACCTCGCGACACGACGCGACAGGTGAGTTATGTCACGCGAGATCCGAGGGAGGCGGTGATTCTTTTTTGTTTTCAACGGGACGAAGCGCTGGACACAAGGTTGCAACAATACTTTCGAAAGAAGCTACCAAGGTATTCACATTATTAAATACGCTGAGCTGTTCGAAGTCATCAAAAGAGTCGCCTAAATATTGGATAATGGAGGAGTCGTCGGCACGTGAAAAAACAGGAAATTAAGAGTGAAAAAAAAATTATTGTGAACAGTAACGGGCATGGAAACAAGAACGGCCATGTTATCTGAAATACCATCAGTAACCTCGCATTCATGGCCGTTATCTAATAAATGGGTACTAACCAAAACTAAATCCAGAAACTGCCGCTCCTCTTGTATTAGCTTCCACGACTTGTTTAAACCAAAAGATAATGAAAAATCTAAGAGCATTTTGTTTGTCTCTACATCATAAACGGTAAGCGATAACGATGGCCACAGGATACAGGGAGCGTTGAAATCACCGTGGCAGATAAAATTTGAAGATGGCAAGATACGCTCGTGAATGAATGTAGTTCAAGCGAAGAGTTGAGATATGTTCGATGCCGGCGGACGGTAGATGACGCTAAATACAATATAAATGTTTCCTAAAAAACACCTTGGACCAAACGGATTCGGTATCAGGCGAGCTAGGGAGAACTGAGTATTGAAGGTCAGACCGCAAAAATAACGCAACACCTCCTCCTGTTCCATGTCGCCGATCATTTCTAAGATCAGTGAAACCTTGTGGTGTTATTTCGATGTCGTAAACGTTATCGTGTAACCATGAGTCAGTTACGTCAAAAATATGTGGTGAATGGGTGGAAACAAGTGAAAGGAAATTAGGAAATTCGTTAATTAGGCTTCTGGCATTTACATTCACGATGCGCAAAGGTTCGTGATTATTATTTGGGCGTCAGGGGGTTGCAGTAATGGTGTTGGATGCCTTTTTGAAGGGTCTGAATGAACCCTGACGTGAGTGTCACTATTATCGTCCCAGTTGTGCCGTACCTTATCAATAACGCATAGTCGAAGCTCAAGCGAACGATGGAGCCCATTATCTTCATCTCCCATTATCATATCTCCCACATAAAAGAGGCAAAGTATTCTTATTCTGCAGGTTAAACCTTGAGCAGAGTCGCGATAGGCTCACGCTCAGCTATAAATACAAATCTGAAGGTGTGAATGGTCCCGGCACTTAGTTCCAGCACTACAATAATGGAGATTAGACGTGATATGAACACTTAGGCTTGCTAGGACACTCTAACCCCAGCAAGAGCTATCCGGCTTTGATCGTTTCCCGGCCACTCTAGCTAGCGTAAGCGTTAAGAAATGCAGATCACCCCCGTCATCACAGTCTGGCGCTAGGCACTAGTTAAATGTCTTGTTTCTTTTCGCTCAGACCTCGTTTAGGCGTGGGTAACGGTACATAGATAGGTTGGTTTAACGATGAACGCGTATCTGTTCTAGTCGTATAGCGATTACGAGCGCATTTAGAACATATACGTAGTAGAAAGACACGTCATGGGGTGCTGATGACAACGAAGCTGACGACCACCTGCGTTATTCTATGAATCTGAGCTACTCAAAAAAAACGTAGTGCGAAGTTCTGCAGTGTAAATGTGCGCACACTAACGCCGTTGAGCAAAAAGCTATGCCAGTTAAAAGATACTCGCAATAGCAAAGCGTAAGGAAGGAAACGAAAAAAAGCTAGCGCACGTTTGGAAACAAATTCTCATGCAAACTCTGACAGGCTAATAAATTTCGTCTCTACTGAAGCCAGGCATGACTCTTCTTTTTATTTATTGCCATAATTTTACACAGCACTTGATCCAAACAAGAAAACACAATAATGGTAAAAACTGCTAGCCAAAACCCTGCTAGCAGAAAACGGCTAACATTGCTTGAGGTCCGTTAGAGTCTCCATCACGGACAGCCACTCCGGAGGGTCAGGTTGAGCCCTCCATACTTCGATCATAGTTCGAATAGAATCAGCAAAATACTCTTTCGAACGTTTAGCATCAACGTCACGATGACGAATCGCCATACGCGACATCCAAATGCGTGCAGGGCGAGGACCATGACGAGGTAGTATGGTACCCCCGTTGTCACTCTCAATGGGTAGGAACCTGATCCCATGTGCGTCCAAGAGGAAGTCCTTTTTTCAAGGTCCGCTGAAGCACGTCCCAAAAAAAGACTCCGTCCCAACACTCGAGGAGCACATGTTCTACTGTCTCGGGTTTTTTACACGGGTAGCAGTCAACCCCCCATGGAAGGTACAAGCCCTTTTCTTTCTGCCACGTTTTTTACTGGAAGCACACCCACGTGAAGTTTAAAAAACTGCCCCCACCTCCCCTAAGGGGATCGTGCGGAAATGCGAATGTATTGAGTGCATCGATGAGTGCGCTGCAGCAAGCAGTCACGGAGAGAGGCGCGTGCTCCACTGCATTTATATATATTTTTCCGAGCGCAGCGAGCGGAGAGAGGGTACGCGGAGAGGAGAGAGAGACCCGCGCAACACGCCCCGCCCCGCGCGCGAGCTCTCTCCGCCGAGTCCGCGATGCGAGCGCCCTCTAAACGCCCGAGCGCGCTCCTCCTCTCGACTCACTCTCCGCTACTCCGCCCGAGCTCCGCGATGCGAGCGCCTCACACCCCGAGCGCGCTCCTCCTCTCCCCTTGCCCTCCGCTACTTCCCGCCCGAGCTACTACATGCTCCAGTTGCTAGGCGCGCCACAACTGTTGCTAGGCGCACGCCGGCCAACGCACGACAACCCCCGACTAAGAAATGCATTCGCATTTAAAAAGAAAGACTTCACCCAAGGCGGCACTACCATGCATTTTACACGTTTTAGCACGTCCTGCCCAGGCCCTGCACGATACATTGCACTGTACAACGGCACAGGTAGCACAAAGTCAACCAAATCACGGTACAACTTTTTCCGCGTACGCTTGATAGGTACTCTAAACTGAAACGTGCACGCAAAAACTGGGTCGCTTGAACCACTTCACGGAAAGCCAGGCATGACTCGCAATGCACTACTAATGTCAACTGCAACGGTATTTTACACGTCATTGCAGTAACGCATAGCGCTGCGTCAAAGTTTGGAACCAGTTCATGGAATCATATTGATCGAAAAATTGACCCTATCGAGTTTTTTTATTTTCTTTCCTTCTATTTTTCCATTTGAACGAACAGATGATCACACGGCGTGGGCAGCGTACAGCGTAGCCAGCACACCAGCAAAGAAAGGCGTTAGAAGTGTTTAGCTTCTGCTAAAGCACCTCCGTGTTAGTGCCTGAAGTTAACTTATTTTGATCGGAAGGTAGACTATCAAGAACTCTCGTTTCTGCAGTTTCTTCAGGCTGTATGTGCCATCCCGGAAAGGTTTTCAGTAAGTACTCGCCCACTGACCCTGCATCCTCGATCACCCCGTCGGTGCGCCAATAGGGTTTGTAGGGGAGGCCCTTCCACGGTGATGGACATTTGATACCGCTTACATACTCGCCATTAAATTCTTGCAGATGTGTTCAACACACGTAAGTTGCCGGCGGTGAGTTCGTGGGATACATTGCAGTTCGCAGTTGTCATGTATTTAAGAGGTACAACACAGGCTGGTGTAACTGGTGTAAAGTGAAGTATAACAGTACCGCTGGATTTTATAAGCGAAGAATATCTATTTATGACACAAGCGAAAATGCTCGGGCGTCGAGATTTCGGCGCGTTAAAGATCCCTATGCAGTGGCCATTAATCCGGAGCTCTCCACTACGGCGTGCCTCATTTTACTGAAGTGCAGATTGAGTGCGTTAAACCCAATAAACTCTGATTTACCACAAAATTTAGTTTATTGCCGTATGGACAAATGCTGCTTACTGAAGCACAGCCAAAAAGTTGTAGGGCCGCTGATATACGATCACCTCCACAAACAAACTCCGTTCACGGCATTCGTTTGTGACTCTCACGTTGCTGTCGTGCAGACGATTGCAAAACACTGACCTGGCAACAGAAATATTTGTAATATAGCAAATTACGCGTTATTAGCGTGTATTGGCGAACGCCTTCTCGGTCCTACATAAATATGAACATATAAGTCGTACAAACCGCACATCGGAGCTGTAAACGCACCTCTAGGAAGCTTTCACAGGTACGCTACAGGCAACGGTCGTTGCCTTTAGATAAAACGTTTTTGAAGCTAACATCAGTTCCTGCAGAATCGTAGCGCAAGAACAAATCCGCACACATTAGCGCGCGAATGTTATCACATTATTAATGATTGATTGTAATGTTTAACGTGCCGACGCAACGCAGGCGATGAGGCGCAGGTTAACGTTATTTAGACTAAGGCCGTATTCTGAGTCCTCCTCCACTCCATTTGCTTCCTCCACTCGCTGAGGAAGGATTCCGCAATGCTAATGCATGGGCAAATCGATTTCAATGATCCCCTCCACTGGAGGGTCGGGTAAAGGAAGGACTCAGAATACCAGGGTAAGATAAGTTGGTAAACTCTACAAATTATTCGGGGCATCTGCTTGCCCATTCTGTTCTTTGGCGGGCGCCTCAATTTTTTATTCACGAGCGACCATATCGACGAACATGAAAAAAAAAAAATCTCCCAGAAAGCGGAAATGAAATTAGGACCACCACAGGCGCGGCTGGCTTCATTCCACACGTGGCCCCTTATCTAATTCCCCTTCACTATCCTCCCTCCCGATACTTGTTTTTTCCTCGCTTTTGAATGCTTTCAACACCGCCATGTCGTCACGAAAAATTTCTAGAGGCAACGCAAGCGAAGCGCCACTCCCCTCCGCGTCCATCCCAGCCCGATCGCGCCCCTAGGGATCAGCCCCAAAATAATTTCCGCCACGTCCTCGACGTCGTTCCTGGACGAAAAACACCGGGCCTTATAGCAAAACTTGGGCGTGGCACTGTTTATATCTCCTGCCTCCCCCTCTCTCTTCTTTCTCTCTCTCTGTATCTCAGTGTGCGTAGTGAGACAAGTGCTGCGCGAAAATGATCGTTTATTTGTGTTCGTAGCTCCAGACTCCTCTGACACGATCTTCCCTCGCCACATCAACCTTTGGCGCACACCCTCTGCTGGGCTGGCTGTCGTTAGCCCCCCCCAGAATTGTGGATCCCCCGGGATGCTATACGCGACACACACACGCACACACATATATAAATATATATAGAGAAAGGAACAGACGGGGAACAGAAAAGGTGTGAAGGGCGTCGACGTAAATCTCTCCATTGTGTCCTTTGTTTGCCCGCCGCCCACGGGTTGGTGGCTCGTCTGTTCGGGCAGTGGGCTTTTTCCTGTTTACTGTTGTTTGCTTACGCTAACGTATCTTAACGCAGGCCTGAGGGACCAGCGAGAAGCGAAGGGCGAAACCGCTCACAAAGTCCGGCGCACCCGACTAGGGATCGGGCGTGTTTCAGCCACACGCACGTAAGAACCGCGGGAAAGCCACCGCTACAACAGGAACGGACAAGGGGAATCCTTGGACGTGCTTTGAAAGGCGGGGATAATATGCGATGACGCACAGACAAACAAACAAACATCACTGTCCGTGTCCTCCCTCTAATGTGGTGTCTCCAGACGCTCACGTCCGCGTTTTTTTTTTGCTCTTTATGCGGACTATTATCTCGTCGGCCGCGTCTTGATGCCCGGTCCTGCACCGCGAGCGTTGTTGTGGGTTGTCGCCTCGTGCGGCTGCGTGGCGAGCGCGGAAACCACAGGAATGAATGGAATGCAGAAACGGAGCGGTAAGGCGGCATAGTCGGGAAAGAGCGGGGAACGAGATTGGGCGAGAGGTCGACGAAGTTATTTACGGTTCCGAAGAAATCTGCTCCCTCGTTATGCACCGTTTATACTACTTCGCTCGCACATTCGTGTATATGTGTTTGTGTCTATAGACGAGCAAGAAAAGAAATATCACTTCAATGAAGGAGATGGAAACTCTTATCGCATGAGTGCGGCGGAAGATGAAGAGAAGGAGACTTCTAAAAAACCGGGAACATTCATACTAGCAGATTTATGCCGACGAAATGTCCTTAGGCAAGCACTTTTTCGCAGTCAGAGAAAATCGTAAAAAATAAACAGCCCCGGTTACATGCGACAGAGGGGGAAGGCAGGTTTGCAAAAGTTGAAAATTCTGAAATGAAACGCAAGAACTGCGCCATGATTGTCAGCCTCGCGGTATGTTCAACTGCCCTGGCTTTGTACTTGGTAGCGAGAAACGCATCGTAAGGAGAAGCTGCAGATAGCGAAATTTTATACAGGAGTACTCTACCGAGGAAGAATGACAGCAAAAAACGTGAAATCACTTTTACAACACACTGGTCGGCGGAACTTTCAGTGGACGAGAGAGAGAGAGAGAGAGAGAGAGAGAGAGAGAGATTTTGCTGTTTCCAATTTCGCACTCTTCCGTTCAGAGACCTTTTCGGTTTTTTGTTGCTTACTTTTTTACGTGAGGCAGTGCTTTATTGGAGCAGTTTGTGATTTTACCGAGTATCTCGCACGCTTCTATTTTGTACATGATCACTGTTACTCAATGACGGCGTTTTGTACCTTCATGAGCGGAAGAGGGTTTTGTACCGAGGAGCCGGGGTGTCCTCCGGTACCATCGGCTAAGCGAATCATTCGCACAAGTCAGCGTGGGAAATCAGTGATATTCCGTGCTGGGAATTTTCCCCTTTCGGGGAATTTCCGGCGATAATTTTGGTTAAAAGGGGATCTTTAACACGTACAGGAAATTTTAGGAGTAGTGGAGTAAAAAGGAAACAAATGTCACTAAACGACTCCTCGCAAAATGTATAACTTTGTTTTCTTTGCAAAAGTTCCCTTGACACTTCGAACACTTCGTAGGATTCATGTTCAAATATCCGCAGTATCCAAGACCACTTCCAATGCAGTGCATAAAACAGGAGGGAGCGAGCAGTAAAGAACGCTCCATGAGATAGAGCTTGTCAAGCGTGAAGCGGCGGAGGCTGAAGGGCTAAAGCCTTTTCGCATGTATTGGTGCGCAGTATATACAAAAAAATATTTGGGGGCACTTTATTCCGCGTGCTGTCGACAGTATATGGCCCCAGAAGTCCTGGAGCTGAGATAAATTACCTCGATTCCCAACAAGTTCTTGTTCTTCATTAGGGCAGTTTTAGCTTGGAGCTTTAGCACCGAAAAGGAAGCATGCTACAAAGGAAAGATCCATAGTCAAGTCGTGTTGAGCGGTAGATGTATTGGGGTTCAGTTCAGGCTGAAACTCTTACTCTCTGAATGGGGTCTGAGCCCGGAAGGCTATGTAAAGTAGACATACATGGCGCTGGCTAACGCACAAAAGCGAGCAGGTAGCCACTTAAAAATGCGTCAGTTGCGAAAAGAGAATTCATTGAAATTTGCAGGGAATTCTTGAGGAAACTGCGGGGAAAAATTCTAAAAATAGGGAATTTCTGAACCTAGGAATGGGAATTTTTCCAGCAGCATGGAGCATAACTAGTGCGAATGGGGACCCGGCAGCGGTAGTGTTGCCACGGCGAGTGGACCTCCCAACGTCACAAAGACAGGCAACAACGGGGCGCGTGAATATCATAAAAATGATTAGGAGGATGATGATGATGATGATGAATATGGTAGTTGATTGAATTTCCCTAGTATTGGAATGGAGGTTAAAACCCAGTCTGCATGTTGTAACTGAGGGTTACGAGTATTTCTGCCGAGGCGGTTTTATCTAAGCCTTTCCAAAGTGATTTGGGATTTATTTGCATTCATTAAATGTATACTGGTCTCTTTGTTCCGTAGAACTATACGCCGGCGATGAGACCGCTCCTTCCGCTGTGATGTGTGATGCAGCCCCGAGTTGCCTAGATATTCCAGGAGTAAAGAGAAAAACGTGATCTCCGAATACCGGCCCTGCAGCAGCTAACTTTGACGTACCTGCCGGAGACATACAGAGACCGAAGCCGCATATACACCGATGTCTTGGCAACATCGTCGGGTTCTGCCGGTGCGGCTGTTATACCACGAATGGCACTGTCCAACAAATTCAAGATAGCTAATCCATGGCTCTCCATAACCTCCATGGCTACAGAACTTACGGCCATCCGTAGCGCTCTTCACACCATAGACAAGGTTCATGTCGGAGCTGGTCCTGAGCGGAGCGCGAAGAACCGGAGCTAGGCGTCCGCTTCTGTAATACGAAATCTTAAGAACAAAGGGAACAGCTAGCAGCTGCTGTTAAACGACAACAGCGAAAATAAAACAACAAAACAAATTCCAGCCCTTCAGGGCTTCCGGCTTTGGCGGAAGGCATTACGGCTCCCGCTAATCATATGCAAGGTAAAACAGTTTTTGTAACCTTGCCGAACGGTCGCAAGTATTGTGGAACATCACTGTACGTTGTTGGGGCATGAAAGTATGCCAACATGCATTATGGCGGGCGAGAAATGTATACGTTGAGTTCCGAAAAACCTACAGGCGCGACCTGGTTTTATACGAGGCATTTAACCAGTAGGGAGGTTCATTGAGCAAAACGAGTCACGGCTACTGTAAAGATACATTAGAGAGTTTTAGCTGACCGTTTTTGACGCTCCGCTATGCTGCCGACGTCCCGCTCAGCACAACCGGAGCGTCAGCAGCCGAAAGTCTTTTAGCTAAGCAATAACCGTATCTCCTTCGACGGGGAATGATTCGCGTGGCTGGTCGTTTCGCGTGCGCGTGTAAACCAAATCTTCATCCTAAAGGAAACAAGAATTTGTATTTGGTCACCCAAACAAAGCAAAATGCCGTGTCTCTTGGCCTCATTTAACCTTTTTTTTTTTTACTGTAGTCGCTGACATGGTTTAATTTTTCTAAATAACAATAAAGAAGCCGAAAAACTTTGGAATAGCCAAGCCAAGGCTACCTTTCTCGGTGCTGCATAGAAGCAGCCCCACGCCTCGGTCGACGTTTTTCGCTTGCGTATTGAAGATATCTGCGGTGTGTGGCACCATTGCCTATTGGGAAGCGCTTTCGCGGCTTTGTCGCTCGTGTTTCAACTGAAGAAACGAAGTTCGCCGTAGCGCGCTCGCATCGCCGGGGCAGCCATGTCAAAATTCCGTATGGTAGCGTAAGCTGCCGCGACGGTCCTCTAAGAGGCCCCGGTTAGCGGCGCGGGGCCCCGCTCCGGTATCTCCGGTAGCCCGCTAGCGCGCCACGCATGCGCAATGGCTCTCCCGCTTGCTATCGGAGCGGAGCCGACCTTCAGAAACGGTCAGCTAAAACTCTCTATTAACACTGTTTGTTCAGACCTGGGGGGATATCTCGGTACATTTACACAGCCATGTATTCCCAATATTCACGGAAAACTGCACTCAAGAGGAGGAGTAAATGGAGGAGCAGGAGAAAACTCTATTTAACAGTAAAATAAAGCTGATTAGTGGACCGGGTCCTCAGTCCAGGAGAAAAGAGACTATATTTTTAATTTTCTACAACGCCATCCTGAGAAGACCGGGATTTGTTCTTTACGCCTGGAACGGAAGGAAAACAATAAGGAGCTGCTTAGCAATATTCATCCGTTTCGATTCTTGTAATATATCTACGTTTACTAATTATGGCGTTCGTTAGCGAGTTTATCAAGCCTTTCAACACCGTAATCATGTCACAATTGTTCGGGTTGATAGTCAGTTCGTTATGATAACGATGGTTACGATAAAAATTCGGAGCAGAAAACCCGCCTTCGAGTACTCTGGGCAATATGGACAGCGTTGTCTGGGGCGCTATCGCGGTGGCGTAGCACAAACCTTCTCATTGTATTTGTCCGTGCATAAACAACGCGTGCTGCGGATATGTACCTTCTTGCACGCAGCCATAACGAAAGCCAATTTGTGAAGAACGGAATGTATGCCATACAGCCTAAAGAAAATATCTACACCATCTTTGTGAGCCTCCCAAATATGTGTAACTTACTAAGAAGTTTGTTTCGGTGCAGATAAATTAATGTGTTGGGAAAAAAAAAGCATTCATCTGATACAAGTCTAAAACCACGAAAGAAATAAAAGACAGCCTCTTTATTTCCTGCTATGGGACGCGCTTGTTGTGGTCCACTGCTTGAGTCTTCGTGGAGCATGTAAAAAATACTGTACGGAAATGCCTACGTATACTGTACAAAATGCCTACGCATTTTGAATACTTACTGAGGAGCTCTGAGCGCTGAACCTGCTGAATAAGCTAGACAGGATGAGTTACTATCTTCTGTCCGACGATCTTGAGAAGGTTCTTCTCTCTCTGCTCGTGTGTTGCAAACTTGTGGGGGATACAGCTTGAAATTATTCGGAGATGTCAGAAGATGGCAAAAGCACTGAATTACTAAAAATATGCTTTTTAATGCACGAAAGCATGAAAGCGGGCGATTTTTAGCACAGGAACTGCTGCCCCTCACAAGCGGAGTGTAGCAGACGACAGCGGCGCGAGTCCTCAAGCCGACGTAAGAACCAGGGGGCGCCACTCAAAACCACTCTATCGGCACCCTAATCTCACAGCCTGCTCACAGGTGCCCGTTTGATCGTGGCCTCCGCGATTTGCTCCCGGCGGCGCGCCGTTGCTCCGGCCGTCCCATTCGGCGCGGAAGCAAGGGGAGCGGTGTAATTTTGCTAACTCCGACACACGCCCGAGGCGCGGCCGCCAGTTAGCCTAAGGTTGAAGCGAGGCTCGTCTGGCCGACGCTGCCTGCGCTTTGAGTTGTAAATCAGCCTTCGTTGTCGCGTCTTCAGGATAGAAAACTTGAATATATGGTCTATGTGTTTTAACTCGGTCATACAAGTACAAAGTGTTTGACGTACGAACACCCACGATTGCCTTTGCACCAGCTTTAGTGGTCGTTTGCTTGAAAAGCGAATGCCGAGAAGGGTTTGTCATCTCGGGCAGAGTGAATCCAGCGTGCTGAATTCTTTTTCGCTGTTACATCATTTTCGCGCGTTATCGCTGCGCGAAAATATGCTTTTTTGCCTTTTAAGTTTCGAGCGCTCTGGGTATCCGTTGTGTGGTGTGTGTGTGCGTGCGTGCGTGCGCGTGCTTGTGTATGTGTGTGTGTGTTGTGTGTGCGGCGCGCGTGCGCGCCTGTGTGCGTGTGCGTGCGCGCGCGTGCGCGATAACAGCGTAATACCGATAAGCTCTCGTGTATTGTTTATAGGCAGGCGACTACGATAGTCAAATAATATGTTAAGCGTGAACCGCATGGAGCGTTTTCTGCTCGCGAAAACGCGCCGCGTACGCCACAAGCGCGCTGACGCTGCCGCGTAACCACCCGCACGCTGCGCCGCCGCGGCCGGCGGCGGCAACATGGCGGCGGCTTCGGCAGCGAAGTGATGTCGGGAGCTCGAGCGACCGCTTCTAAGCGCTCTCTCAAATGCTGCTCAAGGCACAAACGAAGTTGCTTGTGCGGTAAAGGAGCTTATAATGTGGGTGAAAACGGTAGTATAAAACATCATCCGCGCCGCTAGTGAAAGCGCCCATTCAATATCTGCTGGGGTGGTAAGCCTAAACATCCCCGGCGGAGCCAGCCGGCTGTCTCACGCGCTTCGAAACCGCCTCCATGAGGCGCGCGCCTCCCCATTGGCGCAAGTCGCCAGGCTCATCCCACTGCCAGCGCGACGCGCGTCAAAATCTAGCCAAGGCAGATGCTGCCGCGGGCGGGGAATCGTCGACGCGGGCGTCGAAAAAACGCACGCGCAACGCCGACGCGCGCGAATCGCGTGAAAAAACGCTCGATGCGGTTCGGCCTTTAGGCTTCCACGGGTACGAATCAATCATATTTTTGCGTTTTATTTATTATGCTTAGGGGTTTAAAATGCCTACTGCAATCACGCTACCAAATTATTTGCCGTGAGTGAAAAAGTCATGATAATTCTCGATGCCTTTCATATCGCAATCGACTCTACATATGTATTTGTTCGAAAGACTGTTTCTGAATTTCTAGATTTGCCAATTTGTTGTCATGACATATTAAGGGCATTATTTTTTTCGGTGAGCAGTTAAGCTGATCACTAATATCTGGAAAATGCGTTTTGCGGCGTGTTTTTGCTGCATCGCTTCCCAACACACACAGAGTTGAGATATTGGTGGATGCCGCTGATAAATCGCAACGACTTTGTACCAGCGACCAACTCCAGGGTTTGTTGGGTGCACTTGGACGGCAAGCAGACGGAGCAAAATCCATTTATCACACGCAAAGCTGCGACAGGGAACGGAACGCCCTGAAATGTCAGAAGCAACTTTATCCTTTACCATACAGCATTGATTGATTGGTTGACTGATTAATTGATTCATTATGGTGTTTAGCGTGCCGACGCTTCATGGGTGATGAGGCGCGCCGTAGTGGAGGGCTCCGGGTTAATTTTGACCACCTGGGGATCTTTCATGAGTGCCGATAAAATACAACATTACAATAACTTCTGGTTCCTTGCAGTCAATTTAAAATACCATATATTGTTTGGTCGTTACAGCCGATTGGCATTAAACAATACCCTTTTCATCTAATCTAACCATTAAAATCACGGCGTTTTGTTTACTTTTTTTCAGGCCAACGCATTACACTGCCAAACGATATGAAAGGAAAACTTTCTCCATCGCACAGTGCTGGTCAATAGTAGGATAAGCAGGCAGCCCAATGTGGAAACGAAGCTCGAGATACGCGTGAACGCTTCATTTGGAAAATAGCTCAACCTGTTCACAACGCGGTCAAAGGAAAAGCTTGTAATCCTTTTGCGTTGTCACGGAATCTAATTACAATTACGAAACAGTTACTGCTGGTCGCGTAAAGCATTTGTGGTGCAAGCAGCGGTTTCACAAAGGTGGGCTCCGAGCGACAGGCGACATGCGCTGCGCAGAGTTAGGTCAATCATAATCACGATCATGATCAACCAGAATTAACTCGCCCGAACGTCGACCCTTCTGCTCAACCTTCGAATAGTAATTTTGACTGGTTGTGCAGTCGTGCTATTTTTCCGCCAGGTAATTTCGTTTCGTCAGTACCCGTCATAAGTCTAGTTAAGAAAGATTATATTACATTGCAATGTCAACAGCGTAGCAATCGCCTCGCCGAAAGTCCATCACGAGCACGGATCACCGTGACCCACATAAGCTGTGCGCGCTTCGCATTCGACGTCCGCGCTTCCGTAAACATGACTAATCGGTGAACATAACGAGTACGGTCGCATTGAAAACACGTATTTAATCCCCGATATCGATTTCTATGTCAGTCGGTGCCATACCGGTACGTTTGCATCGCGGAACTGCGGAGCACCACCGGCACCACCACCACACTGCTACTGCTGCTCGCAACAGCCGGGATCGGCATTTTCCGCTCTTGCGGCAAATGAAGACCTAAAATCCGTCCGCATGATGAAAACAAAACAGAACACACACACACACACAAGCACTGCAACCGCTAACTTATCGCCAAACCACTACGGTTCACTTGGTAATGCACGGGTACCGAGCAGACGCACGGAAAGAACGGAGCACTTAACAGCCCAGCGCGGAAGTTTCGGCGGTCGCTTCATAGACGGCGCTAGCGTCCGGTCTGAAAAAGCAAATGGCGGCGCCCACCTCTAGCAAGGAAAATGGTGTATAGGGTGCCTCGATGATCGAGGCACCCTAATCTTACAGCCTGCTCACAGGTGCCCGTTTGATCGTGGCCTCCGCGATTTGCTCCCGGCGGCGCGCCGTTGCTCCGGCCGTCCCATTCGGCGCGGAAGCAAGGGGAGCGGTGTAATTTTGCTAACTCCGACACACGCCCCGAGGCGGCGCCATTAGCCTAAGGTTGAAGCGAGGCTCGTCTGGCCGACGCTGCCTGCGCTTTGAGTTGTAAATCAGCCTTCGTTGTCGCGACTTCAGGATAGAAAACTTGAATATATGGTCTATGTGTTTTAACTCGGTCATACAAGTACAAAGTGTTTGACGTACGAACACCCACGATTGCCTTTGCACGCAGCTTTAGTGGTCGTTTGCTTGAAAAGCGAATGCCGAGAAGGGCTTTGTCATCTCGGGCAGAGTGAATTCCAGCGTGCTGAATTCTTTTTTCGCTGTTACATCATTTTCGCGCGATATCGCTGCGCGAAAATATGCTTTTTTGCCTTTTAAGTTTCGAGCGCTCTGGGTATCCGTTGTGTGTGTGTGTGTGTGCGTGCGTGCGTGCGCGTGCTTGTGTGTGTGTGTGTGTGTGTGTGTGCGCGCGCGCGTGCGCGCCTGTGTGCGTGTGCGTGCGCGCGCGTGCGCGATAACAGCGTAATACCGATAAGCTCTCGTGTATTGTTTATAGGCAGGCGACTACGATAGTCAAATAATATGTTAAGCGTGAACCGCATGGAGCGTTTTCTGCTCGCGAAAACGCGCCGCGTACGCCACAAGCGCGCTGACGCTGCCGCGTAACCACCCGCACGCTGCGCCGCCGCGGCCGGCGGCGGCAACATGGCGGCGGCTTCGGCAGCGAAGTGATGTCGGGAGCTCGAGCGACCGCTTCTAAGCGCTCTCTCAAATGCTGCTCAAGGCACAAACGAAGTTGCTTGTGCGGTAAAGGAGCTTATAATGTGGGTGAAAACGGTAGTATAAAACATCATCCGCGCCGCTAGTGAAAGCGCCCATTCAATATCTGCTGGGGTGGTAAGCCTAAACATCCCCGGCGGAGCCAGCCGGCTGTCTCACGCGCTTCGAAACCGCCTGCACCAGGACCTCATCAAAATTTTGAAATGAAACCTTCCTACATGAATAGCGGTGATGCCCAACTTTCAAGCCGGTGACTAAGTTTTCAGTAATCAGGCAGTTTGTGCCCAGGAGCAAAGGCCACGTGCACAGAAACACAGCAACCAAACTACCAACCAGTTTGGCACAATTGGAGGAAAGCGCTGCACTTTGAATTGAAGCAACGCACGGTCTCGCACTGCTGAGAGCTGTCAAAGCACTCGCAAGCAAGGCGCTGCTGGAGCCAGAACTGTTGGAAAGAAATGCCTTTCGGCAGCTGTGTGTTCTGCATTGTCTACTATAATATCTAGTGTAATCGTATATCCCAGCTGCCCACTACCCTGGCCGCCGTAACAGAGCGTGGAGGAGATAGGTCAGTAACATATCCGAAGCTCGCTTTTACCCTTATGGCGGGAGCCGGACCACGCAAGTCCCTCACCCACAATTTTATTTTTGCTGCCTTGGTTTGATTGCTGGACCCCCCGGGGCCCTGCTGCAACCCACGGACTGACGGTCGACAGGTTGGCGCATATTCTCGCCAGATGCCCACCAGGTCGGCTTACAAGGATCAAGGCTATCTTTTGGGTGTCGTGCACAGAGGGTGGGAGGAGAACGCCAAGCAGATTTGTGATTCCATGTTTCATGCGCGCCACTTTATATTGTTAGCTCCAAGATTTCGCTGCAATAGCTTGCGGTAATAAACACTGCCGCTTCGGAATCGCGCGGGTTCATATACCATCTGCTTATCTATGCTATTCCCCGCCTGCTGGCCAGGCAACACAGCGCCTGCCACTGAGAGGAGACGCCGCTCTGCCATTGGCGCCACAGAGAAAGCTACGTCTCAAAAATTCTGCATAAGCACGAAGAGCCGAACTAGCGGCGCCACCGGCCAGACGCTGTTGCACCACTTGAAGTTCACTGTCACAGGCGCTGTGGCAGGCTGCGCAGATCCAGTTACTCTAGATGAAGGGTATAAGTTCTAGTTTCGTCACCGGTGCTCCCTTTGAGATATACTGACGCAGTCGTCCGCCACAGGCTAATTTTTAAGTAGCGGAAGGCGCCAGCAATGGTGACGCCGTCGTCTAAAAATCCCATTTCCCATTCCCATTCCATTCCAGTCAAAAGGTGCTTAACTCCATTCCCATTCCACTCCCCCAGTCGTTGTCCTCATTCCATTCCCATTTCCATTTCCACCATCTCGAAAAGGTGGAATGAAATCCGGAGTCATTCCAATTCCGGAGTGGTAACTCCGCAACACTGCTCTGGGCAATATGGACAGCGTTGTCTGGGGCGCTATCGCGGTGGCGTAGCACGAACCTTCTCATTGTATTTGCCCGTGCATAAACAACGCGTGCTGCGGATATGTACCTTCTTGCACGCAGCCATAACGAAAGCCAATTTGTGAAGAACGGAACGTATGCCATACAGCCTATAAGAAAATATCTACACCATCTTTGTGAGCCTCCCAAATATGTGTAACTTACTAAGAAGTTGTTTCGGTGCAGATAAATTAATGTGTTGGGAAAAAAAAAGCATTCATCTGATACAAGTCTAAAACCACGAAAGAAATAAAGACAGCCTCTTTATTTCCTGCTGTGGGACGCGCTTGTTGTGTCCACTGCTTGAGTCTTCGTGGAGCACGTGTAAAAAAATACTGTACGGAAATGCCTACGTATACTGTACAAAATGCCTACGCATTTTGAATACTTACTGAGGAGCTCTGAGCGCTGAACCTGCTGAATAAGCTAGACAGGATGAGTACTATCTTCTGTCCGAGTTCTTGAGAAGGTTCTTCTCTCTGCTCGTGTGTTGCAAACTTGTGGGGGATACAGCTTGAAATTATTCGGAGATGTCAGAAGCTGGCAAAAGCACTGAATACTAAAAATATGCTTTTTTAATGCACGAAAGCATGAAAGCGGGCGATTTTTAGCACCAGGAAACTGCTTGCCCCTTCACAAGCGAGTGTAGCAGACGACAGCGGCGCGAGTCCTCAAGCCGACGTAAGAACCAGGGGCCGCCACTCAACACACTCTGCCTGATCCTCACAGCCTGCTCACAGGTGCCCGTTTGATCGTGGCCTCCGCGATTTGCTTCCGGCGGCGCGCCGTTGCACCGGCCGTCCCATCGGCGCGGAAGCTAAGGGGAGCGGTGTTTGTAATTTTGCTAACTCCGACACACGCCCCCGAGGCGGCGCCATTAGCCTAAGGTTGAAGCAACGTAACCTAATCTAAAACGTTGGTTGAAGCGAGGCTCGTCTGGCCGACGCTGCCTGCGCTTTGAGTTGTAAATCAGCCTTCGTTGTCGCGTCTTCAGATAGAAAACTTGAATATATGGTCTATGTGTTTTAACTCGGTCATACAAGTACAAAGTGTTTTTAACGTACCGAACACCCACGATTGCCTTTGCACGCAGCTTTAGTGGTCGTTTGCTTGAAAAGCGAATGCCGAGAAGGGCTTTGTCATCTCGGGCAGAGTGAATTCCAGCGTGCTGAATTCTTTTTTCGCTGTTACATCATTTTCGCGCGTTATCGCTGCGCGAAAATATGCTTTTTGCCTTTGAAGTTTCGAGCGCTCTGGGTATCCGTTGGTGTGTGTGTGGTGCGTGCGTGCGCGTTGCTTGTGCTGTGTGCTGTGTGTGGTGTGTGTGTAGTGTGTGTGTGTGTGTGCTGCTGCGCGCGTGTGCGCGCCTGTGTGCGTGTGCGTGCGCGCGCGTGCGCGATAAACAGCGTAATACCGATTAAGCTCTCGTGTATTGTTTTATAGGCAGGCGACTACGATAGTCAAATAATCTGTTAAGCGTGAACCGCATGGAGCGTTTTCTGCTCGCGGAAAACGCGGCCGCGTACGCCACAAGGCGCGCTGACGCTGCCGCGTAACCACCCGCACGCTGCGCCGCCGCGGCCGGCGGCGGGCAACATGGCGGCGGCTTCGGCAGCGAAGTGATGTCGGGAGCTCGAGCGACCGCTTCTAAGCGCTCTCTCAAATGCTGCTCAAGGCACAAACGAAGTTGCTTGTGCGGTAAAGGAGCTTATAATGTGGGTGAAAACGGTAGTATAAAACATCATCCCCATCCGCGCCGTAGTGAAAGCGCCCATTCAATATCTGCTGTGGTGGTAAGCCTAAACATCCCGGCGGAGCCAGCCGGCTGTCTCACGCGCTTCGAAACCGCCTCCATGAGGCGCGCGCCTCCCCAATTGCGCAAGTAGTGTTGCCATTAACGTTTTCAAGTAGTGTTGCCATGTCATCTACGTTATCTGTCAAAGACCGCACGTTTAAAGGATCGCCGGTAGCCGATCGCGGAGGCCACAGTTTGACTATCCTGTTTATCGCCCACTTTCACAGATGGCGCTGAATACTGGTGAAGTGCCAGTGTTTGGATATCTTGTTTATCGCCCACTTTTATAGATGGCGCTGCATTACTACTGAAACGCCATTGTTCGCACTTGGCTTCATCCGGACTGCTACAGCTGCTGTATTTTTATTTCGGTTCATACTCATCTTTTCCTAAAAATTAAGCTATGATTCGACAAACATAACATAACACAAACATGACACAAGTAAGCTACCGCGTACTTGTGTCAGTTGGTCCTCGTTGTTTCGGTTACGTTCAGTGCGTCCGACGGCCGTGTTATCGGTGCCAACGGCAAATTCCGCGCTAACTGCTTTGGTGTTTAAATGTTTATTAATTAATTAATTAATTAATCAATTAATTAATTTATTTATTTATTGTACCTCCAATTCCGCGAGTACGCGTATTACATCAGGAGTGGGCTGATACATCAATTAATAATGTAATCGATGAAATCCTTGAACTTATTAGGGTCGGAGTGCTGTATGGCGTCGGTGGGCAAGCTGTTCCAGTCTTTGGCTGTTTGCGGAAAGAATGAGTGCAGATGGGAAGATGTACGGGCTGCTGGAGGATAAACAGCTTTTTAATGGGTAGTCCGGCATGACGTTCGTAACTTTAATTGTTCACAACTTTACCCCACAGTTCGTACTGCTCTGAAAAAAGATTGTTCCCTACATTTAAGCGCAATAGCTCGTTCGGAAAGCTTATAAGCCTTGCCTAATTTGTGTTTTCTGAAAATACAACCTCTCTTTACATCGACCCTCGTACACTGGAACCCTCCATGCTGGCTTTAATTGCACACTTTTCCCAAAAAAGCGGTCGAGCGCGAGCAGTCTAGAGTCGTGACCCTGCTCTCCTCACCCGACGCGGCCTCTTCCGCATTCTTAAGGAGCGCACCTGTTTTGGGTCGAACTGTACGCATTTAAGATGTCCCAAGTTACAAACTCCCCACCTTCTACTTCCCCTTCCCCCACTTGATGTAGAGTCTTCCTGCCACAATAAAGGCTACCTCCTCCTTCTCCTCTTTTGACAGCCTCAACCAACCGCACACAAGTGCTTATGAGTCATGACATCACAGGTTCTGTTGCGGGAAATGAACTAGTGGGTCGTATGGCCAATCCCTTTTTTTCCTAAGTATGTAGCTTATTTAGAGAAGTTTAGGTTACAGGTGGTGTCACTATGATTCTAACGAGGCAATCTTTCGAATGAACCATACGTGTTTTGTGCATGGCACCATTAACCGTTTCATTTTTGTGCGTAATGTCGAGGGTCCCCCTTTTTTGCGTGCCGTTGTAAAACTAAGACTTAGACAAAGGTTAACTTCTTCTTTTTTGTCTTCTGACAGATTGACGGGAAGGGTTCAAGACTTCTTGAAAAAAAAGTTTCATGTCTTTCATTTTCGCGCAGCCCATCTCTTGTGTCGCGTGAATGTTACAGTTGGTATACTGCTGGTATACTGCTCAACTTGTTCTCTGGCGCCACTTACACTTTAAGTGGCACTTGGTCCTAGTTTGTTTTTGCCAGTGCACATTTTTCTGCACTGCACATATCTGCAAAAAATGCGCAGATATGTGCACATTATTTCTTGCCTGCTGACCCCCCTTTGTTGCCCTGCATTTTGAACTTGCCAGCAGGCAAGAAATAATCTGCACAAAGAATGCGAAGATCACAAGTCTTCAAATTCTAATTTCACTTCCGCCTAAAGTTTGCTTTATTCTTGTAGTTGTTTGTTTCTGCACGTCGGAATGTTTGCCGCAGGGTAACTGGCGAGGAACCTTGGGAGAAAGCGCAGTTCGTTTCCCCACCGATTTTGCTTTGTTCCAAGCAACAAGCACAGTTCGTATTTCCACGCGTAGTGTATTTCCTCGTCAACATAAGCTCAACGCGTCCCTGTCACTCTGGCTAAAATTATGTCAGCCTCTTCAAGACAGCGAGCACAGCGGGAGGCACCGTGGTTCCAAGAAGCGTTACCGGAAACGTAACAGAGGCAAGTATGGCCGCTTGGTTGTGTCAGCTCAGATCGCCAGTAGAGCGCGCATTTCCTTTTTTTTCGACCGGAATACTTGTAGTGCATAAATGAAAAAGTGAAGAGGAAATAAGACTCGAAAGTCCCGCCGTTTCCTTAGCCCTATTTTAAAATGTTCCGCGGCCGGGAAAAAGTTCGCAGGAATCTTCTCGCCACCTCTTGCATCTACCCACACAGAAAAAATAAATAATGTTTCATCTCATATCCACTCGAGTCGTGATGTGGATCGGGTAGCAAACGGAAGGGGACGGTGATCGTCAATTCTTGAAACGCCGCCGGTAGTCGCCCAGTTGTTCGTCCAAGTGATGCGCGCTGAATTTTAGGCGCTCTGTTAGTTGTTCCGGTATCGAGGCTGCGCCCACTTGCCGTCTTTCAGGGAAATGCCATGCCGACGAAGAGAAGCTATTGCTCTTTGTTCGTTTTTTGTTGTTTCTCACAACCATTGTTTGGATGTAAATTCAATACTGCTAGTTAAAAAAAGGTATTTAACTTCACTCGTAACTTATGCTGCCTGACCTAGCTCGACATTACAATATCTAATACGGGGCCGATGAACTTGCAGTGGTGCCCGCGAAAATGGGACGTGTAGTCGCGGCTGACAAAACCGACAGCGACAATAAACAGAGCAAGACTCTCTCGAACCACTCCAGCGCCCTGACCCTCATAACGTGGTGAATTTCAGGCGAGGAACAGTTCACAGGTAATCACCATTTCCCTGCGACACAGCCAACAAACAAACAATTGCAACCCCATTTTTAAAGCAGTTTTTGCTGGGTCCTTGTTACAAAAGGGACAATTTTCTTTTCTGCGAAGTGGTTTTGCTTGGTAATACACCGGCTACCGCCGTTCATGTCCAAACCATGGGCTATGAACCGCGGTATCTTTCTGGCCATATAGCAGCCGACGATTGAAAAATGGTGCTGCGCCCGGCCATGGAGTGGTAGGGGGACGCCGGAATCGAACGGGATCTCGCAACCTAAATTGGACTTGCACAACACTGTTCGCTATCCGAAAAAAGGAAAATAAAACCAAAACAGTCTTTCCTCCAGTTCACCGGGGTGCGGCTAATTTTTCCATTTTTCTGCTAATGCAATCAGCCTTACCTTCTGCGAACCCCTAATAAAGTGGTTGAAATGCCATTTTTTTCGCACAAAAAGTGACCGCGTGTATCCTCATTCTGCAGCACATGTCGTCGAAAGATGATAATATTCTGCCGCCCGTGCAATGCAAATGCGTCTCTTCGTTTTGCAACCCGCCTCTCGCGCTATGTCCCTCCAGTGTCGCGATCCTCCCACGATAAGGGCAACAGAGATAAAAATTCCGCCACGAGCTATTTTGTAATTTGAATAATTTCATTGTTTTGACAGGTATTTTTTGCATTTTGTATTGCGAAAAATAACAATGCATTTTCAATTAAAAGAAGTTTGCGAACGCATTTGTATATTAAACATTTGCTTTAAATACATCCTCCGTTGTCGTTTTGGTAAAAAAACATTGACAAAAATTAATTTTTTTTTCATATTTTTGGTTTTAAAGAGTTCTATTTATAAAAACTTCCTTAAGAAATGATAACGCTTGGTCACTCCGGAAGTATTCCTAAAAACGTTTAACAAACCAATCAGCAGGCTGTCCCGTAAGGATTTACGAGTTTTATTGGCCCCAGAAAGAATAAATTTTCGAACAACAAACTGCCTGGGTAGCTGATTAGGAATTCCTCATTTCTGAGCAACCAGAGTCCTCTCGTAAAACAGCCCTTTCCAGGTGAAGATTGCAGTTATCAAAAGGAAAGGGTGGTTGGATCATTCTGGGAATTTTGTCGCTTTTTCGTCCTTTATCATATCGAATCCATTCTTTTACGTAACACCGGTAATAGCTGAGGGAGTATCTTTTGCTATTAATAGCTTAGGATCAGCTAACTGCAGCACTTAGAACACACCAAAGGTCCAACCGCATGGATGTGTGATGCCGACGTACTGGCGCGTCCACGTTGCTCGGCGTAAGGGTGCCAACTCAAATTGCCGCGTATCGGCTCAGTTCGCTGCAAATGCCGCCGAAATACATAGTCGTCTGTCGCCCCTGCCACGTAATGCCTCGCTTCTCTTTCCCACCCATCTGATGATGATGGTGATGATTGCTATTGGCTTCCCCTTTGTAGCGAGTTAGTAGCCCAAGAAAGAATACTGTCTTTAATATGCGAACTCCGGCGTACGGCGAATGCCTTGGTATGTGGTTGCTGCGCCGCAGTCTTTGAAAACTCTAAGAGGCGTTTTTTTTTTTCGAAATGAGCCGGATCTGGAAACCGAAACTAAGCCGGACAAATCTGCTGTGACAAAAAAACTGGGCAACTTTCTTTAAAAAAAAGGGTGGCAAGAAAAAAATTGAGCTAACGCCCTGAAAATAGATAAAGATCGTAGTTTGTATCGAAAATATCCTGCTGTTACTCGGATAAAAATGAGCCAAATCCATTTTCCCAATGACATTTTGCTATTCGCTTGACTGTGCAGACTGTTTCGTTTGTGTTTCCGGAGGTTTATTGCTGTTTGCTTTTCGAAGCTGGCTTATTATGAATTCTGACGGAAATGAGGAGATCAGCGAAGGTTCCGTCCCAGATATCAACTACGAAGTGAACGGAAGAAGTGAAGGAAATGAAACTGAGAAATGTAAAACAATGCTTTCATTTGGTCTCACCATAACGTTACGAAATACGGAAGCTTATATTTATTTTTCAACTCCCATATTTACAATCTTAGTGCTTAAATAAGTAGCCGCCGCTTACAAGCCCTAGAAAATCTCCTCCTTCTTCCCCCCCGCCCCCCTCCTTTCTGAGAGTACGAACCAATTCATTAATGTGAGGAAGAAGGGGTCAACAGCCTTGTGAGGAATTTTTGAAATTCATGGGAAAGCAATGACGAGATCGCTTACTTCGTGAGCGCCTCCAGGCATGAGCAAGAAAATTATCCTTGGGAAAATTCGGAAAGAGCTGCTGATGGTCTCAAAAGGACTGACCTGCTCTCCATGTATAGTTCTAGAGTTGTTGAAGGCCTCTCGCATATTTTTACTGCCTTTTTACCCAAAACGCAATCACACCATGCTTTATAGTCAATTTAAATATGCTTTCCATAAGCATGCTGCATCAATTTGAGCCTCTCAATCAATACGAGCCGAACCCAAGCTTATTAGCCCATATGGCTGGTATTAACGGCGTAATTTTTAAATATTTGCGCCCATAAACTTAAACCTAGCTGACATGTAAAATATATCATATGATAGATTTGACCGCGTTGCACTTAGAGAAAAAAATCTGCTTGTTTCTCAAATTCCCGTTAGGTGAATCTGGCTCATTTCGAAAAAAAAAGCCTCATATATCGGCGCACTGCTGTTGCGCACACGGTGCGCTAAAACACTTCCGTCCGCGCGTGCACGTAGACGCTTGTTTGACCGATGGAGTTGGTAGCGAGAACGGGCCTCGGAGTATCGGCTACGCGTTTCTACCCAGGTTGACAATGGTTTGTCATGTATGAGAAAACAGTGCTGGATCTGTAAGAATGCACAGCCATTCAAGCTTCAAGAAACACCGCCGAGCACGTTTCTTCACTTGAAGTGCTTCAGCGGCAAACATATGTACACAAACGATGCAAGGTGAACGTGCAACATTTAAAACATCTGTGATTGGTAAACTATTTTTTTAAAGAAAGAAGGAACAAGTTGTCCAGGAATATTCAACGTGCGCTTTTCTCCCGCTCGATCGCTACCACTCGGATTCATCTTTCTGAAACAACTTTGGTTTATTCATCATTTGCAAAATGTGTATATGCGTAGCTGCAAGGAAAAAAAAATTCGTCCACGTACGTTCCTTTTCAACACTTACTTGCGAGCACTTTCGTATATGTGTCACAAAGTTTCTTATATCGCAACTTTCGGGTTTTTTTCTCCAAGTACACGATACTAGATAGTTGTAAGGGATGATATCAAAAACAGATACTGAGCAGCCTTCTCAAGTATTTGCTACTGCATGCGTTTCTTGCGTTCCGCGTTTATGGCGTTGGTGATAAAATTATGCTGGACTGAGGGCTCATAATTTATCACGGACCCTGTCGACGTAGTCGCTTTTACCGTACTAGCCGGTGAGTTACAGCAGTAAGAAGTTTTGCAATCAACGCAAAACGAAATATCTGGTACGCTCCCCCGTTTTCGTCGAAAGAAGTGCATTCATGTCACCTCGTCGGCCAAATTGGTTCTAAAAAGAAGCAAAGTAAAATACCGAAAAAAACTGCGCTGTATTCTAGGCACGGCGCACATCAGTATATATTACAGTTTTTGCAGCATGTTTCAACACTCTTCCCTACCGTTTCTGTTACAATTTTGTGCTGCAGTCTTTGTACCCGAGCGAAATTGCATTCGCCGATTCGGGGAAGAGGAAGTGTGGAGTCTCCAGCAATTCGCCTCGAATCCAGCAGCGCTCCAGTCAGTATTTCTTCCCGTCACGCGAAGGCCAACGAAGGGGTCATCGATTTCTCCTTCTTCTCCTCTACGTCTCTGTATTTTTCTCTCCATCGCGTGGTGGCTCCTGGGAAGTTTATTTTTAGCTACCGGAGCCATCGCTCAGCGCAGCCTCCTTAATTGATGACCCCGCCCTCCGAGACCAGGACCCTGCCATAAGCCCAGAACATATAGGGCGTTCACTGATTTTGGTTCCGTTGTCGATGTTAAATATTACTGTCATCATTATCATCACCATCACCACCACCTTGCTTGCGGATCGGCTCTAAGCGCGTTATAAAACCTTGGGACAGCCGCGGGAAATGGCACAGTGAATGCTAGGTCGGTTGAACGCCTCAGTCGCAAAAATACCTCGGTTTCGCTTCCAGTGACAATTTGGGCTCGTGAGACACTGTTATTACATATAATTAAAAATCATGTATTTCTCTTTAGTTAACTAGTATGTGCTCAAATTTAAAGTAGGGGTCCTTATCTGAATACGTATTCTAGTGGTGAAAAACTATAGGCAAATTATTACAGGTACAACCTCTAGCTTTTAGAAGGAGCTACTGACATTGGTGAAAAGTATCGATATTTGATTCTGGATATATATATATAGATATATATATATATATATAATATATATATATATATATATATATATATATATATATGGCAGTGCAACAGCGGCATAGAGGAACAGCATCCGCATCGCGAGCACAGGGCCCGTGGTTCGAATTCCGGTGCCGGACAATTCCCACCGGATTTTAAAAACATCCGCGTGTTGATGGAATTGCAGAATGAGGCTTGGGGTGTGGCCTGACGCCGGTGACCATTGCCGGTAACACACTCCTTCACCAGGGCAGAAATGGCCACCTTGGTGTAGTATTGGCCCCAACCTCCCATGAATACGCCAATTAACACACGGCTGCGAACCAACTGGCCACGGCGGCTGTCAGACCTGCGACGCAGGAGAGGGTGCTAAGAATCCCTGGAGCCGGACAGGCCGCCTTTGGAATCTCAACATGACAACGTTTAATGCGAGAACTTTGTCTAGCGAGGCGAGTCTAGAGGTGTTCGATTATTTATAGGGCACTAAATGGAATGTCATAGGGCTTAGTGAGGTTAGGAAGACAGGGGAAGCCTTTACGGTGCTGAAAAATGGACATGTGCTGTGTTACCGTGATACAGAGGACAAAATAAAACTTGGAGTGGGATTTCTAGTCAATAAAACCATAGCTGGAAACATAGACGAATACTATAGGGTTAACGAAAGGGTAGACGGTCTTGTAATTAGGCATAATAAGAGGTACAAACTCAAGGTGGTACAAGGCTACGCGCCTAGACCCAGGCACGACCACCAGCTAGTTGAATGCTTCTATGAATATGTGGAATCGGCAATGGCTTAAGTAAAAACACAGTATACCGTAGTTATGGAAGACTTTACTGCTAAAGTAGGCAAGAATCAGGCTGGTGACAAGGCAGTTGGGAACTATGGTCTCTGGTGTAGAAGTAGCGGGGGCCCCGCCCGGGGCACCTTGAGTATTCATGGTGACGGTGTTGGCGACACCGCGGACCCCGAGCCCCAACATAAACTGTAACCTACCGTAGTGATGTGTTTAAAGGTGAAGGGTAGAAGCCTCAAACGGTGGCCGTCGGAGCCCAGATCAAGCTCCGGCGGATGGGCTCCCTGTCTGTTTACCAGGCAGGGAGCTCCGGGACCTCTAAGGCTATCAGGGTAAGGTTTGAGAAGAAAGTACCCCCGTCCCCTGCTTTTTTTCTATGCTGTATGGAAAATTCAAAACCCCCCTCCAAACGTGATCGGTCCTTGAAAAGGGGCCGCACCGAAGTATCTTTTCCTCTACTTCCAAGCATGAGCTTCCCAAAGCCAGACAAATACTCTCGTTTCCTTGTTATCGAATCTCTTGACACAGCCCATTCTCTTGCTTCACAATCAGTGTTTTTCATTACAAAATACCTTGATGGAATAATTGGGAAAACCTATAATGCCAAAAAACAACGCACAGGTGAATCCCTGTTGAAGTAAAAAACCAGCAGCAGGGAACCACACTTCTTGGTCAGACGAAAATGGTCGATCTGGACATCAGGGTCACACCCCACTGCAGCCTGAATAGCTCGCAGGGTGTGATCTCTGAGGCAGATCTTCTTAACGAGACAGATGCCGACATTCTTGAAGGTTTAAAGGATCAGGGTGTCACAGCCGTGCGCCGCATCACGATGCGTATAGATGATAAGATAATCCCCACGAAACATATTATCCTGACCTTCAATTGCTCCTCACTTCCTAAACATATCAACGCAGGGTTCATCCGATGCTCCATTCGTCCTTACATTCCGAACCCGCGCCACTGCTTTAAGTGCCAGTGGTTCGGGCACGGAACCAACTCCTGCCGTGGCCGTCTGACCTGCGCAAAGTGCGCTCAGCATGATCATTCATCTGACAATTGTCCATCATCAACCCTCACTGGCGCCAACTGCCAGGGACCCCACGCTGCCTACTCTCGAAAATGCGAGAAGTTTAATCAGGAGAAGGCGATCATAAATGTGAAGGTCACTGAGAACATCACCTTCCCAGAGGCGCGGAAGAGGTTCGCCTCTTTCCTCCTGGGGAGGTACGCCGACGCGGCTCGCTGGGGGGCAGAGCGGCGTCTGGTGTCCACAGGGACCCAGTTTAGCGAGTATGACCTGGTCCCTCTCCCGCCCCCCTCTGGGGTGCCACAGGCATCCCAATCCGTTGCCACGCCGCTTGCTGAGGCAGCAGCGGTTGTGGTGACAGCCTCTTCTGTAGGGACTGGTGCCGCTCCCGCCTGTGCGTCCCCGTCCTCCAGTGCGTTGGAGGGTGCCGACCGGATGGACACCGGGGGCCTCGCATCGGCTCCCACCGCCACTGCACCTCCCGTGCCACCTCTGGTGCGCCGGACGCCCTCGGTGGTGGCGGCTCAAACGAAGGGCTCCCGAAAGGGGGCCAAGTCTGGGGGGCCTGGTCCGCCGGGCACCCTTCTGGCATACGACGAGGAGATGGATGTCACGCCGTTCCTGCCTGCAACGCAGCGCAAGGAGCGGCCTCCGATGTCCAAGCCGAAAGAAAAGTTTAAAAATCCTAGAATAACAGCCCCGAAAGACGACACATGAACAAACACACACACACACACACACACTCCAGTTATTCTTAAATTTAAATAATGGGAACGGAAAACATCATCCAATGGAACTGCAGAGGCCTCCTTAAAAATCTTGACGATGTGTATGAGATTCTGCATGCCAGTCAGCCAAGTATCACGTGTCTCCAGGAAACCCACCTCAATTCTAAACAAACAGATTTCTTAAATAGGAACGTGGTATTTAGAAAGGACAGGGTTGGCTGCACACACTCTTCAGGAGGTGTGGCAATTGTCACCCGGAAATCCTTAGCCTGCCACCCTGTCACTCTGAACACTGTCCTTGAGGCTGTAGCAATCCGTACGATAATATTAATTACGTTGATAACGGTGTGCTCCATTTACATTCCTCCTGAACAAGCACTTTCGAGCTCTGATTTCGAGGCGCTGGTCGACCAGCTGCCCGAACCATACATCCTAACAGGCGACGTTAATGCGCACAACTCTCTTTGGGGCTCCTCTAGAATGGATGCCCAAGGTCTCCTAATAGAGAAATTCCTTACATCTTCAGGAGCATTCCTTTTCAACAAAAAACAGCCTACATACCATAACTTAGGACACAATACATACTCGCATCTTGACTTCGCTATTGGTTCTGAAATTCTCTTTCCATGTCTTGAGTGGGGCGTGGGCACGGACCCATATGGTATTGACCACTTCCCCCCTTCCCTAACGTACATAGGTAAAAACCCATTCAGTTTATCTTCCCATGACATGTTTACTGAATCCAAAGCAAACTGGAGTACATTCACAGAAACATCTAAACTACACCACACAAACATAAAACACCTACACGTGGAGGAAGCCGCCCAACTCGTCACCGTACACATTTTCGACGCCGCCGAAAAGTCTATGCCCCAGGCCTCCAGTGTGTCCCGCAACTTAAGGAGGCCCTGGTGGAACGAAGACTGTAGGCGGGCGCGAGAGGCCCAGAACAAGGCGTGGGGTGCCCTTCGCCGGTACCCCACGTCAGATAACCTCATTTCTTTGAAACGGGCAAAGGCTTTTGGGAAGCGAGTGCGTCGTGAGGCGAAAAGGGAGAGTTGGCGCACCTTCCTCACTTCCATCAACTCATACACTGACACACACAAAGTCTGGACACGAATACGAAAACAAAAAGGACAACAGATACACAGCCTGCCCCTGGTTAGTACAATAGGGGACACACTAGAAGACCAGGCCAACACGCTTGCACAACACTTCGAACACGTGTCCAGCTCAGCACACTACCCCAACACTTTCATTAAACACAAAGCATCATGTGAGAAGAAGTCCTTGCGAGACAGTAATAAGTCGAAGTCATCTTATAACACCCCCTTTTCACTTCATGAGCTGAAATTCGCACTCGGTACTTGTAAACCTTCAGCTCCAGGTGCAGACAGGATTTCAGACACAATGATACAACACTTACATGCAGACACGCTTGAAACACTTCTTCACCTCTACAATAAAATAGTTCTTTCGGGGCACTTTCCATGCTCTCGGAGGGAGGCCATAGTAGTGGCTTTCCTAAAGGGAGGGAAGGACCCTTCCTCTCCTGCCAGTTATCGCCCCATTGCCCTGACAAGCTGCCTGGGTAAGCTCTTCGAGAAGATGATAAACAGGAAACTTGTGTACGTCTTAGAGTACAATGGTCTTCTCGAGGGCTGCCAGGCAGGCTTCAGGGTGGGGCGATCTACCAAACATCAACTCATTGCATTAGAGGCGTATAGAAAAGATGCTTTCCTCCACAAGCAGTACTGTATGACATTCTTCTTTGATCTTGAAAAGGCGTACGATACTGCTTGGCGGTACGGCGTCCTCAGCGTTTTGAAATCCCTTGGCATGTCGGGTAACATGATGAACACGCTTGCCAGTTACCTGTCTGGAAGAACGTTTCGCGTGCGAGTTGGAACTGCACTTTCTAGGGTTCATGTGCAGGAAAACGGCGTGCCGCAAGGTGGAGTTTTGAGTTGCACTTTGTTTATTGTAAAACTGAATTCTCTTCGGAAGGCGCTACCACCATCGATTTCATGTTCAATTTATGTAGACGACGTTCAACTCTCTTTCAAATCGTGTAACTTGCCTATCTGCGAGCGGCAAGTCCAGCTTGGTGTGAACAAGCTTGCCGGCTGGGCAGATAGCAACGGTTTTAAATTTAATCCAGGAAAGTGCACTTGTGTTTTGTTTTCCAAGAGGCGTGGCATTCGGCCGGATCCAGACATTCAACTCCACGGTGCCTCTATTCCTGTAAAAAAGGAACACAAGTTCTTAGGTATTATTTTTGACGAAAAGCTCACATTCATCCCACACATAAAACAACTAAAACATAAATGCTTAAAAACACTGACTATCCTGAAGGTTCTCTCGCTCATTTCTTTTGGTGCTGACAAACAACTTCTCTTACGTGTTTTTACCAGCCTAATAGGTTCACGATTGGACTATGGTAGCATTTAATGGGTCAGCCACTAAAACATCCCTCAGAATGCTGGACCCTGTGCTTCATCTAGGGCTCCGCTTGGCGTGTGGCGCCTTCCGAACAAGTCCAGTTAAAAGCCTGTATGTAGAGTGCAACAAATGGAACCTACAACGTCAGCGAGCATACACAGGCCTCCTTTATGCTTTTAAAATTTCATCCATGCCTCACCATCCTTTTAAATCAGTTTTTCATGATACCTCCATGACTGAACTCCTTTTAAATCGACCATCGTTCTCTCCACCCTTCTCTTACAGAATTAGAGAGGAAGCGTCAGAGCTTGCTGTCTGCTTTTTAGATACCATCCAAAGTTCTGTAACAGATTTCATAGCACCATGGCATCTTTGCCCTGTGTCGTGCGACACATCTTTCACACATGTAGATAAAAGCCGAGCTCCCACATGCGCAATTCAGCAGCACTTCTTGTATTGGCAGGAGAAGTATCAGTGTTCTGAATTTGATACGGATGCCTCTAAGACTTCCACCTCTGTGTCCTGTGCTGCGCATGGACCCGGCCTTAATGTCACTAAAACACTGAACAGTTATACTCGCATCTTTACGGCAGAGGCTTATGGTGTACTTCTTGTTGTTAATCATATACTTCAAAGCCACATCCCACAATCCATTATCTATACAGATTCACTCAGTGTTGTGCTGGCATTGTCGTCAACAAAGTCTTCAAAAAATCACGTTGTAAATCTTATCATCAAAGGTATTATGTCTGTGTATGTCCACGAATTTGAACTGGTCCTTTGCTGGATCCCTGGCCACTGTGGTATAGCCGGGAACGAAGGCGCGGATCGAATGGCTGCTGCTGCTACACTCTCGAATGCACACCGACGTGAAGCCACACATCAGACAACAACTTCGCAAAACATGGCACAAACACACTGGAGTGAACAAACAGACAACAAGTTACTCGTAATAAAACCACACTTGGGACCATACACCACCGACCCATTATAGATACACTGAAGTCGCCTTGGCTAGATTACGGATAGGGCACGCTCATGCAACGCACTCGCACCTTCTCACGGGGTCTCCAAGACCTCTGTGCAGCAGGTGCGGAGAGGCCCTATCCGTGATCCACATCCTTATACAATGTAAGGCACTTGACACGACACGACACAAATACTTCCCACAACTACACACGCGACATATTCCACCCGTCATACGTCTTAGGAGATGAAGCCATGTTTTCAATCAAACGCGTTTTCGAGTTTCTTACCGACGTAAAGTTTTATATCTCATTTCTTATCATGCATGTTGACAACCTGGCCCTTTACACCAGTCATCTTCATTACGTTGTGTTTTACTTTGTTTCTTTTTACTGAAATGTTCTACTTTTAATTCCAAGCCACTTTCATGAAATCACTCTTGTTTGGCAATCTTTGCCCTTATTCGGCCTTGCGCCATTAAACTCCTAACATCATCATCATCAGAAGTAGCGGGGGCCCTAGTAGTCGAGTTCGCAGAACGGAATAACCTGCGGATCATGAATACCTTCTTCTGTAAACGGGAGAGCCGGAAGTGGACGTGGAGGAGCCCAAATGGGTAGCATAAAAATGAAAGAGACTTCATATGCGATAACCCTGGCGTCGTGCAGGATGTGCAAGTTGTCGTAAGGGTAAGGTGTATTGACCACCGTAAGGTAAGATCTCGAATTAGGCTAGATTTGAGGAAGAACTGTAAAAAGCTAGTACGAAAGAAGCCTATCAATGAACTAACACTAAGATGTACAGTTGAGGAATTCCGGATCGCGCTGCAGAACCGATAATCAGCCTTAATGAGGAAGGACAGTTGGGAGAAACTTTGGGGCTGTAACATAAAGGGACAAGAAGAGAGCAAAGTGGGTCAGGGAACAAATTCGTGTTAAGGACATATTAGCAGCAATTAAGAAGAAGAAATGGACGTGGGCAAGGCATGAAATGCGAAGGGAAGATAACCATTAGTCATTAAGGGTAACAGAGTGGATTCCTAGAGAAGGCAAACTTGGTAGGGTGCGGCAGAAAGTTAGATGGGTAGATGTGATCAAGAAGTTTGCGGGAATAAATTGGTCGCAGTTAGCACAGGACCGGGATAATTGGAGATTAAAGGGAGAGGCCTTTGCTCTGCAGTGGGCGAAGATAGACTGGTGATGAATGAATGAGTGAATGAATAAATTTATGTCGCTTTGTTGTAGCTGAATGCCGATAGACGTATCGGTTGTGTATTGCTGCGATAATGTCACACTGACGCTCATGTACTCAAGCGTGCATCCTTGCTGTCGATTCAGTGCGTTGATGAAAAAGTAGCAAAGGACCTAGGAGCGCTACTCTTTTCATCGGCAGCAGTCCACCTGGTCCCCATTCACATTCGGTATTTTAGTGTGCACCAGTTAAGTGTCCGCTCCTGCGGTTTCAAGGCGGCGTGACCCCTTGTTGTAACCTATAGAACGAAGGGGACACCGAAGACAAACAAGATAGGACGAGAGGGGAAGTTAAGGAGGAAGGAAAAGGAATGGCGGAAGTGTGAGGGGGAGGGCAGTATTGAGATGGCACCTCCTTCACACTGATAATAGTAGTAGTAGTAGTAAAATTTATTATGAATAGGACTGCAGTAGGCCTGTTCCTTTGGGAGGGGGAAAAGGAAGGGGGTTACGTGCGTCGCACTATGGAGGCTTCGCACGCAAATGTCCACAGTGAGAATAGAATTCTCTTGTGGTCGTGTGTTGGCCGGATCCAGTCCTCGTATGTAGATACGGATGACGGGCGATGTTTGTCACGTGCTTCCTTCAGTCCTTCACAGTCCCACACCAGGTGACGCATGTTGGCCAGCTGGGCGGCCAAGCACACACTACACTGGGGCGGCGAGAAAGGTGGCAGGTTCGGCTGCTTGGAGTACTTCTGTGCGTGGTTCCACCTTGCCATCACGTCCTCCGTGACGGCAAGGCCTCTTCGTGCTTTCACCACGAACGGGGAACAGCGAACGGGGAACGGGGAACGGGGAACGCCCGGGGAACAGCCTTGGGTAGGGGATCCTCAAGGGGTAGTACGTGGGTCAGGAGCTCTTCGGACCTTTGAAGCTTGTTCTTTCTTCGCTTCTCTTCAGGAATATGACTCAGGGCTTTGAGAGGAGTGAGCTCAAGCTGCGAGTGGCGGGAAGAGCGAGCCTCAGTGGCCAGCTTGGGCACAGTCTCATTGCCCGTGTTGCCAGAGTGTCCGGGTACCCAGAGGACCGTGACATCAATATTGCTGTTCCGTTGTAGTTCGCCGCAAGTCGGCTTTATGGCATGTTCCGTGGAGGTCACTCGCGGCGGTCCAACCAGGTTTTTGAGTGCCGTAGCACCCTGATCCGTCGTACTTGCTTGGTGCCATCTGTAGACAAGAATTCAAGCACCCAGAGGAGACTAAGGTGAATGGATCGGAGTTCGAGTTTTGTGGTTGACGGGGTCTTTTCTAGAAGAAACCTAGCTGAGCGGTGGGCACCGTCCTCTCTTCTCGCTGCCATATCTGCGAATCGGGCCTCGGGGTCCCATGAGCAATCTGTATGGATGCGTAGCTCCTCCGGGTCAGGTTTCACAGATAATAATATTTTTCTGGTAACATTCCACGGTGGAACTAATAGCTTAAACAGCTCCACTTCTGAAAATTGGCTGACGATGACGATACTCTCTAATGCGATATTTGGCGGCAGCAGCACTGCGCTTAGGCAGCACTCACTCGTAGGTTCTCTCGGCGGCAGCAACGATGTGTTTCTGCGTCGGCCGTGCGAAGTGCGTCTCAGGAAGGAACGGCGAACTGCGTCTTTAAGGGACGTACATCATAGACACGCGCACGCCCCCTTTACATTTTCGCCAAGCGGCGCGCCGTCGTGCGCCTCGTGCGGGAACAGCATACTGCCCCCTCCGCTCCCTTAATGCACACTTTCTAGAGAGCGCTGGCTCGCACCGCCACGGCGAACCGCCCTCCTTCCCAATTTCGCGACACTCTCCTCCTTTGTTTTATTTCATAGTTCGCTTTTCTTTCACTCGTTGGTTTTCCCATGGTTCAACTGGTCACGACGACAGCAACTCGGCTCATTCCAGAGAGGGGCGACAATGGGCTGCGCCCTTAAAGTCAGGAAATGTGCCGTTGTTGTTTTTGAACCGCGCTCTTTTAAAACTTGGAAAAGGGAAAAGCACACAAGGACGGGACGAAGCGCGTCGTTGCGTCCTTGTGTGCTCGTGCTCTTCCCTTGTTTAAGTTCTAAGTAGCGCGGTTCAAAAAGATGCATAACCAACTAGCCCCGTTTTAGCCTTGCGTGCCGTTGTTGTTTTCAGGCGATAGCCTAACATAGCCCGGCCGCCCTGCGAGAATCCAGTGTAGGCATTGTATGGCAGGGGCGTCACTACAAGGGTACCGAAAATCGAATTGGCTTAGATCTCAACATATCAAACCACAATTCTCATGCGATTGGTATGCGCGCCGTCCATCGTTAGGAGAAAAAAATACAAAAAAACCACCGAGAGCACGTCAGCGTGCACCTCGTGAAGAGCGCCCGCCGTCGGCCAGCTCGACCTACGAGAACACTCTGAGCTAATTTCGAGACGTGGTCTCTCGTGAGCTCTTCTCTTCGCCAGTTCACGTGCGTTCGCGCCACAAGTGGGACGCAAAGACGCCAAGTTGGCGCTACAGACTGCGAGTTCGTGAAGCCTGTTACCGCGTGTTCTAGCGTCTGCTAACGCGGTCCACTTTGGGAAAGATGTAAAAGCTTGCAGGCGAAATGGTGGGGGCCTGCCAGGCAAGTAGAACTTTGAGCGAGAAGTTAGGAAACGCATGCGAGGTGCAACAGCCGGATCTTCGAAGAAAGGAGAGGGGCCGCCATCTCTGCTGTTTCTCCAGCCCTGCTGCACTAGGGCGAGCTGCACCAATCTTTTAAAATTTTAAATGTATTTTTCTAATATCGGTTCTACGCAATGTGTTCGCTAATTATGGTATCGTTTAGGTAAATTTAGGGGGGAGGGGCAGCCAATTAACTCATTTAATTGTCTTCAGCTTCATGCTTGAAGTACCATTATTGTACCTTAGAGTCCCGGTTATCAAATATGCTTATACCGTCATTTTTGAGGAAGCTGGACAATAGCGGCGACCTACCTCTAATGACGTCATTTGAGCAAGTTTCTAAGTTATCTGATGGGCACAGAGAAGTAATTTTTGTCTCGAAAAGTGTGAGACCCCCTATTTTAAGCAGCGGCTGTACTTAATTGGTGACGAAGTTCTAAGAGTACTTCATATTTTCAAGAAACAAATCCGAAAGAAGTGCTGAAAGAATTATTTAAGTGAAACTCTGAGAAGTCGGAGGCACGACAGGATACTGGAAAACCTTCCTAGGAGACGAAAGATCTATTTAGGATCTAAAAAGCATCCGCGTGCTTATAGGATTAGTAACAATGTTGCTTACTATCAGTAAGATGCATTCCAGAAGGAGAGCAAAGCATTCCAATAATATGAAAGAGGGTGAATGACGAAAGTGCTTGCATGGCTATTTATGCTCGCACTAAACTCTATGAAAGTTTTTGTATCTCCAAAGAGGAGAAAAAGTGAAAGCACCAGAAAAGGGCGGCATTGAAACTCTGGAGCGTAATCTCTTATATCAAAGCACCTGCGCCTTATAACTTTACACTGATCCCGTTATCCGGAACTGATACGTTTTGCCCAGTTGAACAAGTTTAGTGGCTTTATTCGATTATTCAGAAAATACCGTCACTATTAAGGGGATATAAATCAATGTAGTTCTATTTTTAGCTTGGTAACAAGGGCTGTTAACGTGGCACGCTCTAACTAAACCCTCAATAATTATTTACTCTCTCCCTGTTTCTTTGTTCCTTGGCTTCTTTTACTCCTTACATCTACCGTGCTAGCTAAAAAGTGAGTTTTTCTCGACATGCAGGCAGCCCTTTTTTATCTCTTTCACACCCTATTGAACGCTTTCTCAATCGATATACGTCCTTACCTGCAATTCGCAAACACTTGGAAATCAACTAACTCGCTCGGGTAGAATCCGTCAGTTTATTTAGATACTATTCTGGTCCGCCCCTTGGTAAAATGTATTTATACGGAAATCATATGTCAACGCATACGTAGCGTGTCGTCCTCTCATTTTCGCTCCCTAAAGCTTCCATTCTACGCAGCGGGACCTGTCGGGAGAAACGGACCTGAACGACGACATTGCACGGGCCTTGACCTCCCCCTTTCAGAGCGATCTGTGTACACGCTGTTGCGAAATCGCGACTTCCACGGCGTCTCTTTCAAGTAGGGTACTGCTCGTGGCCGCAACAAAAGCTTACCTATGGATAAATTATCTTCGCAACCCCTACGTTGGCATAGCTGGGCTATTGTCAGCGTCAGACAGCTCAATCACGCCGAGTGATAGTTCGATCGCGTGAGTGAATGCCGGCACCGGACATGGCGCGGATAACGGTAGTCTTCTACTTGGACACCTGGATCCACCACTGTACGTACCAGCGGTTCCATTTCGTGACCCAGCGCGATTCATTTATCTTGTCACATATGGCGCTGGACGTCCAGTAGCTGATCCATTCCATTATCGGAGTTGCACTTACGGGGGCTGCAGTGTTCTGTTCATACGGCCAGCTATGAGGATATCTACGACACGTCATCGGAGATAGAGCCTGTAAGCAACCTTGGTCAATTTTCCTTTGCCGTTGCAGGCGCACGCCGGCAAAAACGGAGATGCGTCAAACGGTGAGGGATTAAGCAGAGTTTTCACGGCATTGAATAATCCCGGCGGCATCTAAAGGTAGCGAAATCTAAGCATCCCTTGTGGTGCAGTAAATGAGAAAGCATTAGGACGAAATAACCAAGCGTGTCATCTCAATATCATCATCATACTTAGCCATTTGCGTGTTTTTTTCATTACTAACGTTTAGAGCCTTGGAAAATCGCTCTGTTTAAGACGCGCTTATCTCGTGCTCGGAATACCCGGTTTCAAATACCGCCAGAATCCGCATGTGTTTCTGTTTATTTGTTTTCTTTTTGCACCGACACCTATTTTTGTTACCAGTTGGGTTGACGGCGACTAAAATGGAGGTAGCTTTTGACAGGGCATATCTAAGGCTGTTGCCTTAATAAACAGAATGAGTGGAAAAAAAAATTATTTTGACCGACTACCCGCCCACGGCTATCACGTGATCCTGCATGAATGCAAGCGTTGGAAGCAAAGCTTGGCCGTTTGTTACTCTGTTTCCATGAATTACAGAAGCCCTTATGATACAGGTTATTGAACTAGAATCGCTATAGAAGAGATGTGTGGCTGTAGTATGGCAAACTTTTGTCCCTAGGAACAGCCGACAATCTGCCCCAAATTTGTGTGGAAAAGACACTTGAACTTCAAGTCCTTTAAGCGAAATACACTGGATGCCCTTCTAAAACTTGAAATAATGGTCAAGCCAAACGTTAAACTAACTGCTGCGAAAAGGTGATTATGCTTTAAAGAGATGATAATTGTCTCGGAAAGAATAACTTTTACTCCGGCGCTGCGATGCATTAATAATTAGTTGTGGTGAAACTGCTGTTACGACGTTCAGTTATCCAAAGCCTCGCGTAAGACATGCCGGAACACGCTTTTTTCATCGCCAGGCAGCACACTGGACATTTGGCGCCAATGATGTCGTTAAATTTAAGCGTTGTTCAGTGAGCACTGCTTCCAGGAATTCACTTGTACGAGCGAGACGCACACTCGCCTGTTTCAGGACACAGGCGATTTCCCTCGTCGCTTCACTGAGCAATCTTTAATTAACCGTAGAAGTTCCATGTTTCAAAAAAAAAAAAAAAAAACTGGCTGTGTTTCTTCCTGCTTAGCTGCAAATGTTGAATTGCTATAGCCTTCTGCTGCGATGCCCCACCTCTCCTTCCTCTCATCTCACTGCTTCTACTTCAACTAACTAAAAGAGCCACAGTCCTCTTGGCGGTACACTTGCACTTCCAAGATATGTCGGAAGTGTCCTTTGCGATGCACAATGAGGACATGTTTGAGCCACGGCAGCGGTTGAGGAATTCGGAGCGTATACTTCGCATTCTAGCATTCTCTCCATCGGCAAGGTGGATGAACCAAGTGACAGACCGACAGACAGACAGACAGACAGACAGACAGACAGACAGACAGACAGACAGACAGACAGACAGACAGACAGACAGACGCATGGACGGACGGACGGACAAACTTTCTACATTTAGGTATTCCTAGAAAGATCCTTAAAAGCTACCTCATCATTCAAGCAGCGGTTTAATGCGTCTTGCACTGCGTTGATATGTCCACAGCAAGCTCATTACAGTACAAGATCAATCAGCATTGTTCTTCCACAGAATCTTTCCCGAGGCGGACTCGCACTCGGGAGATGTGGAGCAATTGATTCAGCCGACGCCAATGCTCCCGCTTTTATTTCTCCGGATTTATTCTTCGTGCTTTTTCTGTATTTGACCTCGTTGAATCTTTTTTACTCCCACTGGCCACCGAGAACGCCTTAGCGCAATCGCGCTGAAAGCGTTTGCACTTCCACGCGTGTTTGACAAGCGCGGAAGAGGAGTATTTTTGCGTCCCTTACGAGGAAAGGGGAGGAAGACATCAACGTGGAAAGGAGGGGTTGGTGGAAACGGGAAAAATGCGGTATTCTGTTACGGCCTCTCCCGGACTGGCTGTACACACAAAGCCACCACGCTCGCTTGTTTGGCGTCGTTTGCGTGGTGGTATAGCGGAAACACTCTATTTATGGTGAAGCTGTAACGGGATAGCATCGCGGACTTGCGCTCCGAGGGCAGCGACTGACCATTGGCTAAGTGCTCCGTCGTTGCCAGCGGTGGAACACGATAAGACGCGAAGAGTTTTCAGGCAGCGCACTGTACTCGGTTTGGCTCTATACTCTCGACAGAGGCGGTGCGACAGCGGCTGAAACACGATCTCTTTCCCCCGTTTCTGAGAGTGTACTTGTAGCACTGCGGTTGTTGTGTCTTCGCAGTCTTTGCACGGAGCGCCTAATTGGTTCCGAAGACGGGAGACGTCGGGCGCAGGCAGATCGATGAGCTCGCGTGGCTGGTAGAAAGTTGTGTGGTGCCGAAGGACCCGGCTCTTTTGCTTCCGTAAACCATGTGGAGCTGAAGTTAAGGGAACGAAATATTGCTTTGGTTGTGACACTTTTGTAGAAGGAAGGCCAGGCACCGAGGGGGTAATTAAGGGGACGTGTCGGTTCTTCAAGGCAGACAGGCGACCATTGTTGACGCTAGTTATATTATTCATGCAAGGTCACGGTTAATAAAAAGGTATATGGAATGGGATTGCCATTCTAAAATGAAGGGCAATCATCTGTGTGTGGTTCAGGTGGTTGCCTGTTGTTTGCGAGGGCGGAGGTCATATACGGGGTGGAACTTGGAATAGGGTATATCTTAAGAAATTATCGCGCACACGCATGATTATAATACCACACTTTCTTAAACGATAAACACGCGTTGACATGTGGCCGGAATCCGTAAACCAAATTTGTCTCTGTATGCTTGTTATAACTCGTGAACGAGGTGTTTGTATGAGTGGAGTGGTGTATAGGGCGAATTCCACGCTTTCCCCATTTTTCTATAATGTGCAACCGGTGCAAATGCTTGTGGGACCTTCATAAATCCGATGAACAAATCCAGGAACTTCACGCTGTAAGGAACGTTGTGTCTTGATCATATAATACGCCCTGAGCCATGAAGGGTAGGTACAAGTCAGCACTAACATTAATACCCCTTTGGCTCTGTGCATGCCCAAAACGTTGCCGAGCAGCACGTTTCCTTTTCTGGTGTTTTGATAAGGCCAAATCATAGGCGGCGGAACGCGTTGAAGTAACGTGAGTTCAATGTGCCATTTAGGTATTCCGGCACCATCGATGCGGGCTTTTTAAATCGAAGCTTTCAGCCTCTCATTGGTGTGATCAGTAATACTCAAAGAGCACCCTTCAGGAAAGCCAACTTTTTCTGACGGTGATGGTCATCGTGGATGAAGTGAAGATAAGTTAAGACGCTTCTCGTGGTGGGAATTTAACCTGGGTACCCCGCGTTATCTGATTGTTCCATTGCGGCACGACGCTCTTCATTCAAACAAGTCAACCACCCCTCTGACGAAACGACTAAGATGGGAGAATGGGAAGCTTCCAAAAATTAATGCATCTCAAACTTTCAATCTTTCTCTAAAATCAAACCCAACACCAAACGAACCAACAAAACCGCGAGAGGATCTATTACAGACATGCATACCACACGCTTAAGTAAGAAATCGTGTTACCTTTATAATAAGTATAATAAACCGGGTCCGGTCACTTCTTGGTTGGTTCGTAAGGTGTTCGACTTGATTTCAGAACGATTAACCTTCTGCCATAATTGTCGTTTCGACAGAGGAGTTGTTCATTTTTTGCTGAATGGGCCTCTAATGGTTACGATGTTTTCAAACAGCATTCATCGCTACCTTGTGATTTTTCTGAGTACCTCTTAGCCGCTGCTTGCCCGAGGACTAGCGGACCCCCCCCCCCCCCCGCCATTCTTTAAGATGTCGACTCTATGGTATCATTGCGTCGGATCCAACCGACCGTTTTAGTTCCGCATTGGATCACTTAATGTATAAGGTAGGCTTGTACGATGTGATACCTGAACGACGAAGGTGTCAGGCACTCTCTGAGGTATCATATTGTAGTAAAATGGCTAGTTGGGCCAGTCATTTTCGTCTTTTTGTCTTTTGCGCTGTTCTTATCTAGATCATGTGAATGGATCGAACCTATTACATGAGTGTGCTCTGGCCTACCATAGGTTCCTCTGAATAAATGGCTGACGGTGACAACGTTGGAAGTTTAGGGGCCGAGGAATTAGAATCAGTTTATCGTCACTCGAGGGCTTTGCGACTCTGGTCGTTGACACACACATGTGCTCTTTAATTTTTGCAAAATAAAGTTTGCAGTGGATCTCTCTCTATCTCTCTCTCTCTTGCTCTGGAGCGTATAGAAACGGATTGTATCACACTGCAGTCAAATCAGAAATATTTGGAATGGCGTGAACCATTTGTTCACATTCTTTATTGACGCTGTCTCTGACCCCCATAAACATTAATTTCCAACACTTCCAAGATGGTAAATAACAGACGTCAACCTGTCCGAAGCTGCAGTGGAATGACCAGGCAGGCGAAATGACGCGTGGCTGCACAAGAAACGAGCCTCTAGGAGGATTTCAGTCGCACCCTTTCTGCAGGGATTGCTAATAATCTATTGGGAGGGTCGGTGAAGGCCGAATACAAAACCTTGGCAGTGTAGAAAGCAAATTAATACCCCAAGCTCGTTGGCAGCCAGGGTTACACTGGTCTGACTGGTTATCGCCCGAAGGGGTGGCAGGCGCTTCAAGTGGGGCTACGCTGTAATCGCTGGGGCGCTTCGCCTCATCATCAAAGTCCATTCTATCCCTCCCGCTCTCCCGCCTCGCAGAGCTGCCTTGTCAAAAATGGCTCGTCAAACTTTCCCTGCTATGTGTTGGGTGTAAAGTGCACGCTGATAATAACCCTTGCTCTAAGGGTAGCGAGCAGAGGCGAGGCATTGAGGGTTGATCTAATGGCTAATCGAAAATGAAGTCTTCGTAAGGCTGTATACCATTTTGGTTTTCTGATGGAAGCAAAACGCAAAAAACACCCGTGAGTTCGAGATGTTGGCGCACGTTAAAGATCTCCAGGTGGTCCAAATTAACCCGGGGCCCTCCACTACGGCGCGCCTCATCGCCTGTGAAGCTTCGGCGCGTTAAACCCCACAATCAATAAATATTAGCTTGGTGCATGTGAAACCCGAAGGCTTGGTGTATGAAACGTTATTTTGCGTTGGACATATCGATCTCGGCAGATTCCCGTGGCGTAGTCTTTGTGTGAGAGTCTCCTTTTGACGGCCATCAGTTCGTCGTCATGGTGAGTGACGACGGCTTTCGTCATATTTTGTTCGCGGTCTCTACAGAGATATTACGCCTATTTTAGTCCGGATTGGTCTTAGCCCTGTCAAAATGAACCTTTATTTGGTATGGAACATGTGGTGAGGACGCACATGCACGCCGCGTTTGCCTCGAGAGCAGGTGCCCTGCCTCCAGAGTGCGCAGCGGCAATTTCCGTAGCGGAAAATTGTGTCCCCGCCAGCGCATGTTATGAAACTGGTAGATAGAATGCGAAGGATGTCTAGAGTACTTTGTTTTTGTTTATTCCTGTAACGGGCGTGGGGCGGCCCTCTGTTTCTAGAAACAATGCTGGCGCCTGAGAGAATGCCCCCCCCCCGTTTGGGGCAATACCTTAAACAGCTTAACATCAATACCCGAGAAAGTGGAGGCGAAACAGCCCCACCGGGAGTGTAGTGGTCATCGTACCAGACGCGTATTCTGAAGGTCGTGGGTTGGGATCCCACCCGGCGGGCATTTCTTCTCCACTTTCTTTCTGTCTCTCAAAATTCCATACTTTCATATCTGTTCCTATGACCTACACGCATTCTTCCTTTAGCTTTCTCATCTCTCTCTGCTCTCCACTCTCTCCTCTCTCTCTCTCTCTATATATAATATATATATATATATATATATATATATTATATGATATAATATATAGCATATACAGCGAGATAACGGGAACGAGGAATTACTGGATCAGATATAAGGGCCCCAAGGGGTTTGTTTAAATTTCCCCGGGCCCCAAAACTTCCTTTTTTTTTTAAAAAAAGAAAAAATTTTTAAAATTGCGAACGGAAACAGGGGCCAAAAAAAATTTTTCCGTTTTTGCCGTGATTCGGCTTTTTAAAAAAACCAAAATTTGTTGTTTTTTTCACTTGTAAATAACGAAATTGTGGAAAAAATCCGTTTTTTTCCGGGCGGGCTGAAAATCCCCCTCCCGGGCTCGTTCGCCTTAGTATACACGGCTTTCTCTATTTGGGGGGGTTTTTTAAAAGAGTTGGGGCAATGGCCGTGCTAGGGGGGGAATGAATTTTAAATTTCCCAGGGGCCACTGAACGGGGGGGGGTGGGGGAGAAAGGGCTTCCAATGCGGAGCCAGTCCCCGAATGCTGTGCAGACAGAGAAACGGGAGAGGGACTCGGAGATACTTCAGGTTGCAGTCTTATTGCAGGCTTCGGTTTTTCAAAATTAATAGGGCCGAATAAATGTGCTTGTCACGTTTCTTTGATTCATTGATAAATAAGCGAAATATAAGTCGAGAAAAAATCCGCCGTTTTTTCCGGGAGCGGGACTCGAACCCACGATCTCCGCATAAACCGGTGCGGTGCGTTCGCCATTACGCTATCCCCCCAGCGGCTTCTCTCTCGACTTTAAAGCGGGGGTTTATATTTACAAGAGCTCTGAGGCCGGTCAACTAGCGCCGCCCCCTCGACTACCGCGGGAGACGTAGAACGTCCTTAAGACCTTTCCCAGCGGCCGCCACGTAGAACGTGGTCGGAGGTCGGGGTTAGCAATTGGCATATCCGAACTGCGGAGCCAGTGCCTCGTAATGCATGTAGCAGAACAGAGAGATACGGGACGAGGGACTCGGTAAAGATACATATCAAGGTTGCCGTCGTTATTGCCAGTGCTATTCGGCTTTTTTCGAAATATTTAATAGGGCCCGAATGACGTGTGCTTGTCACGTTCTTTGATTCATTGATAAATAACGAAATATAAGTCGAGAAAAAATCCGCCGTTTTTCCGGGAGCGGGACTCGAACCCACATCTCCGCATAACCGGTGCGGTGCGTTCGCCATTACGCTATCCCACAGCGGCTTCTCTCTCGACTTAAAGCGGGGGGTTTAATATTTACAAGAGCTCTGAGGCCGGTCAACTAGCGCCGCCCCTCGACTACCGCGGGAGACGTAGAACGTCTTAAGACCTTTCCCAGCGGCCGCCACGTAGAACGTGGTCGGAGGTCGGGGTTAGCAATTGGCATATCCGAACTGCTGGAGCCAGTGCCTCGTAATGCATGTAGCAGAACAGAGAGATACGGGACGAGGGACTCGGTAAAAGATACATATCAAGGTTGCCAGTCGTTATTGCCAGTGCTATTCGGCTTTTTTTCGAAATATTTAATAGGGCCGAATGACGTTGTGCTTGTCACGTTTCTTTGATTCATTGATAAATAAGCGAAAATATAAGTCGAGAAAAAAATCCGCCGTTTTTTTTTCCGGGAGCGGGACTCGAACCCACATCTCCGCATAACCGGTGCGGTGCGTTCGCCATTACGCTATCCCCACAGCGGCTTCTCTCTCGACTTTAAATGCGGGGTTTATATTTACAAGAGCTCTGAGGCCGGTCAACTAGCGCCGCCCCTCGACTACCGCGGGAGGACGTAGAACGTCTTAAGACCTTTCCACGCCGCCACAACTGGCGATCGGGAGAATTGCTTCCACCTTTTGGACCCAGTCCTCGTATGCATTACAGCGAAAATACGGCCGAGGGCTCTAAAGATTTCAGGTTGCAGTCGATTGCAGTGCTATTGGTTTTTCGTTTTAAGGGCCGAATGAGTGTGTTTGTAAAGTTTTTGTCGAAAAAACGTTAGTGGAAAAATCCGCCGCCGGGCGGGACTCGACCCACTTTTTTTCCGCTAACCTTGCTTTGCTTCGCATTACGCTATCCCCCCCGGGGCTTCTCTCTGATTTAAAGGGGGGTTTATTTCGACTCTAGGCGTCCTAGCGCGCCCTCACTCCGCGGGAGAGTAGAACTTTAAGATTAGCGGCCCCACTAGAACTGTGGAGGTGGGGTAATTGATATGATGCTGAATGTCTAATATTAGCAGAACAGGAGATACGGGACGAGGGACTCGGTAAAGATACATATCAAGGTTGCAGTCGTTATTGCCAGTGCTATTCGGCTTTTTTCAAAATATTTAATAGGGCCGAATGACGTTGCTTGTCACTTTTTCTTTGATTCATTGATAAATAAGCGAAAATATGTCGAGAAAAAATCCGCCGTTTTTCCGGGAGCGGGACTCGAACCCACATCTCCGCATAACCGGTGCGGTGCGTTCGCCATTACGCTATCCCCACAGCGGCTTCTCTCTCGACTTTAAAGCGGGGGTTTATATTTACAAGAGCTCTGAGGCCGGTCAACTAGCGCCGCCCCTCGACTACCGCGGGAGACGTAGAACGTTTTAAAGACCTTTCCCAGCGGCCGCCACGTAGAACGTGGTCGGAGGTCGGGGTTAGCAATTGGCATATCCGAACTGCTGGAGCCAGTGCCTCGTAATGCATGTAGCAGAACAGAGAGATACGGGACGAGGGACTCGGTAAAGATACATATCAAGGTTGCAGTCGTCATTGCCAGTGCTATTCGGTTTTTTTCGAAATATTTAATAGGGCCGAATGACGTGTGCTTGTCACGTTTCTTTGATTCATTGATAAATAAGCGAAAATATAAGTCGAGAAAAAATCCGCCGTTTTTCCGGGAGCGGGACTCGAACCCACATCTCCGCATAACCGGTGCGGTGCGTTCGCCATTACGCTACCCCCACAGCGGCTTCTCTCTCGACTTTAAAGCGGGGGTTTATATTTACAAGAGCTCTGAGGCCGGTCAACTAGCGCCGCCCCTCGACTACCGCGGGAGACGTAGAACGTCTTAAGACCTTTCCCAGCGGCCGCCACGTAGAACGTGGTCGGAGGTCGGGGTTAGCAATTGGCATATCCGAACTGCTGGAGCCAGTGCCTCGTAATGCATGTAGCAGAACAGAGAGATACGGGACGAGGGACTCGGTAAAGATACATATCAAGGTTGCAGTCGTTATTGCCAGTGCTATTCGGCTTTTTTCGAAATATTTAATAGTGCCGAATGACGTGTGCTTGTCACGTTTCTTTGATTCATTGATAAATAAGCGAAAATAAAAGGTCGAGAAAAAATCCGCCGTTTTTCCGGGAGCGGGACTCGAACCCACATCTCCGCATAACCGGTGCGGTGCGTTGCCATTACGCTACCCCCACAGCGGCTTCTCTCTCGACTTTAAAGCGGGGGTTTATATTTACAAGAGCTCTGAGGCCGGTCAACTAGCGCCGCCCCTCGACTACCGCGGGAGACGTAGAACGTCTTAAGACCTTTCCCAGCGGCCGCCACGTAGAACGTGGTCGGAGGTCGGGGTTAGCAATTGGCATATCCGAACTGCTGGAGCCAGTGCCTCGTAATGCATGTAGCAGAACAAAAGAGATACGGGACGAGGGACTCGGTAAAGATACATATCAAGGTTGCAGTCGTATTGCCAGTGCTATTCGGCTTTTTTCGAAATATTTAATAGGGCCGAATGACGTGTGCTTGTCACTTTTCTTTGATTCATTGATAAATAAGCAAAAATATAAGTCGAGAAAAAAATCCGCCGTTTTTCCGGGAGCGGGACTCGAACCCACATCTCCGCATAACCGGTGCGGTGCGTTCGCCATTACGCTATCCCCCAGCGGCTTCTCTCTCGACTTTAAAGCGGGGGTTTATATTTACAAGAGCTCTGAGGCCGGTCAACTAGCGCCGCCCCTCGACTACCGCGGGAGACGTAGAAAGTCTTAAGACCTTTCCCAGCGGGCCGCCACGTAGAACGTGGTCGGAGGTCGGGGTTAGCAATTGGCATATCCGAACTGCTGGAGCCAGTGCCTCGTAATGCATGTAGCAGAACAGAGATACGGGGACGAGGGACTCGGTAAAGATACATATCAAGGTTGCAGTCGTTATTGCCAGTGCTATTCGGCTTTTTTCGAAATATTTAATAGGGCCGAATGACTTGTGCTGGTCACGTTTCTTTGATTCATTGATAAATAAGGCGAAAACTATAAGTCGAGAAAAAATCCGCCGTTTTTCCGGGAGCGGGACTCGAACCCACATCTCCGCATAACCGGTGCGGTGCGTTCGCCATTACGCTATCCTCACAGCGGCTTCTTCTCTCTCGACTTTAAAGCGGGGGTTTATATTTACAAGAGCTCTGAGGCCGGTCAACTAGCGCCAGCCCCTCGACTACCGCGGGAGACGTAGAACGTCTTAAGAACCTTTCCCAGCGGCCGCCACGTAGAACGTGGTCGGAGGTCGGGGTTAGCAATTGGCATATCCGAACTGCTGGAGCCAGTGCCTCGTAATGCATGTAGCAGAACAGAGAGATACGGGACGAGGGACTCGGTAAAGATACATATAAGGTTGCAGTCGTTATTGCCAGTGCTATTCGCTTTTTTCGAAATATTTAATAGGGGCCCGAATGACGTGTGCTTGTCACGTTTCTTTGATTCATTGATAAATAAGGCGAAAATATAAGTCGAGAAAAATCCGCCGTTCTTTCCGGGAGCGGGACTCGAACCACATCTCCGCATAACCGGTGCGTGCGTTCGCCATTACGCTATCCCCACAGCGGCTTCTCTCTCGACTTTAAAGCGGGGGTTTATATTTACAAGAGCTCTGAGGCCGGTCAACTAGCGCCGACCCCTCGACTACCGCGGGAGACGTTAGAACGTCTTAAGACCTTTCTCAGCGGCCGCCACGTAGAACGTGGTCGGAGGTCGGGGTTAGCAATTGGCATATCCGAACTGCTGGAGCCAGTGCCTTGTAATGCATGTAGCAGAACAGAGATACGGGACGAGGGACTCGGTAAAGATACATATCAAGGTTGCAGTCGTTATTGCCAGTGCTATTCGGCTTTTTTCGAAATAATAAATAGGGCCGAATGACGTGTGCTTGTCACGTTTCTTTGATTCATTGATAAATAAGCGAAAATATAGGTCGAGAAAAAATCCGCCGTTTTTCCGGGAGCGGGGACTCGAATCCACATCTCCGCATAACCGGTGCGGTGCGTTCGCCATTACGCTATCCCCACAGCGGCTTCTCTCTCGACTTTAAAGCGGGGGTTTATATTTACAAGAGCTCTGAGGACGGTCAACTAACGCCGCCCCTCGACTACCGCGGGAGACGTAGAACGTCTTAAGACCTTTCCCAGCGGCCGCCACGTAGAACGTGGTCGGAGCTCGGGGTTAGCAATTGGCATATCCGAACTGCTGGAGCCAGTGCCTCGCAATGCATGTAGCAGAACAGAGAGATACGGGACGAGGGACTCGGTAAAGATACATATCAAGGTTGCAGTCGTTATTGCCAGTGCTATTCGGCTTTTTTCGAAATATTTAATAGGGCCGAATGACGTGTGCTTGTCACGTTTCTTTGATTCATTGATAAATAAGCGAAAATATGAGTCGAGAAAAAATCCGCCGTTTTTTCCGGGAGCGGGCTCGAACCCCCATCTCCGCATAACCGGTGCGGTGCGTTCGCCATTACGCTATCCCCACAGCGGCTTCTCTCTCGACTTTAAAGCGGGGGTTTATATTACAAGAGCTCTGAGGCCGGTCAACTAGCGCCGCCCCTCGACTACCGCGGGAGACGTAGAACGTCTTAAGACCTTTCCAGCGGCCGCCACGTAGAACGTGGTCGGAGGTCGGGGTTAGCAATTGGCATATCCGAACTGCTGGAGCCAGTGCCTCGTAATGCATGTAGCAGGAACAGAGAGATACGGGACGAGGGACTCGGTAAAGATACATATCAAGGTTGCAGTCGTTATTGCCAGTGCTATTCGGCTTTTTTCGAAATATTTAATAGGGCCGAATGACGTGTGCTTGTCACGTTTCTTTGATTCATTGATAAATAGGCGAAAATATAAGTCGAGAAAAAATCCGCCGTTCTTCCGGGAGCGGGACTCGAACCCACATCTCCGCATAACCGGTGCGGTGCGTTCGCCATTACGCTATCCCCACAGCGGCTTCTCTCTCGACTTTAAAGCGGGGGTTTATATTTACAAGAGCTCTGAGGCCGGTCAACTAGCGCCGCCCCTCGACTACCGCGGGAGACGTAGAACGTCTTAAGACCTTTCTCAGCGGCCGCCACGTAGAACGTGGTCGGAGGTCGGGGTTAGCATTGGCATATCCGAACTGCTGGAGCCAGTGCCTTGTAATGCATGTAGCAGAACAGAGATACGGGACGAGGGACTCGGTAAAGATACATATCAAGGTTGCTTTCGTTATTGCCAGTGCTATTCGGCTTTTTTCGAAATAATAAATAGGGCCGAATGACGTGTGCTTGTCACGTTTCTTTGATTCATTGATAAATAAGCAAAAATATAAGTCGAGAAAAAATCCGCCGTTTTTCTGGGAGCGGGACTCGAATCCACATCTCCGCATAACCGGTGCGGTGCGTTCGCCATTACGCTATCCCCACAGCGGCTTCTCTCTCGACTTTAAAGCGGGGGTTTATATTTACAAGAGCTCTGAGGCCGGTCAACTAACGCCGCCCCTCGACTACCGCGGGAGACGTAGAACGTCTTAAGACCTTTCCCAGCGGCCGCCACGTAGAACGTGGTCGGAGCTCGGGGTTAGCAATTGGCATATCCGAACTGCTGGAGCCAGTGCCTCGCAATGCATGTAGCAGAACAGAGAGATACGGGACGAGGGACTCGGTAAAGATACATATCAAGGTTGCAGTCGTTATTGCCAGTGCTATTCGGCTTTTTTCGAAATATTTAATAGGTCCGAATGACGTGTGCTTGTCACGTTTCTTTGATTCATTGATAAATAAGCGAAATATAAGTCGAGAAAAAATCCGCCGTTTTTCCGGGAGCGGGACTCGAACCCACATCTCCGCATAACCGGTGCGGTGCGTTCGCCATTACGCTATCCCCACAGCGGCTTCTCTCTCGACTTTAAAGGGCTGGTGAAGTGGTTTTGAAAGTGGGTAAATGTTTTGTTTTTTACAATTAGTATGTTGGATAGTTTATGACTGTAAAAAAATTTTCTTCATATCTCGCTTGGGGACTGAGATATTCGTCGATAAAGTTGACCCGACGCCCCGCCCACCGCTCGCGGCTGTGGCGCCGGAAGAGCGAGAAACCGAGAGGCAGCGACCGGAAGTAGCGTCATATTCGAAAGACGGCCAGCGGCGCGCGCCGCCGCTTCGCTGTGTCCCAGTTTTCTCAGCGAAGTTCCGAATTAAGCAGACGTGCAATGTGCCCTTTATTATTCTCAATTGTGTAGAGTTGCTACCGCGTCGATTTTTCAACCGTAATGCTGCTGTGTGCTTCCCTAAAGCGACTCCTAGATACCAGAAATTTTCTACCCGAGCGCCCGTGGCTACTACATTGCCTTCACGAGTAGTCGCGGGGCCGGCCGTGTCGTCGGGTGCTCTGGCTTCATACGCGAAGACTGGCTCGAACAAATATGCAGGTACCGCTAGTTCCTGACCCATTATTAAGGGGATTAAAAATTCGTGGGACCGCAGCGCTCAGGGCTTCGCGAACTTCTTGCTCGTTTTGCCGATCGACGTTGTTGGCTGTGACGGAAACTGAGCTGAGTAGCTAGATTTTAAGAAGAAATCAAGCAAGCTGTAAGCATGAAGCGTTTTCTGCGCGCGGAAGCGCTCCGCACACTCGCCGGGTCGTGCATTCCCGTAGGGCGCACGAAACGGCTTGCACGCACCACGCACGCCGCGGCAGCGAACGCTCTTCGCTGCCGGCCAGAATCAAGGCCGTCGCCAAAAGCAAGTGAACGTGCGAGAGAGTGGATGAATATGTGGTGAAAAATTGTGCTAAGGATGTCATCCAAGGTGATTTTGAAAGAGGTGATCGAATTTATCGCGATGCGGAGCACCGACCGGTCGCGCAGCGCGTCGTCGGCAGCAAACCTGCCCGAGCACGAGATGCGCGAGAGGCCGACGGATGGCGTTACCTGCGCGCAAGAATGAACATAGCACCGATGGCTAGAATGACTATCAACGTGAAAATAAGGTTCGCACGCTAGAAAAGGGATGATAGTGCGGTGGAAAAACTGTTTTTAAGGATAGTCATTCGCGATTGTAGAGGTAGCAGTGACCAAATATCGGTCTCGGTGCTAAGCATAAAGTTCCCAACCTCCGAGGCGATCGCAACCGAAGCCGGCTGGAGCTGTTCGGGAAGGTGTTTTTCTAAAGTTCATTGGCGACAAGTGTGCTGCGTTTTTGGTTCCGCTACCTTTAGGGTGACCACAACAGTTCGGTTCTCCTATTCTAAAACTGCGTTGTGCAGCACTGACACGTTCCGCTGACCGGCCGCGCAGCGACCCGGCACCAGCACCTCCGCGCGACGCAGCGACCGGCCGCTCGCTAGCTGCTGCTTGTACGCATCGCAGGCCGCTGCACACAGCTTGTTGTACCGCCTGCCCGAATGCAAAAACAAAGTCGCACATGCGAAGAAGGGGATGATAGGTGTGTCGAAAAATGTGCCAGGAGTTGTGACTAGCGCTGGTGGTAAAAGCGGCGAACCAATATCTGCACAACTTCCCTGCACCCGAGTAGCATAAGTCGGCCATGAGTCGTCGGGGGAGAACCTCTTTCTCAAGCTCGCCGCGAGCGAACTTGTTGCGCTTATACTTCCCTCAGGCTCTCATATTCTAAGGAAAGATTGTGTGAACCCTCCATTCACCAGAGGTCCTTCGGGTCCGTATCTGGACGGGAACAGAATGAGATCGATGAAATCTTCAGGCCGAGCAGTCACGGCAGCGCCGGCATTTCCGATTATGACGTCATCTGCAGCCGGCCAATCCTGAAAGGCAGCCAGCGCTCTGACCGCGCCGCCGGGCAGGCGTCGCTTATTTTGACGAAAAAGATGGTTTGGGTGTATTTACACATAAAATAAACACGTTTTTCGAATTCAGCGTCAAGAAAACCATAAAGTAATGCCCCCAACAAAATTTTTTTTGAAAAGCTCTTCACCAGCCCTTTAAAGCGGGGTTTATATTTACAAGAGCTCTGAGGCCGGTCAACTAGCGCCGCCCCTCGACTACCGCGGGAGACGCAGAACGTCTTAAGACCTTTCCCAGCGGCCGCCACGTAGAACGTGGTCGGAGGTCGGGGTTAGCAATTGGCATATCCGAACTGCTGGAGCCAGTGCCTCGTAATGCATGTAGCAGAACAGAGAGATACGGGACGAGGGACTCGGTAAAGATACATATCAAGGTAAGGTTGCAGTCGTTATTGCCAGTGCTATTCGGCTTTTTTCGAAATATTTTAATAGGGCCGAATGACGTGTGCTTGTCACGTTTCTTTGATTCATTGATAAATAAGCGAAAATATAAGTCGAGAAAAAATCCGCCGTTTTTCCGGGAGCGGGACTGGAACCCACATCTCCGCATAACCGGTGCGGTGCGTTCGCCATTACGCTATCCCCACAGCGGCTTCTCTCTCGACTTTAAAGCGGGGGTTTATATTTACAAGAGCTCTGAGGCCGGTCAACTAGCGCCGCCCCTCGACTACCGCGGGAGACGTAGAACGTCTTAAGACCTTTCCCAGCGGCCGCCACGTAGAACGTGGTCGGAGGTCGGAGGACGTGGTCGGAGAACGTGGTCGGAGGTCGGAGGAACGTGGTCGGATATGTATCTTTACCGAGTCCCTCGTCCCGTATCTCTCTGTTCTGCTACATGCATTACGAGGCACTGGCTCCAGCAGTTCGGATATGCCAATTGCTAACCCCGACCTCCGACCACGTTCTACGTGGCGGCCGCTGGGAAAGGTCTTAAGACGTTCTACGTCTCCCGCGGTAGTCGAGGGGCGGCGCTAGTTGACCGGCCTCAGAGCTCTTGTAAATATAAACCCCCACTTTAAAGTCGAGAGAGAAGCCGCTGTGGGGATAGCGTAATCGCGAACGCACCCGCACCGGTTATGCGGAGATGTGGGTTCGAGTCCCGCTCCCGGAAAAACGGCAGATTTTTTCTCGACCTATATTTTCGCCTATTTATCAATGTATCAAAGAAACGTGACAAGCACACGTCATTCGGCCCTATTAAATATTTCGAAAAAAGCCGAATAGCACTGGCAATAACGACTGCAACCTTGATATGTATCTTTACCGAGTCCCTCGTCCCGTATCTCTCTGTTCTGCTACATGCATTAGGAGGCACTGGCTCCAGCAGTTCGGATATGCCAATTGCTAACCCCGACCTCCGACCACGTTCTACGTGGCGGCCGCTGGGAAAGGTCTTAAGACGTTCTACGTCTCCCGCGGTAGTCGAGGGGCGGCGCTAGTTGACCGGCCTCAGAGCTCTTGTAAATATAAACCCCCGCTTTAAAGTCGAGAGAGAAGCCGCTGTGGGGATAGCGTAATGGCGAACGCACCGCACCGGTTATGCGGAGATTTGGGTTCGAGTCCCGCTCCCGGAAAAACGGCAGATTTGTTTCTCGACCTATATTTTCGCTTATTTATCAATGAATCAAAGAAACGTGGCAAGCACACGTCATTCGGCCCTATTAAATATTTCGAAAAAAAGCCGAATAGCACTGGCAATAACGACTGGAACCTTGATATATATATATATATATATATATATATATATATATATATATATATTGTAACGTGGCGGCACGACAGATGACAGGAACTATGGCGAAGAGTGATGAATGGTCTATTTACAGTATTCACAAGATGGCGATCACATAGCCAGCGCAGGGACCGCCATTTCCTTATTCGTCGTCGTCGTCGCTGGTCCTTTGTAATGGCTCTGAGTGGTATTGACCACCGCTATGCCCCGTTACATTAACCCCCGGTCGAAGGCGACCGTCCCGGTCGAAGCTGCGGCATGGTGAGGATGGTGATGCAGATGACCAATGCGAGAAAATACGAGAAAGAACCGCTTGCTGCCACGGATGAAGGTGATGGGTTTGGTAAACACCGGCCCGTAGCTGCGATGTCCGCAAGGCAACGACGAACCGCTGAGGGGTTGTCACCACGTCGGGCCACAGGGCTGAGGACACGTCATCGTCGTCTGGTCACATATCGTCAGGTCTTGGCGGCTCTGGATCGGCTCGTCACGGGCTGTGGACACGGGGGGGCGAGGGGGGGTTGTCCTCGAGTGCTAATAGCGGCGGGGCTGGGGCTGCCCGGCGCGGTTTAGGCCCCCTCGATGATTGCGCCGATGCTGATGAGGAGCGAAGCTGGAGCCGGGACGGGGATGGACCCGCACGCTCCACCAAATGTAACGTGGCCGCACGACAGATGACACGAACTATGGCGAAGAGTGATGAATGTTCTATTTACAGTATTTACAAGATGGCTATCACATACCCAGAGCAGGGAACACCAGCCCCTTTTTCGTTTTCGTCGTCGCTGGTCCTATTTGTAATGGCGCTGAGTGGTATTGTCCACCGCTATGCCCTGTTACAATATATATTGTAATGATCAGGAGTCAAACTAGTATCTCGCACCAGACCTACGACTCGCTCCGTTGCACGTTGCCACAATTGTATTTCCAACACAAAGACGAGACCACGAAATGAAAGACTGGCGAATAGTTCCCAGCACCCAACACACCCAGAAGGGCAGTTACGCCAAACACAGTCTCTGGAGAATGTCCTCTCGGCGTCCTCACCAACCCCAGTCCCGGCTCGGATGTCAGCGTCGGTGACTGGCCGAGACTGCTGGAGAAGTTGAGTTCCTCGGGCCTACGCCCCGAGGCAACCGGGCCACCAGGGCTGTTTGAGCGCTCCTCCGGACGAAGGACGAGAGGTACTCCGTGTCTTCTCGCCGGCCCTGGAGATACAAGACGCGGCCCGAATCACTGATCGGCAGTTTCGGTTACCCGGTCCCCTCCTTGTGCCTCGGTCTTCCTCCTCTTCCCACAGCCTGATCCAGCCATATGACCGTCCTAGGGGTTGGCCACACCGCGTTTCCGTTCACCTTACCACATATATATATATATATATATATATATATGATATCATATATATAGCTATATATATATATATATATATATATATAATATATTATATATATATATTATATATATATATATATATATATATTTATATATATATATATACATATACATATACTTATACAAATATGAGAAAAACTTTGAACAGGTAGCCACGACAATGGTTTCCAATGTTGTAGCAAAGAGTCTTGCTCAGGATTAAATTTTGCCCAGCACGTTTCGGTTTGGGAACGTGCCTGTGTGCAGTTAACTCAAGTCGGTGGCTTCTGCCCTCATCAGGGTTTCCTGGGGCGGAGGGTAACTTTTGCTAATACACCTGTAGCATGCCATTGTGGTCTAGTATCCCGTTGGGCGTGGCGTGGGATCTTCGATGTCGGAATCACCAAATGCTCGATTTGTACCCTGCCCGCCTTTATGTTTCCCTCTATTCCCCAGTGCGCCGGAGCCCACAGGTCACTGTGGTGGATCTTATTTGGGTAATCAAAATGTTTGGGAGCGCCGCGTATACACCGGAGGAGTAGACGGAGTGCGCGGTGGCTTATTCGTCCCTTAAAAAGCGTCGAAAGGCCTCTTGCGAGTACGAAAGTTTTGCAAGTGACGGGGCCATTTTACTGTGACAAACGCCGAGGAGCTAGCTGTCGCTCTGGCAGCGGCGGAAGGCTTTCGGCCGAGCCGTTCAATAGACAAGAAGCATTGTGGCAGCGAAAACATGCTCTAGACAGAGAGCGTGGTAAGGATGAAAAAACGAACGCCCAGCACACTTCATCGTCGATATTTTGTTCGCCATGTTCACCTGGCTATCGTTGTCGTAAGAATAATGGCTGATTAAAATTATTTGGAAATAAGTTTTAGCTTACACTACGTCCTAGATTATTGTGCGGCGGTCCAAGCGCTTTATTGTTTTTGCTTCAGTTCGCACAGTTCTGTTAGTTGGATCACATTCGATACGAACGTAACAATCCCCACAGCACGTTAGTCTCGTCCCGTGGTGATTTATATTTGCGGCAGACGCCGGGGATCTTACATGGCAAGAATGGGAATCTTCCATGGTGGGAATTTTACAAGTGTCCAACAGAATAACTGTAGACACTCATGAGGAAAATGATGATGACGGTGCCGAAAATCGTGGTCTGTTTGTTCATCTCCTCTGCTATATTATTTGCAACTGCACTAGAATATCAATGTGTATCTCTGAATTTGTTTCGCGAAATGAAAGTAAAAATACCTTGTTTGCCATCCTTTTCAGGCGGGATTACACGGTCACCTTACCGGGATAAAGTTACAGAATTGTCACTAAATGATCCCAAGGAAGAATCGTACCGTACAGAGAGAAATGCGAAAGATCATGTGGCAGGGTAATAATCTTAAAAGCGAGCGCGTCCTCCAAAGTTCTCGGGCAAAGGCAGAGAGACTGAATATGCAGCAAGCGTGCTGTCCTCATCCCTGAAACGCAGAACTGGCACTGTGTGCCGTGGAGGTTTTCTAAGTGTACGCTTGATAAGGGTGGCCGCTGGAGACTGCAAATTTCGAAGCCAACCTTTATTTTCCACGTTTATTTTATTTTTCTTCTCCCGTTCTTGTTTTGTTTGGAGCTTCCCAAGGAAGCACACTTTTGCTATGCCTGGTCCGAGTGCAGGGTTTTAATCAAACTGGTACGCGCCTTTTCGCCATCCCGGGTAACGCTTGTCTTCTCATGAAGGAAACTTTCTGCCTAGTTTTCTTTTAAGGCATTTATTGTTTCGCAGCTTTGACTTAATTTATTACGTTCTTTTCTTTACTACAAGGTTCGCACTTTATGTGTGATTTTAAACAACAGTCATGCAGTCCGTATACTATTTGGTTTTAGCTACCCATTCACCTCGCTGTGTACCGCAATCCCACGCGAATATAAAGCGGTTTTTTTGTTATGTTTCAAGAGCTGCTTAAAGGGCCACTGGCCTGAAAAAAAAACTGCGTTGAGGTTAAAAGAACTAGCCTTTGGTAACACACACAGCTTCATTGTAGCTGCAGAATATGTTTTAGAACCAAGAAATTGGCTGAAATATACGAAAAGTTTCAAATTTTGCGCTGCAGTGACCTAACATGGGCAAGAATGGCGTAATATAGGGCAGTGCTAACAGCATAAGTATCAGTGTTTTAACTGCGCATAAGAACACAACTGTTGTGGTCGAACGAAAATAAAGGCCTCGGTACAATTGCCCAATCATGTTTCGTAGCGGTGGTGCACGCAGGCGGCCACTGATGGAAGATACAGGATTGTATGACGTCATAGAGACCGCGCAAGGAAATGTCTGGAGAGTTGCGACTGCTTCATATGTTCTTTTTATTACATGGAGCATTTGTGTGAAGTTTGCGATAAAACTGGTGTCATTGTTATCCGGAAATAGCAGTCCTTTAGATAATCCAACTAGGGCAGCCAGCGTCTTTATGCCCCTTGCAAAAATACCATCTCGATGTCCGTGCGCTAAACTTGGTTTATGCATTGTCGGTCACATTTTCGTGTTATGTGAGGAAGTTCATAATCCAGTAATTCGCCGCAATGTTACTGCTGTGGTAAAAATAAGACTGTTAGTCACGCTTAATTCGGCTTCCAGGATCCCGTCGTGTTGTGGTTATGTAGGGGAGGGCGGTTTTGTTAGCCTAAACTCCGCCTTCGACATGCTTACTGGGGGATTCTGACTTATGAATTGCCTCTTTGCTCAATCCTCGAGTGCCTGTTGTGCGGAGAATGTTGGGTACCTTCACTAGGTATATCGCATAGTCTCTCAAACATTACGGTTGACAGGCGTACGATTTGTTCTCCTCTGTCTGTATCGGCTCCAGAAAGTGAGTTCACGCTATGAACCCACGGATGCTCCGAATCTCGCACCGTTAGAAACACCATAACGATGAAATCAAAATTTCTTTTAATTAAAACACTGTGTTGTGCGTTTAGCAATGATACCAATTTTCGCAAACGTCAAACAAATATTTCAGATCTTATTGCAAAAAATGACGCCGTGGTGACTCCAGGTGCACTAAAATCACCCAGTTATGCTACTTGGCGGTGGCCCAGACGGGTGACTGTCAATCGCTCTCAAAAAGTGTCTGTGGCATCGCAGAGAAATCGCCGGAAAGGGGCCGTGGAGTCGCCAATGCTCCACAGAAATCTCGTGTTGGGCAAGTTAATAGCGAAGGACAATGTTACGGTGATCCTCCGTTTCCCAAGCATGGATGCCTTGTGCATTCCGTCCCTACGTTTTCCGCTACGTATCTCCCCCGGAATTTTTTTCGTTTTCGAGCGAAAGCTTTCGGAGTGGGAGCGAGGGCATTCTGTTATCACATTAAACCATTTCCCTCATAGACCGATTGGTCAGCGAGAAGTTCTGTGAAGATCTCTGGACACAAGGGGTGTGCCTCAAACCGGTCTTCCATTGTGGGTAAACGTTTACTTGAAAACAGCGAAAAAGGAACGGTTCCAGAAAAGAATACAGCGCAAGGATTACAAAGGAGAACAATTAATAATATGCCTTTATCTCATAAGCCTCTTATCGCGACTGTACATTTAGATCGTTCATAGAAGCGTTTACTTTGTGCGTGAAAAATCATAGATTGGGTTCGTTTTTTGTTTGCGAGTAGAGTAGAGTTTTTGCAGGTGTAACGATCCATTGGACGTACTTTCAGCGAAAGTTGGACACACGTCTAGCCTTCCATTTTCTCTCAACTTTCCTAAAGAAGGAACGGTAAATTGTTGTCCTCAAAGCGAGCCCACTCCTCTAATATTTGCCGTGCGAGGACAGGTTTGTGTCTCGGGGTGGTATTCATAGCCAGATCGTCATTCATTGCAGTGCTCAGGCTGTCCTGGTTTGCGGTGCGTCTGCGGAACAATCGGAGGTGTTATCAAATGTTGAACACAGCCTTCTCGAAAGAACTTTTGTTTGATGAGCTGAAATCGGCGGCAAAAAAGGGATGCAACAAAAAACATTGATTCAAAAAAAATCTTGCGGGGTTTGTTAAGATTTGCATCTCGCTAAGAAGAGAAACCGGCGCACAAGTAATTACAAGGCACTGATAATTGTTACGGAACGTCGTAAGCAGAGGGGTAAAGTACGGGACACACATACAAGTACCAAGCATCCGTACAGTGACGGCCGACCACTTATCCTTTGCATCCGTTCCTGTGTCCCGGGATTTGACACGCTCGCTAGAATGTTTCCCACTGTGTTCAAAGTGCGGCTTTAACAAAGAAAATCAATTGTGGTGGAAACGCAGTGTTTCAGCACTCAGTAGACAACAGCCGGTGCATGATTTGCAAGAGGCTGTCGATTCGCGCGCCTTAGCTCTACGAAGCTAAATGGCGCGGGGGCGGTAAAAATGCTTCAAACATGCCGCTCCGCAGTGCAGCCAGAAAGAAGACAATTTCGGCTCAGTGGACGTAAGCTTTTGATATTTCGTTCCTGTTCGTTGCTAGAATTCACGCCGTCGCTTTCACCCAAGAGTTGTATTTGCTCCCTCAATTCTTCCTCCGCGAATGCAGAAAGCGGAGTAGCATAGATGAACAACAGAACGAAGGAATAGAAAAACTCGGATAAAGGAGGCCTGCTTGAAAGCGATGATCGGAGGGGGGCCTTTTTCAAAGATCACTTTCCGCAATTTTGGAAAAAAATTCTTTTTTTTTGTACGGAGATAAACACTGGGAATGCGACGTGCCTTTCCTGCCGGATGGTTTTTCTGTGCACGCGGCAGACCTTGTAGCCTGGGCTCGCAGAGCTTAGCGTGATACATTTCTTTTTTACTTTGCTCGTTTCTTGTTGTTTAACGTTTCTACTACCGTTCCTTGCTTGAAGTTAAGGCGATTGTTCCTGTGTTTTCTAACCATTTCACATTTTCAGCGTGAACACTTCCAGGTTTTTTGTCAACTCCTAACGACGTTCCTTTTAAGCCTCCCAATTTACGTCGCATGCCTTTTTTTCTGTTCTCGTTTCGTAGCACCTTTTTCGGTCACACTTCCTGTTTTATTTCCCTCTCCCCTAAAACGAAAATTACGGCTTTGAGTTTTGTCAGCTAACGCTTTAACACGTCATAAACCCGGAGAAGCCGGCTGAAAAACGAGAGCGGCGCGCCACTCGAGGGAGCCCGAAAACTGTGTTGGCTGGCGTACTGTATACGCTGTTTTGGGATGACGTTTCTGGGTTTTCCAGCCGCTGGGAATGTTTTAGCTATTAGGAATTATTCTGCTCCTCTTTCAAGGTGTTTGGGATTGTGTTTTCATTCTTTTTCCTCTCCCAAGCCCTCCTTCTTCTCATTTTTGCACATGTGTGTTAAAACGTAAGCCCCTTATTTTCCTGGTGTAGTGGAAAAAAGGGAAGGGGAATGCCATAAATTCTGCTGTTCTCTCTAAGCGTTGAATTTTAGCCAGGCTGGAAAATGTCGGCTTCGTTTCATAATACTGCACAGTGCACCGTAAGTATTTTCTTTCTGTGGATAAATGATTCTACCCAGGTATACGGAAGCGGGGAAAACTGCTTGGGGAACTGAAGTCTGCTTACGTGCATGGAACACAAAAACCTCCCGATAATTTTAACAACTTTGATTATTGCTACATCGCAATAGCCTCTTCTTCATTTTTTTTGCTTCGTTATTTCGGCGTGAAATACTTCGATTGACTTCTTTTCTCCTTCACCACCTTTCAGTCTCTTTCTTCCTTTTTATTTCTCCTTCTGAAAGCACGTCAGCATGTAGACTGGCACACGTAACTGCTTAACTGGAATCAGGGTTCTGCGCAGCTGGTGGGCACGTTTTGTACTCACGTGCCACCCCGTTCACGTGTCACGCGGCACGCAGTATTTTGTAACTTTATTGTTTCAAAACCTTAGTCGCGTGATTTTTGGGAGGCGACCACCCAATGCTTACGACTCCTGGCGATTCCGCAAGTATGTATACGCCGAGAATAAAGGAACAATAACGACGACCGCTTTTTTAGAGGTACGGTTGGCATTTAAAGCATAGGGGCTTGCTTTTTGCAAGGCGGATGTTTGTTGCGCCCTTAATTCACTCTTTTATTGCCGAATCAGGTCGTTTACCAGATTAATGAAACGAATTAGCCAAAATTATTTCTTCGAACGGAAAAATAATGACTGTTTCATCGGTGTTGAATTTAATTTCTTTTTTTTTTGGGGGGGGGGGGTACTGAAAACTGTTAACATCCGTTTGCCAACAATTTTCTCAATTCGATTTTCTTAGTTTTAATTCCCAACCTTCTTCAACGATGACATCATATTCCGACATACCATCCCCTAGAGTTGATACGTGCCATTATTATCATGGGTCCAACCAACCAACCAACCGACCGACCGGCCGACCGACCGACCGACCAACCAGAACCAACCAACCATGCAAACCGACCACCGACCGACCGACCGACCGACCGAACCGACAAACCAACCAAGTCGTTGCAAGTCGTTATAACAAAAACAATTATTTACGAGTAAAACTTGGAGTTTGAAGTGCCAGATCTTCATAATTTTTCACTTGTTTAAGTTCTCTGTCACTCGCTCTACGATTATGAGGTGACTTGGTATTCTCAACACCAGCGGTGCGAAAAAAGACAAAAAGAAACTGGCTGCCTTGTGCATGTTTTGTGCGCGCTTGTGGATCGTTATGAATTTCATCACTAACAATTGCTTTTTTTGCCCATTTTAACTATGAAATGAAATTTTCGCCAAGAACGAAACATGGCAGCAGTGGCGACACCAAAACATGGTGGGCGAACGCGGAAACTTTCAACTGCCTTTGAGAATGGTCGCGTAGATCGATAGAACTCCTTCCAGTTCGAATGACAATTTAAAGTTGGAAGGTCATTCGAGTAAAATGTCCTTCCAAACGTTCGTGTAGCACAGGCATTAGATAGCTTGAAGCGAGGCGACGACAAGTGGCCATTGTATTGCGGAGGTGCTCTCGATGCCCAATTCCTAGGCCCTGGGTTTGAATACCGAACAATACCCCAACTGTCTTGTGTATTTAATTTTATTAACGTGAAGTTTCGCATGCCTCACTGGTGGTGTTGAACGAAAAGCCCACTGCGGGAACACCAAATGTACGCAATAAATGACGACCACGATGGTAAAACGAAAACACACAAGTAAAAAAAACACAAAAACGCTTCCAGTCGTCGGAATCAAACCTCGGTACCTCGCGTATGAAGCCGACCGACAGACATCTGATTGCGCTATTCCGACACTCTCGAAGCAGTTCAGATTTCGGACCTTGACTTTCACTCAGGTTTACGGGGGAAAGCTCCACATTTTAACCAAGTTTCTCTTAAAAAGGGGCCTCGATATGTCCGTTTTGCGGCGTCAGCTATTTCTCGTGAACTGTCTTTCGGCCTCACCGGACCTCGGAGTTCGCATTTAATGCCTTCTCATTAAAAACAGTGTCATTGACGGAAGCCAAATAGGAACCTTCCGACGTGAGGTAGACTGACAGTTTCTGCGTCCACGCTGCCATCACGCCGTCCCATTCTCTTGCTCATTTTAAGGCCTGTTAGGCCTCACGGTGCCACAAGATTGCCTGCTCGCCTGTTGCTCTCGCTACTGCGCTAGAGGGGATTGCTGTGCGTCCTATGGGATGCATTAGCTGCAATCTTATTGGCTAGCCCGAAGTAGGTCCCTATCTCGACGTGTCTAACCCGAACATCCCTTTTTATTCTACAGTTTTGTGTCATCAGGTAGGGACGAAGCCGAGTTTACCGTGGGTGAGGAGGGGTGGAGACGTCGATACCTTTTTTCCTTTAGTTTCTTCCACACGCCATTGTCGTAAAGGCCAAGCGTATGGGTCCCACGGGGGAAATCGCTTTGTTATTTCGTCAAGATTGAACCCAGTTAGAGGTGGCCGTATATACGCCAGGCTTTACCTCCGACCTTGGGTTCCCCCCCCCCGTATTTTTCCACGCGGACGCTAACGCCCTGGAAGAAAAACCGCCGCGCTTCAATGGTCAGCGGTGATCCCCTGTCCGGAAAGAGTTGCTCAAGTAAATGGTTTAGCCGGAGCGACCAAGTGTCGACGGGTATTTACGGCCATTGCCGGCGGCTCTATTTACGGCGCGTTGCTCAGCATAGGACCGAGAAACTGCTGTGTCTTAAAGAAACAGCCACGGAGCGCTGTTTCACGGCTGATGAGTTTCACGGCTGATGGTACCGATCTTACAGGGAGACACCCCGGCAACGGCACTAGTAAAGGAGCACTCACTTTTCTTTGACATTGATTTGTGTTTTGTGGCTTCATAACCATTTGTTTTGTACTGGAAGAGAGCCGTACTCAAGCGGGTGGACCTTTTTGTTGACACGAATAAACTTTTGGCATCGGACAGAAGGGATAACTTAGTTATCTGATTTTAATGGGCGCTTATATATTTTTGGAGCGGTTTAATAAGAATGCTGTTGGAAGCTTTTCTTCCAAATATTCCTGGACACTTCTACACGAAAAGAATACAGAAAGAAAGGCGAATGAAAGCGGCAGTTCTTTTGGCGCACGGTGCCTCCATTCGGCGCAATCGTTGGAAGGGCATTGCATTGAGAAGCGTGTAATGAACACTTATTCTACAGTGGCTACCGAACGTGAAGAAAAAAGGGCCGGTGAAAGGGGGGGACCTAACCGTTCTTTTGTACAGCCGCACAGCTAAACACTCATGCAAGATGGGGCCACGTTACGAAGCGCAAAATGTTCCGCGTGTTTTCTTGATTTAAGAAGTGATTACATTCGCGCTTCCTGTGTGATGAAGGAACAGTTCGAAATTGCCTGTAGATGGTGGAATAAAGAACACCTCGTTAAAATAGTACAAAACGATTTATTCCGCATCCTGTCGCAACTCTGAGATCCGCGAGCAAGCTGGCCCTACGATTTGCCACTTTCCCCGTGCGGCATTTTCGACGAGTGTTTTGGCCAAACAGGTGAAATAAAAAAGAATGAATTGTCCAGGAAATTCACTAAATGAAATACACGGCGCCCAGATAGTGCACATATTCTGGCACGCAGTGCGGCTTCACTGAAATGCTCGCCAGGTCCTGGAAACCCTAATATTCCTGTTTTGTCACTTCGAGGGTTTGCGTCCCGTCCTTTCGTTCGTTTATCTAGTTCTTTTTTGTATGTTTTTATATCCAGGGAACACCCTCTCAGCGGTTTTGGACTTTCTGTTCGTATTCTTCAATTTTCAGTGGCCATCCGGTCAAGTACGCATTTGTCACCCTGCTCTCGCCTGCCTAGGGAGTCGGAAGCCGTCTGCATTAAGCGTTGTCCGATGAATGGAAAGTAGAGGAGCTTTTGCACTTTGTAAAATACCGGTGGATATAAAGATTAAAAAAAATGCAGCACTTCCACAAAACGTGAAAGCCGTCAAGTGGGGTGCAGTGATTTGCGAGAAATGTTGTGGCGGCCTCTTGTGACTAGTTTCAACACCATCCTGGCTTTGATACCGCAAGTAGTCACTAGAGAGCGCCGCAGCGCATGGAAAAAGGCTATAAAGACTCTAGATTGAGTGTACATTAATTTGGTGTAATCAATGCATTATTCGCAAGCGCTAAATTTTCCTCGTATTTTATATTATGATGTACTTTTTTGCGGCCAAGCAACGGCAGCCTCAATGGTAACGGCGCCACGCGAAGATAACCCCCATGACTTCGCACGCGAAAAACCTGTGCTAGTCTGGCGCAATGGGACTGACATCGGCTTCGTAACCGGAGGGACCCATGTTTGATGGCGACCAGGGGCAGCGGCGATCTTTTCGAAGCCTCTGTTTGGGTGCATGGCTCGGAATTACAAGTTAGCCACGACGACAAGCCGGGCCCCTGAAGTGTTTACTTTGCGATCAGGGTGGAGATTGGCCGCGCGTCAACGAGCTACCGGAGGAGGGAAATTTGGAGCCGTATTTACCGAGAAGCCTGGGACGAGAAATGGCTCCGTAATTTGAGCAAGCACTGAAGTTTTTTTAATGAAGGGCCATCACTCTCTCTCGCGAGTGAATTATGAGTAAATAATTCGAAACTAATACAAGGCAGTACTATTAAAAGGCGCGATTTTGTGAAGAAATATTTGGCGAGGTTTCATCTCCGATGGGGTACTTTTTTAAAGCGTGGCGTGGTATATTGACGGACGGATTAAACAACACATCGCGTTCTTTCCGCACACCGGTTGCCAATCGCTGAATATTTTTCTGCTTCATGGCTGTTAAACATGTCCGCTACACGTAAATAACGTAAAGTGGCTTTCGCACTTCAAACCAAATTTCACTGTCAAGGTTTACAAGGGGCTGTTGGTCCTCGGTTTCTGGAATATGTTCCTGCTGCCCCTCAGCGTCTCTATAGATATAGTGTACAGACATAGAAAAAGGAGGAATCACCATTGTCACCTCGTGTCGTCACACTTCTTGGACATGTGGTTTGAAGTCACGGGATTCGTTAAAATCACGAAGTTTTACGTTTTACTCTCTTATGTCTGGTGAAGTCTTCGTTCTTGCTAAGGCCCACTAAATAAAGCACAAACACGCTTCGAATCCCTTACACTGCTCCATACGTGCTGCGAAAAAAACCCCGAAAGAACAGTCTGTGTGTCACAGCTTACGTAAAAAATTGAAGCTGAAGCTTGGTCAACTGGGCTTTAAACGCACTTGTGTCATGTAAAACTGTCATTAAAGAGACCCTACGACACGTTTTGTAACTTTTCTTCAAATCACTAGTGCTTTCAGAGCATACTCAAGAAATAAAGCGAGTACTTAAAATAGGAGGTCACAAACTACTCATCCCTTAATTGCCCCTCTATGCCAATCTGAGAACTTTGAAACCTGCTCAAATGATTCTTCTCTCTTTACCGGTCTCGGTGTGCTTGAAGCGCTCAAATCAGGCCATCGAGCGGTGTAGCGGCTATTGGATTGCTTCATTTAAGTTTCAGCAATAGACGCATTCGGTGGCCATTTGAAAAACAAGTATAGAGCAAAGGAGCATCGGAGGGCGTATCTACTCCGACGAGCAAATCACGCAGTGCCACGCAGTGCAGGTGATAACTATAGCTATAAGAATGCTTCCACACAAGAATAAAAGTGTGAAAGTGTTTATCAAAAAGGTGTTAGAGTCCTTTTAAACTAAAAGGCACACTTCCCGGATAACTGAACAGCCCAATTACGCTCTTGTAAAGTGATAACAATGCGTCCAGTTCGCTTCTGGTCTTCAGCATCATGGTGACACGAAAGGTAGTTGTTGTGGGATTGTGATTGCCAGATTAGTGGTAGCCGCAACTTTTACTGGTGTCGCGAAAGCGAGTGATCTATCTTCTCGCTGCTTTCTACACCTGGCCGGCATATCGTACACCAGCGAGCTTCCCTGCAACAACGACTGCAAGAAGAAGAAGACTTTACTTTTCGAGCAGACCGTGTCACATTGCCTGCTGACGGGGAAGGAGCTAAAGGCATTGAGTGCCTCACGACGGCTCCTGACCCTTTGGAGATCACAAAGAGGAGTTCACAACAGAGGACACGTTTCAATCAAATGTTGGAAAGACAGGGCAGGAAGGAGGGCGTAACTGTAGAAGTGAGGTGGTTTTTCGTAGCGTGTGCATGAAACCTGTTTTAGTCCTTCTTCATTCTTATCGCCCTCCAGGTATCCTTCCCAGCACCCAAAGTCAACAGCTTCGTGAACACATGTCGACACAACACATCTTTCCCTATAGACGACAACGCTAAATAATAATGCCGCGTGCACTTCCTGGCACGTTTTCTTGCCTTTTTTTGTTTGTTAGCTGAAAAAATGTTACAAGTTCTAGATGGAGACAAGAGGACATTTCTTATCACGCGTGCTAGCACATGTCAACGAAAGTGGTAACTGCGACAGAGTAATCAATCAGAAACCCGCCTCGCGCTCGACGCTACTCCCGGCTTTAGCTTCGGCGGCGCTGAAATGTCACGTCAGGTGCAATCAGCGTCACTTCCGGAACTCAGGGAAGCTACCCTTCCTTCGGCCTGCACAGAACCTCTTTCCTCGTCGGGGAAAGAGCAAATCTAGGAGACAAATGTCCCCGCGATGATAAATAGCCAGTGGGCACGCCATTCGCTTGGTTTAGAGGCACTGTTCTTGTTGTGTGGCGTTTCAATCCTATTTTTTTCGCCCTTTAGCGAGGGCGGACACACGAAGGGCTTCGTCACAGTCCCAAGTTCTCTGAAAAACGTGGAGGTGGACTCGATGAGACTAATGTTCGCCCGCTATGTCGTCTCGTCCTTAATGATTTCGCCCGGTACGGAGTGGCGTCGCGGTTCATTACTTTTCTTTTCCCCTGCTCAGTGACAGCGAGTGCTCTTGTCTTTTCAAGTGTGTTTTGTTGCATTTGCGCCATTGCGTACGTGTTTTCTCCGACGTCGGAAATGTACGCTCGACCATATTTTACCGGAGACGCATAGTTGCCGGGGAATTAGTTTTCGAAAAGCCGCCCCGACGAAGGAAATGGACTCGTCGGAGATGAACCACTCCAGCCGATAAGCGGTTGAGACTATTTTGTTTCAGCTATGATGTAGTCCTTCCGACGACATACAGTTACTCATGGTCTAAATAAAGATTCGAATTTTTACAGCGCGCTTTTCGTTTGAGCAAGGGATGAACGCGATAGGCACTTATTTCGGGGGCAAGACTGATAAGTAATGGTATCTATTCGATGCGGGCATACATTTCTTCTTTTTGCTTTCAAGGTGTTGAACATTCTCTTCGTTCATAACTAATGGCTTTTGCTTTCGGATACACGGTGTGAAGTGGGGGTCAATGGTGCCAGGAGACCATCGGGGTCGAATGTTATGGTGAGCGCCATTCTGGATGAACTGCGGCCTGACAGCTGGCGCGTACATTTGACGAAAAGTCTGGAAACTACGATGTTTTTCGTGTGTATAAAATGTGCGTCGTTATCAGACTAGCGGAGATCATACGCTAGCTATGGCTTTACCCTAACCGGGAATGATGACATTAAGATTTAATCCTATTGCAGTTATGCACTGCAATGCAAGGCAGCAGGCGAGGTCAGTATACGAAAATTGGGAGCGGTGGCACATTCCTTTATGTGGCCTAATTAGAACGAGAAATGCATGCTGCAAGCATTGCTTTTTTATTTTAATGGCATTGCTAAAATGGTCTTATAAAACAGTGCAGTTTGCAAATACGCCCAGAAAGACAGTCAGAAAGATACACTCCGTAAATCAGCAAGGTTCTGCATGTCGTTCAGAAATATAATTTTTCTTATCATTGTGGTGATAGTAATGGTTATAGGGGTGATGAAGACGGTAACTTCTATTTCGTTCACTTCTCCTACTCATTCCCCTCATCGGCATCGGTTCACATGCTGTTACTATTTTTTAAAACCGATGGCGACCGGGTGTTATCGCAAAGCCTTTATTGGTGCTAGCTTTTGGTGAACTCAACTGAGTCACTAGCGCCGATGATACTGCCGCGTCTTTTGGCTTTAACTATCTTTTACGTTATATCGAATTTCTAAGGTTGACCATTTTGCGAGGCCTATTTCCAAGGCAATGTAGGGAAGCTTACGATGACCGGTTATTATACTAGTTTTTTTAAATGCAGAGCATTTCAGTAACTCATGATGTCACCCGCGTTGACGCCCGTAGTCCGCACCGTCGTTGTCCCTACTATATATAAAAAAAATACTATCCGGCGCCCGGTTTCGATCCCTCGACCCTGCGGGCGGAACGCATGTACATGGTGCTCTACCCACTGCGCCACAAAGCCGACACAGAGTGGGCCGCTACGAACGCGCCTTATATCGTTGACTCATTCAAATTACTGCTGACGAGCGCTCTCTCGTCAGCAGTTGCCACAAGTGCAACAACATTAACGTAACGCAAACTACTTAACGTCGTGCGCCCCCGGAAATGCTCCATTTGATCGTGCCCCTCGCGAGGGGAATGTTACACTGCATCTTCTCTCGGTCGCGGGACCCGTGGCGCCATCTGGCGGAGGCGCGGCACAACTCGTAGCACTTTCTTTGCAAAACCGCCTCGAAAGAGCGGCTTATATGAAATAGGGATGACGCGCTTTTCTAGCACGTTCACGCAGATGGCACGAGCCGGCGGCGAGGGACACGTGCCCGGTACGGTGTTGCGCTGGGACCGCCTTGGCGAGGACGGGATCTCATTCTTTCTTGCGTGGGGCGTAGGTTGTTCGAACGGGGCCACTGGCTGTGCGATGTCGTCTAACGTAGGTACCATCGGCATACAGCAGGCGGTCACAGGTCAGCATTACTCGAGAGCGGGTTTTGCTACCGTGTGGAAAGGCTGGCTTCGTACCCGCATACGGCAACGTTCTCGTCTCGCACTTTCTGACAGTGCAGTTCAACTCTGTCAACTCTACTTCATGTACGTTGTCGGCCCAAGAAATTCAGGGCTTTCGGATACGCCACACCGCCAGCAGTGGCAGCACCAGCGGCTTCCGCAAGAGCGAACAAAAAATTCTTTTTCAGCGAAAGTTGTGCATGGGGAGCTTAGGGTTTCGAGTTGCCATTCTTCCGACCCATAAGCGTCTCGTAAAGATAATGTCACTTTATGCACATATGCATCACGAAACTCCCAACTTTGCGAAGGAGTACGGGATAGTGTTGAAGGTTAGGTGAAATGAAGTGCTGTAAGAATACTTTAGGTCTAGTCGTTCTGGTCAAATGAAAGCTTCTCTTTCTCTTTCTTACTACCTCATCTCTCACTAAATATTGTGGTTACTGAGTCGGTGTTCAGGCCCTCTAAGCTAAGCAACGTGAGGCACATATCCTTTCGGGGATGGACAATGAAGGTGAGCGGATAAGAAGAGTAGTTCTTTGAGAGTATGCAGCCGCAAAGGTCTACGACCAGTGTCACAAATGCGTCACTTGGGTGTCCTGTTCTGTGGCTAAGAGTACAAAGATGCCTCTGATTATTCGGAGCTGCAGCTATTGCTACAGCTTTCAGTAGGAAGAAAACCCATCTCCCTATACAGCACATGACTGGTCGCGAATATTATTAACGGATCAAAGGGATCAACTGTGTCAACTGGTCAAGTGTTGTCTCCTTTAGGAACGATCATTGGATAAATCTGGAGCAGAATCTGCTTCAGGCGTAGCATATATGTTAGTGGAGCCGGCCGTTTCGGCTGGTATTGACGACGACGACAGCGTCTTGGACACATGCCAGGTGATTGCACATGGTGCAAAAGAAAGCGCGGGCACATGATCATGTATCGATTGGTCCCATTGTGGCTCTCCCGATAAAGAAGAAGAGGTAGGCAGCACATGGGATGCCGTTGGCTGGGGCCAGCCAATGAGAGCCCCATGGGCGAAGAGCAGGGATGCCCAGCTGGAACGGGGGAATTCCCGGAGGGGTGGACGAAGAAGGATCGGGGAGCGCCACGTCCAGGTGGAAGACGTGAGTGGTGAGTATTCAAAAAAAGAAGGAAGCTCACACTAATGCGTAAGACTTGAAGGTAGCGAAGCTGTTCGCAATAGTAGCGTTTTTCATCTTTTTTTTCTCGTTTTTTTACGCCGTTTTTAGGCCTCGCCGTTGTACGAGGTACCACAGGTGGATGTTCGTTTTTTCTATCGCACACGGTTCTGCGTAGCACGTGGTCTTGTGGCCGTTCTTCGTGGGGCGCTTATCGCTGTGGTGGCGGCCTCTTCACCTTCCTCCGCCCCGTCTCACGCACGGGTTCCGCGCACGTCTAATTTTTCTCCTCGCCTATAACTTCCCGTTATAGGGCCGCTGCGCAGTTGCGGGTGCATGGCGAAGGGAGTGTGGTTTGACCTCTAGCGCTCAAGTGCAAAACTGGTCACCCATCGAAGACTGCCCCGAGGTAGCGCAGTCTACCTTGCGCTGCAAAACACGTGCTGCTATACAATATAAGAAGTCATGAACTAATGGACCCCTACGCTAACAATGTAACTTGTCGTAACGCCACAGTGAGATCGGTGACGGAAGTTTCCGGCAAAACGACAAGTACAAGTACGCCGACGACTACAGGCGTAAATGTTTTGAGCCGCTTTGCTTCGGATGCGGGGATCATAGCCGCTTGGACACAGGTATTTTTGGAAATCCATGGGGGATTCAGGCATACTACCGATGATTATTACAGACTGCCATAACATAAGAGACAAGGGTCTTCCGTGGGACTGGTGATGTCAGCTGAACAAAGTGACTAGCTTCTTACGCCGCCTGAATGCAGTAAAAACTATTGTGACAATAATGATGGTGCGTGCAAATTCTTTCAATTTACGCGGTCTCAGCGAACGATTTCATACGGCCAACTGACAACGAAAGCAAAACGAACCATTAGGACTATGCGCAAAATCTTCGCTTAAGACAATTTGTAACTGCGGACGTGTTTTTTGAACTTTGGGAGCATAAATAAAAATTGACCCCGGTGAATTTCGGTGCAGTTCCCAATAAGAACTGCAGAAACAGGCCATCCGTCTTGCACAAGAATGCTAGAATGCTTGTGACCGGCATCCAATCATAGATTACCTCGAACTCGCAACGAAAGTGTCGTAGTTGTGTATGGGTGGGTTGTCGACCTGCTCCAGGCAAACACAAGCATATGCACACATGGGCCGTTGCGGCGCAGTTATTCTGACGCGGCGTCCTCAAGCAGTAGCTTGAGGACGCAGCGTCAGAACATTGCCCTTCTAGAAATAAGAGCGGAGATAGACATACGTAAGTAGCAGCCGTTTTAGGTCGGGTAAGCGTTTGGGTGATCGGCTGGAAATTTTTGAAATAGTGCATGTCGACAACGAGTGTTTTGTTTCACGACTGTGTTGCTTTTCATGGTTTTCTGCCATTCGGCCATTCGCACCAGCAACCAATTCAATTCGGATTGTTTTTGTGGTAGTATGGGCTGCGTTGTGTCGTACATGCGTTTATTCACTAGCCACGTCCCTCGTTCCTGACCTTTGTTCTTGTCATCCTTCTTTTGAAGGACTGTGGGGTGACCTGACTTTTTTTCGAAGTGCTTACGAAACTTGATATATCGCCGTATGTACCCATCGCGTGTTCGCAATCGTGTTTATTCTTAAAAAACACCTAGCGCTAATTATTTTAAATTATTTTCGAAATTTCGAATTGGTTCTCGTTGCTTGGATCAGCGCTTACAAAGGAATAGTTATATTGATGCATTTTTTTCTCATAATTCTTTAGCATTATGCTAAACTTTACACCCGGTTCGGTTGCTCTACTATACTTGCTATGTCTACAAACGTATTTGAACACCTTCCACTGAGCTTCCTAACGGCGTTACTGAGAAAGACGATTTTATTCCGCGACTCTCGAGTGGCTATAATATTCTCCAGTTATTCGTGCCCGTAATTTAAGCAGTCAAGAGACCTAAATACCCCCTGTATGGAAGCCTGTAAATACTTCTGGAGAGAAGGTGTGTTAGTTCTCGGCTACTTAAGAAAGGTAAAGTTTTGTACAGGTTTGCACGTGTGATCGAAGCCACACACAGCAGACCACACGGCACCAAAGAAGTGAGCTGTCAAGCCGATAGCGTCCTGGCGGTAGGGTACATTGCGTGACTGCGCATAATCGGCACATGAACGAGTGCATTTAGAGAATGCAGCGCTATTCTCTGGGCTGTCCGAAACGATCGCTTCTTCCGGTCCACAATTGCAAGCACGCCACGTTGTGTCTTTTCAATATGCCAAGCATACTTTCCCCATTTTTGAACTTATCCGGCAGAACGTTTAGATTTGCCAGTAGTTCTTTTTACAGTGTACGTGCACCATTCTTCACATCAGTAATTAGGCATCTATTGCCAGCATACAAAGCTTACAATACCGACGTCCAGATGATGAGTCTTAGTGAACCCCACCCTTTAGGATTAGGATGCTCGAGTGCGAGGCGTGGTTAGGGCGTGCATCCTGCCATCACGTGATTGTGCCTTGATCGAAAAATTTATGCCACTAGCGGTGAGCTTAGCTGCACGAGGCAGCACCATGCTCGCAGCGCCGTTGATAAGGGGCATGTGGGTAAGGTGCCTGACCACTAAACTCTTTCGTATCACACTGTAAAGGTCCCAGCTGCCATGCTAGTGACTTCATGGGCTCGATACCGTGGGAGAGCTTGGGAGGCTCAGAAGTTAGTGACTTGTGAAATATCCTCGGAAGGAGCGGGTGTTTATCGCGTTGCGCCGAGGTAGTGTGCACAAATAAGGATGCGTTTCTTCTAGATCTTGTCGAACGGAGCCGCTTTAGAATGCTCATGTCTAGAACTACGTCGCAAGGGCACTTGGGTAAAACAACGTGGGGAGTTGTTACACCTGCATACTACTCTAAGAATTGCAAGAGGATGGCCTGCTGTGCGCATGTGCACGGCATCCAAACACAGCTATTTTCAGCTTTGACGACAATGCTTGTCTCTGCTCCTGCATCGGCCATTGCCAGGGTATCTCGGCCATAGGCAGATACATGTGTACGTGGGGTTAGTGGTCTTCCAGTTTGTGGTGTTCTGGGCATCGCATAATGGCTGGGCCAGTTGACTGTCTGGTACTTGGCGTTGATATCTCTTCACTGTCGGTCTTCTTCACTCTCGATACGGGTCTGGTTGTCTGGTAATAGCCTCATTATATTGTGTAATGACTTCATCCAACTGAACTAGAAAGGTACTTCAGTAAGAAGTATTACTGGGAGAGTTGGTTCATATTACAGAAATAAGATTTAGCGCAACGAAAGACACAGACCCTGAAAGGACGCACCCTTTTGGTGGTGGACCATTTTGGTTCCCCGGTACCCAGGGCCACTGGTGGCAAAGTGAGTGGGGCTGCAACTCTGAAGGTCATCGGGGATGCCCATGTTCCTGAGGGAATAGCTGGCCTTCTTCAGAAATGACCCAAATACAGTGGGGAAATGAGGATGCCAGCGCACGAGCTGCTAGCCTTGAATAGGTGGGTAGCCAAGAAAGCCCAAGAGGGCGACGGGGAGAGGTGGCTTCTGGATGGCATGGACAGCTTACTTCGTGGCGTCCCTTCTGCAACACCCTATCATCACAAGCTGGACGACGTTGCCTCCTATTTCAAAGAAAATGACCTCAGGGTTCCACAGAGCGACAAAAAAGGAGGACGTGCGGCGATGACCGCCAGTGTGTTCAATGACAAGGTCAGCCTGGCCGTCCACAAGAACTTTATCCCGACAAACGTGAGTGCCGCCAAGAGAATAATAGGGCTGTGGCCCTTTGCATGAGAGATGAAGCTAGTAAACTTGTTAAGGGCACTGGGGACAGTAAGAAAAGCAGCCTAACCGTTTTTTCGTTGGTATCCCTTCAGGACCACTGTGAGCGAAAAAGATTCTTGCAAGCCCTTGTCAGTCGCTACCTGCTGAAGCAGCGTTGCGGTTTGTGTATAAATGACCCGTTTGATATTTTGAATTCTACTACGGTAATCAGTGCAATACGGGGCAACACAGATGTAGGCTACGCCTTATCGGTTGATGTAGGAGATTTGTTTTATTCCGTACTCCACAGTGAACGTTTGCTCGTGGTTGTTGAATGCATTGAAGCAAATGGTGATATAGCCTTCCAAAATGCATCAGTTATTTCTGTCACTAGCGTTCTGGTTCTACTTGAATTCTACCTAAGTGCAACGTGCATATCTTTTGACGACAAGCTTTTCATTCAAAAGAGAGGCATTTGCATCGGCTCGTGTGTAGCGCCAGTACTGTGAAGCATTTTGTTGGCGAGTGTTGACCGTGACCTAAGTAACTCAATTAACTCTGACAAGGTTTTTAAGATTTTTAAGTATGTTGAAGATATTCTGGTCCTCTCGAAGAAACAAGACGAATCCAGCTACCCGAACACTGTGACTGAAATTTTAGACCTTTTAATCGGGATTCGAAAGGTTTAACTTTTACTCATGAGTTACCCCTTTACAGTAGTCTCCAGTTTTTAGATATTAACCTTAACCTTTTAGACGACCACGTTTGTTGGGAATATTCACCCCGAACGCCAAGCAAGTGATGTCTTTACGATTCTACTAACTCCAAGACGGTAAAGCGAGCTATAGCGGCTTTGTGCCTCCAATCTGCGCTATACAAACCATGTGAGCACGCCATAGAAAAACGTTTTGGTCATCAGATGATCATACTAGAAGCCGCAGGCTTCCCGCGCTCAATGCCCACTGGCATGGCTGAGGAATTGCTTCGCGAAACGAAAGCTGCCTCGAAATAAGCCCACGCAGAGCCTTTGCACCAAAAAACACGCCCTCAAGGTATACCTTACGCGCACCGAGTCGCACATAATATAAAGAAGGTCGCCACGAGGTATAAGGTCCGGTTGTCTTTCAGCACCGCTTAAACGTGGCACACTACGACTGCGAACCAACCCTACAAGGAAACGTCTCAAAACATGCGATAACAAGCATGCTAAACCTTTTTTAAGCTGCATTGAAGGTGTTGTGTACCCAATACCGTTGGATTGTGCCAAAGTATTCTTCGGCCAAACTGGTCGATGTGTGAATGAGCAAGCACGAGAGCACGCCCTCTCCATGAAAAATGGGACGCGATCGCACTTTCTGTCCCACTGCAAGGAATTTAACTTTGTACCCGAATTCGACAAAACAAAATTTCGAACAAAGTCGGGACGTCACGGCACGTGAAGTAGCGGAAGCCTTCTGCATCAAGCGAAAAGGAGATAAATGCGTGAGCGTGCCATCGCTGCTAATGTACGCAAACGAGTGTGCATTCCTTGATAACTTTCTTGATGTTTGTTGATGTGTGCCCTCACCGGATGCCCGTTAGATTTTTTTTGGCACACATGTGTAATTACGGCTAATGTATATATGCATGCCGTCTTTTCAGTAAAAATTCAGTTGCGAGTTAGCGGCCGTCCTGTCCCTTTCCCTGTCCGTGCCTTTGGTTGCCCCAAGTCTTTCTCAACTTGTGTCTGACACAGTGCCAACAGCCTCCGTACCTTCAATGGACCTTAACTTTTCCATAGGCGAGCTGAAAGCGGAAATTTGAAACGTCAAGAAACGCTCTTATACAGGTCACGATGGCATCATATAAAAGGCTATTTCCGACCTCTCTCATCACTCCTGCCTTAAGCCTTCTGGAGTGTTATAACGACGTGGCTGCGGGGTTCTGTGCCTGCAGACTGGAAAAGAGCCAGAATTACACCAATCCTAAAAACTCGAAAACAACCTACACGATACGACTCTTTTCGTCCCATAGCTCTGCCTAGCTCTATTGGAAAAATCATGTAAAAAATGACCTCTAAAAGACGTACTTGCTACATGGAAAGTAGGAATCTTTATCACCAGGAAATAAATGGGTTTCGAGAAAAACGGGTCTGCCATCGAAAACATCCTTGCTCTTGTGGCGTCCCTAGAAGAATGATTACACCACGGGCCCATACCAACGGTGGTTTATCTAGATATAAAGTCGGCATTTGATTCGGTCTCTCATACAGGCATTCTATAGAGCCCCTTGGTGCTCTTGGTCTTGGCGGGAGGCTGTATGCATGGATTTCCAACTACTTGGAACGACGAGAGCTTTTCATGAGCACATGTGAAGGTCCTACTTCGTGTTACAATATAAAGAAAGCAGTACCTCAAGGAGCAGTTTTGAGTTCGCTGTTATTCAACATTACACTAATCGACCTAACGCGTGTGCTTCCTCCTGGCATGAAGGTCACAATTTACGCCGACGACATCTGCATTTGGAGTTCAGCAAGGTCACCTGTAAATGCATGAAAGAGGCTCCAGAAAGCTCTAAAATATAGAGCTGGATGCCTTGCACGCAAGAGACTCCACCTCTCACCTGGGAAACGCGTTGTCATGGCATGCACCAGCAAGCGGATGAATCAGTCTCCATTAATCCTTAGAGGCCGTTGTCTGCAATATGTGTGCACTCAAAGATACATTGGGATAAGTATGGATTGAAACCTATCCTGGGCCTTAGGTTCGGAGACCATGTACTTGCATTTCCGCGGCGGGCGCAACTCATTGGTTACATTGCCGGAAATCAATGGGGCAGTGGCTGTCGATGGATGGTGCTTCTCTGCAAGGCTTAGGTCGATGGCTTGCTGCATTACAGCCTGCCTGGCTGTCGACCACAAGCAAAAAGCTTGATTGGGCCAGAAATAATTGACTGCGCACCTGCTTTGGGCTTCCTAGAGGCTCTTCCTGCGCTGGTACCGTTGCAGAGGCTGGTCTATTGCCTTTTGATATTCTTCGGCTGCAAGAAACATTCCGAATGCAACTGAGGTTTCGAAGGCACACAACAAGCAATCTTTTGAGCTGTGTTGTACAGCGTAACCAAAGTTCCAGCTTCGCAGAGATGATAAGCTATATTAACATACCTGCCACCATTCCAAGCGTGACTAACCCATCCCATCTGATTTTCCCCCTTTACCTTCTCACCAGTGTGCACAAAACTCAACATTCGTGGTGTCAGCTCAACGCAAACCCTTCCTCAACTTTGCCTTCTTCAATTCGAGCTTGCTCACCTCAGTGGTCGTTGTTCTTATATATAGCCCACATTTTACGGATGCTCATCTACACGTCCCAGTAGTTCATCTGGCATTTACGTTTCGTCACCGGCCAAGCGCTGCTGTACCGCCTTGAGCGTGCACTCTCATCCACGTCAGCCCAGCTTCATGCAATTAAGCAAGCCCTCCGCTACATTCATCGTCAGACACCAGCAGAGTGTGCGATATTAACCGATTCGAAGACAGTGCTGCTGACCCTGTGGCACGCCAGTTGCTTCAGCCTTCACGACCATGTATGCCGCGACGTCACTTACCTGCACCGTCTAGCCTACGTCGCCCGGCACCGTGTGACCTTACAATTCATACCCGCACATTGTGGCATTCTGGCCACTGAGAAAGCCGATGAGGTGGCTCGCAGAGGGTTAAAACTGCGAAATGCAAGAAAACTTTTCTTTACAAAGCACGATGCGGCAACGCTAGCGAAGCAGCTCACCGTAGAGGAACGAAACCGCCTGTGGTCTTGCCCCGAATGTCATCACCACTTTCTGTACCTTATAGACTCTGGAGTGAGAACGAGGCTCCGAGAGCGAATCCCACATCAACGTAAGACGGTTTACCATCGGTTGCGTTTTGGTCAAATTAAAAACCCATATTGTGATACCTCTGGTTCGCCAGAAACTGTTGAACACATATGATTAGACTCTCCGGCATACAGCCTGGAAAGGGACCACCCCGCCCCAGAATATAGAGTGCCTCAACAATTGACTTATATCATGGAAAGCTCTTCTTGGACCATGGTAATCTCTATCATCCCAGGGAAAAGTATTGGATGCAGTGATAGATATTTACCCGACAACGGGGTTGCAGGAGACAACGTAGGACTATATATCCTCATCCTGTGACTCCACCTGGACCTTCACCTTACCCACGGAACACTCCATGTTACCTTAATTTTTACCTCTTCCTTTTCCCCTCTCTTTCGGCCTGCTTCATTTAAGGACTGTATTACCTTCGCCTTATCCACGCAGAGTAGCATGTAGGCGAATACTAGCCAGCAGACCTCTTTGCTTTCTGCCAATAAAGAGCTCTCTCTCTCCTATCTTTGAGAAGTACACTACCTCAGTTTCAAAGTGAAATAGAGCCTCGTTGGTTTCCCCTTTTCCGTACTTTCGTCCATCTCACGTGCACGCCACGACGACGCGGTATCAACCCGGGCGCATCCTGCGCTCCCCTTGTAAGGTAGGAACCGGGTTTGCCCATTACGAAATTAACTGGGCGTTTCGCAATGCAGCGTCTACTTTTTGTGTCACGAGCGCCGCTTTTAGTTACGAAGGGAGTTAGGGAAGAACGCTTCCATACCGTGAGTGACCAAAAAGAGGAAAGAAAGAAGAGAAAGCTTTCGCGGAAATCCTGCCCCCGTAATTTGCGGCTTCACCCTTCCCGTGAACTGCCGCGCCTCGTCGTAGAGGCGACGAGAGAAATAAAGCGGCTGACGAGCGCGCAGAGCCGGCCTTCTTTGCAGCACATAATGGCGGCGTTTGTTCCCGGGATTACAGTCGCCGACCAAGGATTGGAGGAGAGCTCCCGAATTGGATGCGCGGGGAGGGTGCACGCAGGCAGATTCGGGGACATTCTTCATCAGCGCTAATGATACACCAGCTCCTCTGTAACGCCTCCAGCTAACGCTCTGGTTCAGTTTGCGAGGGCCGCTCCCATGGTTTAGTCTAAGCGCTGGAGATCTTTATTGTGTGGAGTAGCCTGCGAAAGCGTCACAAGGGGAATTTGCCATAGAAAGATTGAAAGCAGAAACTTCTGCCTATGAATTAACCTCTAAGAGGAACCAAAGAGCATCCCCTTGGATTTAGCAGGCGCGGGAAGTGGCTAATTTTGGCTGATCTCTGTGTTCAAGGTATCAGATACTGCCTTGGGAGTCGTGGGATCAGTCTTACAAATGGAATACATTTATTTATTCAAGAAATAAAAAAATGTATTCCAATTGGAGGACAGTAAGACTCACAAGGCAGTATCTGATTCTTGATATGATTCTTTCCCAGCCGGGAAAGATTCCTGTTGGTCATTCAAGATTCATTGTGAGTCGAAGTGCATTTTATGAGCACTGTCTAATGTATCCCTAGCAGCTACGAAGCAAACAGAATGTGTTTTGCTGACATATTTAGTAGCAAAAAATATTTCATATGGCCAATGCATTGAGATATAAGCTGGATATTGCTGCAGCTGATTTATTCTGTTTGCAGTAAAGGGCATAAAAATTCAGCGCAGAAATTCAAAGCGTCACACGCCCCAATAACAAATCTGTGAATTTCAAAAGAACCTCACACCGATGTTGCATTGGACAGAAAAAGCCACCAAAAGCTGTTGTTTGCTTTGGATAGAAGGTTAGACGATTGACATGGAAGTCAAAGGCAGCCAAAAGTCGGCGACAAGCTGCGAAAAATGTCCAGCAAGAATAGAAGGTCGACAGAATAAAGAGATGTGGCGCGTATTGAAGCTCAGGCAGGGTGATATAAACCAATAATTTTCGACGTTGACACGCCACCTTCGATGGCGTATAACGTTCAGTGGCCTACAGATATCCGTTATTATGACCCCGCTACCTATTTGGAGAACGCGCGCCGTCCATCGGCCATGGCTTCAGCAACGATTACAACGCCACCTTATAGCAAGTGTCGATGTTCCTGTGGAATGCAACTCATCATAAAGTCTACCTTACTTTAGTTGGAGGGGCAAGCCTATGTGTCGAATCTGTGAAATCCGAAAGGTTATGAGGGGGACCCCCCATCTGAGAGAGGGAAGTGTTGGCTGGAGAAGGCACTACGCTTGGATGTGAAGAGGAGCAAAATAGGGGAGAAACAAACACAAGCTGCTCAATGTCAAAGCGGACGCCCTCCAGAAACAAAACAGGATGTTGAGCAATGTGAGCGCTCTCCGAAAAAAAAGCCGCTTGAACATCAAAGAGGGAAAGCTTGTAGGTAAAACGACCTGTGCACGGGGACATCCAGCTGCCGATCACGTGCGGCCAACGTTCTGTTCCCAGATGGGTACAATCCTGTAAGCTCCCGGCGCCATGTACTGTTCACGTGGAACACAACCTTGTATTCTTTTTACCAGCTGCTAAAGTAGCTCATCTATTCAACTTCAGTAGTTTAGTAGTAAACTCACGGGATTTTGGCGCGAATGGACCGGGTTCAGGCCGCAGCAGTGGTAATTCGTGTCCCAAGACCTGCATTTTTTTACTCTAAAATGTTTTCTTGGCTCAATTCTAGTCATTATTTTTGTAAATACGTGTGGTGAGATACCTTTAAGTTCGGCTTAAAAGAGGGAGCTGCATATCAACGCGTTAATTCGATGTTCTCGCCGCGCCGGCAGTGCCGGGCTTGTACCTAGCTTGGAACAAATATCGGTGGTCGGGGCACATTACTACATTTAAGCTCCGGGCACGAGCTCAACAAGGCTCCAAAAGGCGCGGGCTAGGCGTTACCAGGAGGCTATTGACGTGCCGGCTTCCTCTGGAGATAGACAGGCTGATGGCCGAGCGCGAGGGACGGAGCAGCAATGCAAGCGGGGACAGGCCGATCGCGAAAGAACCAACCCTATACCCTAAATACCAGAATATAAGCAAAGCCTTACCGCCTAGCTACGTCGAGGGAAATTTGACACCAGTTCGGATTTCAAGAAGGACGAATGTTGCCCGTCGTGGTTTGTCCGGCTACAAAGAAAAAGGCTGTTCTGTTTATCTGGCCCGACCCATCTGACGCTACAATGACTTCCCTTAAAATACGTCTTGACCTGATGTTTGAATCTAGGCGCTTCGAAATATATACGTCGAGCTACTTTAGCGGCTACAATACTCTGTTGGGCGTGCTCCGTTACCCAACGGAATGCGCTCCGGGAAAGCCCAATGCACCTACGAGACTTTTTCTATAGTTTCCATATCCACGGACTAGACATGGATGATTGTGGTGGACCTTCTGTACTGAATGAGACGGCTATAGCCGAGTTGAAAAATATACTCGTACATGCAGAAATTGACTGTCTGGGAAACAAAGACAACAACAAAGCAAGAAGAAGCAAAAGATGGCGGAGGCGAGAATGGGCATTACAAGTAGTAGGAGAGTTCAAAAGAAGAGGTAATCGAGTAGTGTGAATCCCGCATTAGCAAAGTGGCTGAAAAAATAACGCCGTGCGTTTCATTCACTGGATTTCCATCATCCCCTAGGCGCATGTAAAAAGAAAATAAAAACAAACAAGCACAACCCAAAAAATAGGCAGTGAAAACCTAAACACTTGCACGCAATTAAAGGAGCTAAAAAATTCCGCGCTTTCGTGCGGTGTCTGCATTCACGAATTCAAATGTCCGTATACCTTTTTAATCTTTGACACCTTTTTATCAGTGCTGTTATAGAAGACGTACTTATCCTAGCCTGTCGCATTCGTGTTCTTGGGTTCACGCCACCTGATAGCCAATCATATAAGAAGGCACCATTTCTGGCCCATCTTTTATCCCCTTTTGAATCTACTTTCACGGCACGTACAATCTCGGAGGGTAATGGAGATAATTCCTCGCGACCGAACAATGCCGATTCTCGGAAGACTCGTAAGCGAGCGCTGGCGCTAAAATAAATCAATCGGAGTAAACATTAAATCCCACTTTGGAAAGGGCTATTCCCTCGATTGGAGCTGGAGTTGTTTTCCTCAAATTACTCAATACAGAAACTGTGGGTACGGGCCAACATTTCTGGCACGGGGTGCTTTGCTGGGCCCAGGGGGCCATGCTGCAAATGGTTCTAGGAAGTGCACACTATTCCCCCCAGCCCACAAATGTGCCTGGGGGGATAATATGTGTCAGGATTAGTGCATAGGCATTGTGCTGCCACTTTATTGTCAGCGAAAGCGCCGAAAACAAAGTACGGAAAGAAGAAAGCGCAAATTGCGGGAAGCTTAGGCGTTTCGTATGAGACGTGGTTTCTAAACTTTCGTTTGAAACAAAGCGTGAAAAGATAAAACCAACCCAAAGATTTGAATGAAGAAACGGCAGGGGGGACCAAGAAAAAACCTGTTTCTGATCCCGAATTCGTCTTTTCTATCATTATTTCTCGGAAGAAGCAACCCGGCGCTCGGAGAGAAACAAAAGTAATTAAGAAAAAAAGAGCACCAAAGTAAGTTTTCCGAGAGAGAAAGATAAGAGCACGGGCAAGAACAACAACGAAAAAATGGTCAGAGGAAACGCGAGCGTTTCTGGCAAGTCGTGAGAGAGAGTGAGAGAGGAAGAAAGAAAGAGAGAGAGAGAGAGAGAGGAGAGAGAGAGAGAGAGAGAGAGAGAGAGAGCAGACTTCTTGTTTTCCCTTTTAAACACGAATGCACCGTGTGGGAATGTCTTGTATCTTTGTCCCATCCCACGGCTGTCCCTGCAGGTGTCCTTTCCCGATTGGATGACAAACTTGTATCCTAAGAGGAGAGCTGAGCAATGCGGCCTCCTACGGCTCGCTACTTCTTATATGTATGCCTTGTTCAAAGGACGGTGGTTTATTGGGCATTGCGAAGCGTGAATGTGAATGCAGCAATGTCCAACTGAACACCGCTGGGTGTCGATTCTAATGTTCCGGGCCCTCTGCGCCGAGCACAGCACCCCAGCTGACTGGTGACTGGTGCACCGCTGGCTGAGGAGAGAAGGTAGACAGCAGTGAAAGCTCAACGAGGGCGCGTTATGGAATCATTTCGGTTTAACTAGGAGCACTTTCGAAATTTCCAAGACGATAGTCTTTCTTGGGATACGTAAACCCGAATGTTTTGGTCTGTCTGTCTGTCTGTCTGTCTGTGCCTCGATTCAGCATTATGGCCAAAAGTGAAAAGAATACTAGGACGAGATATTTATGCAGCCAAGGGTTTGCCAGACAAGTAAATCTAGAAACATGTTTCCTACTTGTCAACATAGTTTAGCAAAAACAATGCATTGTGTATGTCTGAGCAAAACATTAATACATAAATGGTGTTAGCAGTGTTATTTTATGTAAAAATAGGCTTCCGCTTGATATGCTTTAGCAATAGCAAATCAAAATTGCGCTCTGAAAACGATGTTTTGGCACAGAAATGCACGAAGAGCTGGGGGGAGCCCGACCTCGTGGCAGTATTCGGAGTTCAACAGTAACAAAGGGTTCCAGTAGATGGCTCGAAGAGTGGAAGGGGGAAAGTTGAATTACCTTTAGCAAGCCTCCTTCGTGTTTATCGTGGGACGATGGAAAGATGGAAAGGTAGGGAAGAACATAAGAGGCTGGTGGGTGAAAAACTTGAAAGAGATGGCTGAAGAGTATAATATTTCGGTGATATTTGCAGCGAATTCAGCAGATGCGGGTCCATTTTTTACGTGGCTCTGTATATAGCCGCGAGCTCGTTTGGTTTGTGTTTTATCCCTACAACACGCGATGGAACGAGTCCTGGCGAATGGGAGTTTAGGAGCCGCGACAGACTCCGACGCCAGGTTTCTTGGTGACTGGGCGCTTGAATGATTTTCGCCTTAAAATATTCATGGCTTCACATGTTGCCACCTTCGAGCGATGTAATTTCGCGAATCGGTCGTGTCACCTATTTTCGTGGAATTTTTTACATCATTATCGCTATGTTGTCCCGGAGTTCCACACCGACTGCTGCAAGGTGTCAAAGCTGCCACTGGCAAAAAACCAGATATAAGTTGAAAGAACTGCGAGCTGAGGCTAAGGCGAAGCAGCAATTGGCTGACCACTGATTATTTTTTGATCCGCTGCTTGGGTATGGGCCATATTCCAATCAACGACAATTAGCTGGGTTTAGCTGCGGCAGTTGATTGATTCTAGGGTTTAACGCGCCGACGCAACGCATGCGATGAGGCGCGCCGTAGTGGAGGGCTCCGGATTAATTCTGACCACCTGGGGATCTTTAACGTGCACCGAAATCTCGAACACACGGGCCTTTTTGCTTTTCGCCTCCATCCGAAAAGTGGCCGCCGTGGCTGGGAATCGAACCCGCAACCTCGTGCTCAGCAGCGCAACGTCTTAGCCACTGAGCCACCGGCGCGAGTTAGCTGCGGCAGGTATGGGAGGAACTGGTTCGCCCTATCAGTAAATAGTGCTTCTTTTATCTGCATCGACAATTAACCATTATTCCCATCCTTACACTATATCACACGCCAACACTCTATGATATTCAGGATACTGCCACCTGAAAACTTTTATCATACGCCAGTGGATATTATTCGAATGCTTTTCCGCTTGCTCCTAGGATTCACCTCAGCATACGGAAACCTGAAATTCGTCCGCTTTGGCTCCTTCCGAAGTTCTAAAAATCGATGAGCGCGCTTTCCAAGTGACAGGCACGCCTTGCGGGGCGTTTCGGCAGCACAACTACCTGCCTTGTCCCTGCGTTGGAGCCGCTGTCGAGCGCGACCTAGCCGCGTAAACCGGTCGCCACGTGTGTAGCCTGGCGCGACGTGATTTGAGCTTTACATCCTTTTCTTCGGATCTTTAGCATTACATTTGGAAGATATGCTGTGTAGAGCTCCTAAATTTCGGGACGGGATGCGCATGAGAAACAATTTGGGGTTGGAACTACTTCCGCCACATAACGCCATTCACCTATACATCAACGTCGGCATTCCGTATACAAAAAAAAAACAGACCAGGAAGAATGATCTTGTTCCAGGTCTCTCAACGCAAATGTTTTTCTTTTGATATGGGCTGTTAGAACATAAAGAAAACACACCTGAGTGCGGGGCAGCAGCTGCAGCTATTCGCTTGGCGAGAAGAAGACGGTGAGACTGAAGCTTTTCGTAAGGATTTCTCGTACACAAGACGTAGACAAAACACGGGAAAAACGAGCAGCGAAGCATATCGTGGGTGACATTATAGACATGTCGCATTTTTCTTTCTGCAGTGTTCTCGGAACGCAAGAAGTGGTGAGCCACTATTTCCAATCCGGACGACACCGATCATGCTGGTTCTTTAAAACATGCAAGAATAACGGTCCTACGCATGGGTATATAACTGTCCTAGGCAATTCGATGACCACCTTAAGGAAACAGCAACCTTAGTGCCAGCAGAACCGGAAACGGCCGCGCATCACACAATAAGTGAAAGAGCACTTGTAGGGCCACGTGAAACGTCTGTACGAAACCAGACCGAGTGTTTTCTTTTGCGATAGGCTGTCCAGCATTGCAAAGTTCTAATGCTCTGGTGCAGCAAATGCAAGCTGCAAAATATGAAACCCATGCCTATTTCAATACGAACATAGCTAATCCCGAGCAAGATCCCTTCCATCGTACTCACATCACGCACTCACCCAGCCGGTAACGACAGGTCGAACGGGGCAGACGGTACCCACCAAAATTCCGCTCTGCAATCGCCAATCGGTTACTGCACCTGTCAAAGGAGACGGGACAGCTTGCATAAGCGAGGCGGGCGCACGAGTTGCGTAAAACTGAGTTCGGCACGAGGCAGCGGCCGTGAGTGGAGTCACGACGAACCGACGTAAATGGACGGGGTCACATCAAGCAATCTTTGATTGGCATGCAGCGGTACGCGATCCCCGTCTGCGAGAGCCCGCCCGCACGACTACGACGGCGGCAAGGGTTGCAGTCCTGCTCGCTCGCCTTTCGTGCACCCGGGGAGTGCGTGCCTGCGCCCCGGGCTCGGTCGCCGGCTCGCCCGTTCACGTACAATTGGTTCTTTCTATTCTCAGCTGGCGGCTCGAGCGGGCGTATCGACGTCCGGGCAGCTGAACACTGTCGGAGCTAGTGCGCCCCCTTGAAAGACGCCCCGATGGTTTGGTGCGGGAGGCTCGGTCACCATGTTGATCCCTCGCTCAGCCCTTCGATTTGGCGACACTCATCGATTACCTCCTCCGTCCACCCTCGGTCCACCGCACCTATTGCTCTTTTCTTCATCCCTCTGGTTCTCTCTGTTCCTCCATCTCTTTTCTAGAGTGCTTTACGGCAAGGCCCCTGTGGTCCATTTTTGACAGCAGGGCAGCTCCTTTTTTCTCCTTCGCTGGTTTTTCCACGAGACATCATTGCCCCGACTCGCCGTAGAAGCTAGCGCACGCGGAGAGTGTAGTATCAGTATTTCCGGAGTGTCGGTTAGAATAGAAATTATTCCTTTTACTGCGACATGCTTATGCAGCCTTGAGAGCTTTGCCGCCCGTTTTTTTATTTACCGGGAAAGCCATTTCCGCCGCGTGAGTTCTCGAAAGAAGCCACACGGGTTATTCGGTTTCCCCCGGCGTAATTTTTTTTCGTCCTCAGTTGCCCAGTGCTTGGGTGTTTTTTAACTGCAAGATGTCGGAACGGTACGGTCACATTTAAGCGTACACCTTTTTTTACCTACACACGTGGCTGCACAGCAGCCGGAAAAAAAACAACCATTTATTCACACGAAATAGGGCCTGCTTTAATGTGGACATGATATTTTAATAGGTTGAAGTGAAGAGGCAAGTGTTTAAGGCCGTTTATTATCAAAAGGTTTTTGAAATCAATGAAGTTTCCAGGTCAAAACAAATTTGTATTGGCAAGGTGGGTTACGGAGGCGGAATTTACATATTAGCATGGTGCCGAATATTTTCAAAGCGGCTTTTGATTGGTTTTAAAAAAGTATAATTTTCTCAGTGACTACAAGGCAATTTTCTTAAAGGAGTGACTGACACGAAATTTCTCGCTTCTCAGTTTTTATGCTGTAAAGAATACCTATTGGCCTAGTAATTACGAAAATCGAACCGAAAGCCGTCAGCCGCCAACACAGAATTAATTATAGCACGTTTATTGCAACCAATTTCAAATTTGGTCGCCGCGCGGGAAAATGGCCGTTCGAAGGCCAGCCTGCAAGCGGGAGCCTTACGTCACGGTCTCACCCGTGAAGTCAGGGACGTTTTTCTTTCCTCCATGCGTTCGCCGCATCGTCTGCTACGATTGCACATGGTCCGCGACTCGCCCGCGCAGTCGACATGTCGTCTGAATCTTCAGACTCGGATGAGTCAGTGCCACCCGACAGACAGAACAACTTTATTTGGCCAGGCGATTAGGCCGGCGATGTCTTTGCCGTCGTCTGTTTTTTAATATCACTGCGGCTCGAACCGGCGCAGACCGTGACAGCAACAGCTTGTCGCCACTCTTCTAATCAATCTGATCACGAAAAAGAAGCTCTACATGCGAGAAACTAGATGTTAGTGTGTTGAAAATTGTGCTAGGAGTTATTATCAGCGCTGAATTTAAAAGTGGCGTTCAGATATTTGCCGCGTGGTAAGCCTACGCTGACCGGAAGCGGGGGTTCGGCGCTCCGACGAGTCCGACCCAGCACTGTCGGCACCACGGTGCGGCGAGTGGCCGAAAGATGGCGCCACCTGCGCGCTAGTATCAAAACAGGCCGCGGCAGATGTCTTGGTCACCGATCGCAGAAACGGAAATTATTGCCAAAGTAAAGCTTCGTATGCGAAAAAGGGGATGATAGTGTGGTGAAAAGTTGTGTAAGGGATGGTCATTCGCAGTTGTACAGATACCAGCGATCAAATAGTCGCCACGATACTAAGTTCCCAACACCCAAGGTGACCCGTGCAACCCCGAGCCCGCTGGCTTGGGCGACAGTTCTTGCGGCCGCCGGCGTGCACGAACTCCACGAAGTCCACGTTTAGCGCTGCATGTCGTCGCGTGGAAAATAATGCATCTTGGCGTCGTCGTCGATTTGCTCGGGCAGGCTTCCACGAGCAGTACTTCGCATACCGCGAGCTTGCCATAGCACAACTTGGGCGAGCTCGGCGACGCGCACCGCCGCGTCGCCGCGGTGCCCGTCGACATCGCGCACCACGCCGTTTTCGGCACCAGTGCCGAACACCATGCGCCGGCAACGAACTGAAGAGCAAAGACGTCGAACACGCAACGTTTACAAGCATTGCTCACACAGCTACGCCCACGTCTCCTGCCCAAACGAATACCACCGACAACAGCAGCGCAGGATATCGTTTCCGGTTCTGAAAACGACTATATGACGTCACCCTGAACCGGCCAGACACGTAGGCCAATGTTTCGTCACGCCGAAAGCGATTGCGCTAGTGCTGCCGATTTGTGGAAGCTCGCGGCCTGGACAATCAAAATCGATTTTAGATGTGATTCCGGCCTCGGATCGCTGCAAAAATTTCTGTGAGGCATCTGTACAAACTACTGAAGCCAATTATATCATTTTTTAGGTATCAAAATTTGGTGGCAGTACTCCTTTAAGCCGCGAGCACGGTTGATGTATATTCCACTCAGTTAAAGGGTTCTGTCAAGGTGATGTCCAAATTTATGGAGCACAACACACCGATATAAAATAATGAAAACGGGGCAATGATTGGCGTACTCAGAATGGACTTTATTTCCTTGGCCATTAATCACACCGAAAGAAAAACTAAACAAAAACGTGCACTTCCAGAGTAAGCATAGAATGCCAGAGCAAAAAAAGATTAAAAAACACTAATTGTCTTATAGTGCGTAAGCCCTCTGTTATACTTGGCGCCTTCAAAGCCGATTTCCCTTCTATACAAAAATGGAATCCTGCCTTGTTATCTTTCAGGGGTAATATAAGACACGTGATGTCAGTTTATTTATTACCTCCGTAAGATCCTGTAACTCGATAAAACTTAATCCCCTCTAAATTCGCCTTCTCAGCTTTGCGCAAATGGCTGCTGACATATTTTAACGTTCAGTATAATCGGTGAAAAGTATGGGCACCCGATTGCCTTTAAAAATTTCTTATTAGGAGACAACGGATTCTTATTAAACGCACTCATAGCCGTCTTCACTGTTTTACACAAACGCGATGCAGGGGACACAGTTTCTCAGGGGCACTGTAATTCGAGGGCTCTAGGGTCGCCTTTTGCTAGACACCTCTGGTAGACGTGCCGTGTGCATGCCTAACAAATGGTATAGACGGATGTTCACGAGTGCAGTGGCAGGAAGACATTTTACAGCCGCAATACAAGGACCGCGATGTAAAATGATGGAGGCTTTGGTTTATTACTAGCATTTTCATTAATAGCATTAATAGCAATACCATTTTGTTTCCCATCAAGCATTACGGGCGGACGCATGGGTTTCCTCTTCGAGTCTACTCAAGGTTCCTGTCACAGGTGGTAGAAAGCGTCAGTGAAGCTAATGGCCAGAGGGGAGAATGAATGGAAGAGCAGTAAAAGAAGCCCGTAAACAAAGTGCTGCCAACGCGTGATCTAAAGGACGTTGTCACGTTTGTAATAGCATTTACATTGGTATTTTCAGCATAGCTGTCCATCACGCCAGCGGGGCAGAGTCTCAATAAAAAAAGAATTACACCATTTTCCCGTGGGGAACCATGCTGATGATGCGAAGCATCATGGTGGTTCCGTGTGGTTCATTGTGCTGCCGTTAGGTTGAGTGATCTGGTGTTTAGTAGCGCCAGAGAGAATTCCGAGTCCGGGTCCACATTGGTGGCAAAGGCACGCAAGTACTGTTGTGTTACGGTGAGTAGGCGGTGCATATCGAGCGCGCCGAAACTCGTCCATCATGGTCTTGTCGATGTTGTCGTCTCTGTGGTAGAGTCGTTAGTCTCCGTCAGCGTTGGTGAGGTAAAGGTTGTTGACGTTGGTGCACCGGTTGAGAGCAACGTACACGCCCTCATCTTAACAGCTTTGTCCTCTTCTCCTTCTTTTTCAGCGGTTCCCCTACGGGAAGATGACGACGGTGGTTGAAGCTATCTCGTGATGGATTCTTTGGTTGGCCAATCCCTAGGGGCATCCTGCCACAATCATCATCAGAAGCTCTGCGGACGGGGCACGGACGCGGACATCCCCCCGAGCAAGAGATGCTTCGCATCTAAAATACTAGCTGTTCTTTATTGTTAACTCACTCGCGTCCCGATTAGGCCTATGATGGGCAAATGAAACGGTATATTGAAAATTTGAACAAGAACACACAAATTCCGAGATTACTGTCCATGCGGGACAAAATAACGCGTGGCTTAATTACAGAAACAAAGTTGATAAATGTGGCTTTCAAATATATTGTAGCGCACCATGATCTGACCTCCACGAGCCATATTTTTCATTTTTGCGTGTTTGGTTCATATTCGTGTTCGCATTTTATTTGTCCATAATTGTACATGGCGTTGCAATGCACGAAATACGCCTCCCCGTTAGCTCGTGTAATAATGCACCAAATGATGCTCACCTTCCCATTACGTTGCTATACATAATTTTTGCATGTACGCACTACTCCTCCTGAATATTAGGCCACCAAATTATGTACGTCCAGATTATGCACACCAAATAATGTACGCCCTTGTAGTGCGTGTACCCTTTGGGTACACGCAAAGGGTACTTTTGGGTACCCTTGGACATTGCTCATGCACTTGCACTCTGTAATTGGTGTTCCCGTGGCTGAAGGAAGCGGGTAAAGGACGGGGAACGGAAAGAAGGCGAGTTGCTCCACCTTTCTCACGTAGACTCCCTTTGCTTCAGCATGCGCTATTCATCCGGGCGCTGCGCAATGTACAGCCTTTGTCAAAAATTTCTAGACCATGAAAGAGGGAGCTGAGGCACAAATAATTGAAATCAAAAGGTAAACCTCCAACTATTACAAAAAAGTTATGACAGTACGAAAGAAAGATGTTCCCTCCAGCTTTCTGGCATGAAACGTTTGAAGAATAGTTTGAGAAATAAGCTCTTACGTTGCAATTTTCGTTGCCTCCGCACTTTTGGCAAGGCGGAGGAAGTTTTGACAAGACTGTACGGGAATTAGAACGTGTGTGTGCCTGTAACCTGGGGCTGGCAGAAACGTTATTCGTTGATATTTTCCGGTGAAGAGCTGGTTAACCTCAGTATTAGTGCCCATGATAGTAATATCCGTCCATTTTTCGCAGATAGACCCGATGACCACTCGCATGCTGCAGCGAGAGAGCACCATATCGACCGAAAGCTTGTACCTCCGTGCGACGCCTTCAAAGAAAGGGCTGCATTATCAGTATCGGTGTGCGAATATTCGAAAATTTCGAAAATTAATCGAATAATAAATATGTTATAGTCGTATTCGCTTCAAAAACTGTCTATTCAGAACATTTCGAATATTCGAACGGGTTCCAATAATAGGATATTATCGAATATTTGGATTGATTACTTTAAGGGGGGGCATGTCTTTCAACTTCGGAAAAGGGACCACAAGACCGTTTTATTTAGAGCCACATATTCGGCTTCTATGTTTTATATCCTGTGCGTTTGCAAAGTTTGTCCGCCGAAAACAGTCGCAAAGTGGCATAAATAATACTTTTGCCAACTGCGGTGACGAAATGTCAGCAGAAATGGGCGAAAAAACGACAATTTTCGGAGCGCTGTATCTCCGCAATGGTACCACCAGGCGTGGCCGTTTTGGTACCACTGGACCGGCCGAGCGACCCTTTTTCGGTCCTTTTCGTGTCTTTTATCTTCGTTCATTCACAAATACATGAATGTCAGAAAAAGAAATCCGCACAAAAAAAATTGGCCGCGTATCTGCTCCTTTCATTGCAAATGCCGTCAAAAGACGATAGTCTTTATCCCCTTTTGCGAAGTAAATGCCTCCCTTCGTTTTCCCGCTCACCTCTCATGTCGTTCCTCTTGCGTCGCGCTCCTCCCAATGTAAAGACGCCAAAGGTTTGCTTAAATCATTTTAAATTTCCCGCGTTCCACTGCTCCAAACCGGGTGTCTCGATGCGAACGCTGCCGTACGGCGAAGACGCGCGTTAATCGAGGCGCACTAATTCAACGTTTATAGAACCGCGTTTCCCTACTCCACGTGCGTTGCAAGCAGAACGTGGAACCTATCTAGTGAAACCTTGCGTAACTGTTGCCGGTTGATTTCTAAAATGGCGCCAGAAGCTATAGTGGCGCGGGCGACAGCAGGCGACGGCGGAGTGAATTCTTTTTCTGCAGTTGATGAAGTATTTAATTTCACAAAAGTCAAGCATGTTTGATTTTTTTTATAAAGGAACACTGCAAATATCACTTCTGTATTGATTTGTTGTCTCATATTTGCGTAATGTCTTGTTCTTCTTCAACAATGTTGACAAGTATGAACATTACACCGGACATAGATCGGGTAGATTTAGCTGTGACTATATAAGACTATTGCGCAGGCATTGTTTTGCTTTGTCCGGGTGGCGGAATCGAGTCACAGACAGACAGACGGACAGACAGACATACAGACATACAGACAGACCAAAATTTCTGGGTTTAAGTAGCCCAAGAAAGACTATCGTCTTTAATAGTTGCTGAAGCGTGGTTGGCCTTCCGGTCGGCGCGCGTTGAAACGGCCCTATTGATTGGGCGTCGCGGCGCAATGCAAGATGGCAGCTGCCTGAACTGTGTAGTGCGCGTTTCTGGGTTCATTTTCACTGCCTCGCTCGATCATTTTATCTGCTATGGTATTCAACACGGGCATTATAGCGATGCCAGTTCCTAAGATCACAAGCCGTATTACGGGAAGTTGCGTGGCTCGAAAGGCGGAGGTCATCGAACGCTTCGTGACGAGCGTGATTTTACCCTGGAGGGTGAAACGTGGTCTGCGCGCTTGTGATAACGGTTCGCGCAGTGAACTTTTCGTCTTATTTGAGATGCTTGCTCGCTTAGTTATTGCTAAGCTTGACAGTAGGCTCGCTAGCTTTTGGAAAGAAAGGACCGACGCCTGAAAAGCTTCGGCGCCCACGGCGTAGTCGCTGCGAGTTGGAGCCACGATGGCTGCACAACCTGGTACGATTGAACGCCAGTAGTTGTAATTATTGCCTGTGACTTTAGATTTAATCTCAGGAGCAACCTGGCGGGCCATGTCAGGGATAAACAAAGTATGACATGTTGCGGTATACGAGCGCCGCGACGCGGTCGAGCCGTATAGTTTTCTTGCGCAACGTAAGACTGTCATGACCTCGTCCATTCATTTGGGAATGCAAAGCACTTTAAACAAGTATTCTATCATGATTATAGAGCGCTTAAGCTCGGTGCAAGGTGGGGAGAAGGAAAATTTTATAAATAAAAAAGATTTCAAAACATTACTGTGAAGATTTTATGGTGTTATCACAGAAGCACTTCCAGTTGCTGTTCTAATTTTCATCAAAATTCACAAAAAATTGAAAAAATTTATTTCGAAAGCCACATTCTCCTTAATTATTGGATATTCGATTCGATATTCCAAGCTAGATATTCGTATTCGATTCGTATTCGAAAAATTTGATATTCGCACACCCCTAATTATCAGGCGACGAAAGGGCAGTGCGAGCGTGGGACCTGACCCGTTCCAAGGAGTCTGCTCTAACACTCCTCCTGCAGATAGCCCATTTGTTGCAGGCAGCCCCTCTTTGCAGTCCACTTGCGCACCATGTTAAAACACCATATCCTACGAAGTCTTCGAAAGTACGAGTGAGCTTGTAAATATACTCTTTCGGCTACCAAAGTTGACAATGCGAAAGTATGATATTCACTTATTGAGAAAAAATCAGGCTTCATTCTTGTCGAATTCCACCCAAAATGTCTTCGCGGGTGATGAATGAAAACACGTCAAAGTGCGCCTACTGACATCACATTTAAGAGGCCGGTTCTTGTGAACGAGGCAAATTAATGGAACTAAAAACAAAGTTCGCTACACTTTGGTCTGGGTGAAAATCGAACCCGGACATACCAAGCGCGATTTGAGCACGCTACCCCGACGTCACGGCTTCTCTTATGTTATGGCTGACTGAAGATGTGCCTCCGTACCTATTGCATGCGTTATTTGGCACGTGATGACGAAGCCAATAAACGGGAATGCAAGTGACGGCACGTGATGAGAACAGTTGCACCATGGACACGGAGAACACTGACTCTGGGGAAGCAATGGCTCACGTGAAGTGTCACTGCACAATCTGCCTGTCGAAGAGTTTCTCTCTGTGTTTTGTGACGGGAAGTGCTTCTTCGTTTGGGTAACGGTCAAGCGCGGCGGAGAACGCAAAGGCACCAACGAGGCTGACGCACAGGAGGGAACAAGGTAGACAGGGGAGCCAAGACACGCAGAAAATCAAGTGAAACACAAATCCTATGTAACAGTAAAGGTTTCCTCGGCATGTATGACGACGTGAAGCCATACTGCTTTCGCATTCAAGGCAAGCAAACAGGCCTGTAAGAGGACGTAATCCCCCACAGGAATTTATTTTCTCTCTGTTTTTAGATAGTAACACCATACAAAACAAAGCTAGAGCTGGTTGTCCAGAAGAAGGCATATGAAAAAATGCTTGGAATCGTAGCCATGAATCTACAGTCATTCCACGCCACTAAGCTTTTCTGGGTGCCTATCCGCACGTGGCGTAGACGTGGGAAGAGGTTAAAGTATCGAAGCGCTCTACGTATTCCAAAAACCCAGTTCGAATCTAGGTAAGCAAATCTCACCCAGGAACTGGAAAAGAGTGACTCTCAATCACTTTGTAAGTGCGAAAAAGGATCTTATCAGGTTCAGCTGCAAAGACGCTGAAAAGCTTGTTTTTATTTTATGAGTGTAAAATGTAGTACAACCATTAAAAAGAATAGAAAATTGGCGAAACAAAATAAGCTGTATTCTTTCTTAAAGATGGCAGAATCGCGAAGCCAGCTCACAAGCGAGTCGAATGGCCAGGGTTTCAATGTATGCGGAGGGTCATGAAGGAATGCTGTCCCCGGCTTTGTGTATTCAGTGTAAAATGAATCATAAAAACGGCGAGTTCACGAAGATTTAATTAAGTTTTTTTCAGTGCCCATTTCCCTTGGTTTAGTCGTAGATAGTTGCTTTCATTTAATGCATTTTTGTGAGGCCACCGTGCCGTTCTTCGTGCGCTGTCTTATTGCAGCCACCCATGGGGAGAAAATGATGGATCCATTACTTTAGAAAATTTTGATGTTTCTCGGGCTTTTGGGGTGCCGTTTTTTTCACTTCGTAGCTGCTATTGTACGATGAAAACCAATATCCGCACGTTATTACTTTGCGCAGAGTATGAAGCTAGAAAAAGCGACGATTTGCGAATTTCGCCGTTGTTCTGCCGACCCTGCCCTACTGCTGTCCAGACATATGAAGCAATAATACCGAGCAAGGGCGCAAAGGTCAGGCGGCTATGTGCAGCAGCTGTCGAAACTGCTGAGCGCACCAAGTGTGAACAACCCAAGGTGCTTTGCGGAATTAAAATAAATAATGCCTGAACAATATGCTCTGATTTTTTTCCCTCTAGTTAGACAATGGCTGACTACCAGGCCGAAGCTCTCGTTTTCTTCTCTCAAAATAATCGCAGACGATGTGGCTGCGGTAACCACGTAACATAATGCGGCATGCACGTTCAGTGAATAATTTAGCCATTTTAGATGCGAAGCTGAGAGGAGCATCTCTTGCCGGCGGTCCTGTCCTTCCTGCGTCGTCGTCGTCCGCGTCCGCACAGCTGCGTCTCTCCTCCGCTCGCCTCCTCTCCTCTCTCCGATAGCGAACACTCTTGCGCAACATCTGCGGGCGCGTGGCGCAGCGCACTCTCACTCCGCCGGTGGGCGGCGCTGCGCATATAAGCGGAGTGCCGCGCTCCGGCCGGTCTCTCAGTCTACGGTCGTCCGCGCTACGTTTTGCCTCTCTCTCTCTCTCTCTCTCTCTCTCTCTCTCTCCTCTCTCTCTCTCTCATTACCCAACGATTGCTCACGCAGCTCGAGTAATCGACCCAACGGAAACGCACAATGGAACCCCCTTCAGCGTCGCATCACACCAGGGTTCCCGCGATGGGAGGTGGGCGTAATTTTTTTTGCCTATAGCTAAGCATTGCTATAGGCTACTGCTTGACCGGTACCTAATTGAATACGTGTTTACAGATATTATATATTTTGAGGGCGGGCGTCGATTATATGTTCATATGTGAATATGACTATAGGCGAAGACATCTTTAGAGGTATTCGGTATTTTTTTTTTTATTGCGGAAGTTTGCTAATCAGCATAAGGGGAAACTAAATGTATAGATACACGCCGGATTCCCGAAGGAATCGGAGCAGGGGGCCATGATGTGGTCCTTGTATCCACGCCATGAAGTCTGGCGGACGTCCGGGGCGCGGGCCGCAGGTGGCGATGTGCACAGCGCGTAGGCTTCGCAGAGCAGGGCAACTCCACACCAGGTGCTCTGCTGTAGCCTGGTCAACTGGAGCGGGGCAAAAGGGGCAGGTGGAGTTGAACGGGGCATGGTATTGAGGAGGCCAGGACCTCGTCACAGCTGGCGTGAGGGCGACTCCCAGGCGAAGACGTCTGAGCAGGACCTCATCTTGGCGAGACAACCCGCCAGGGAGATCTGTACCGCACGGGGGTATGAGAGCGCGCGCGGTGCGCCGTAGACGTTCTTTTGCACTGGCAAGGCGAACACCGTTTGACGAAGGTGCAAGAGGAGCTGGATATTGCACACGCACGGGGTGTGTTCCGGCATCTGCAGCCTGCATTGCGGGGTGGCTATTCCGTTGGCGCCATGACACGCGCACACGACACGGATAAGTGTCCATTATGTCCTGGATTTCTAGAAGAAGTTCGTTGGACGTGAGAGTTTTACGAAGCTCTCGAACAGCTGCCGACGAATCAGTGTAAATTGTACACTGTGGTGAAGCGTGGTTGATTAGCAACGATGTGTGTAGCAGAGCATCCCGCACTGCAAGGAGTTCTGCCTGCGTTGACGGCCACTTCTCCGTTGTTATGTAAGTGCAGGTCACTGGATCGGGAGCCACAGTCGGGCAGAGTAGAGCCGTATGAAGTAAGGTATCGGAAGCACTGGCGTCGACAAACATCAGCGTAGACGAGGGGCTACCAATCTCCATAGAAGGCGGAATCGGAGCACCAACTGTCCGGGGATGAATACGGGCAACAGGTCGTGTATCCGTTAATTGGTGGAATTTCCATGGGGGCCGTATATTGGTGTTTGATAGTGGTGGGGCTGGTGAACCGGTCATGTACGCTGCAAGAGCGGCGGAATCAGGGTCAAGGGCTTGTTTTTGGAGGCGGGCTTGTCGACGCTGATGCACTAGCTCATCAAACGTGTTGAGCTGCGCTTCCTGTTGCAGAATAGGGACGGGGGTGAGGGCTGGAAGACCAGTTATAGCTCGCATAGCCGAATTGTTTATTGATTCGAGTAGTGCCCAGTCTGACTTTGTAAGAAAGTGGAATTGCGCTTGATAAACTATGCGAGGCTGAAGAATGGCTCGGACAAGCATGCGGGCCATCTTGGAGGCCGCACCGCCGGCTTTTTGAGACATGCGACGAAATAGATGCAGCGATTGTGAAGCTTGATGCTTTGCAGAACGAATCCAAGGTTTTGCAGAACCGGTGGCCGTAATATCCAAGCCCAACACCCGCAGGGTAGATGCTGTCGGTATAGGCGTGCCTTGAACCGAAAGACGGATCGGGGAGGTTGCCAACCGCCGACGGCCCCATGCGTTGGCCACGGTGAGAAGGGCTGTTTTGTTAGGCGAAAGCGTGAGGCCAAGATACCTGCACCAAGAATTGGTTTCATCTAGAGCTTGTTGCAGGCGGACACTTTGGACGTGAAGGTCCTGGTGAACAGACCATACCGTGATGTCGTCTGCATAGATGATACTATAGATGTGTGGAACAGCACCAAGTCGCCAGGCAAGAGGTATCATGGCCATGTTAAAAAGCAAGGGGGCCAAGACAGATCCCTGAGGCACACCACGGCGGGGCTGGAAGGAACCTATGGGAGATCCGTTGAGACGTATGGAGAAGGTGCGGTTTCGTAGGTAGTAGGAAATGAAATCACATAGGCGGGATGGCAGGTGAAGGAGATGAAGTACCGCAATGACGGCAGCGTGGCCAAGGTGGTCGTACGCTTTGTGAACGTCCATGCCCAGCACAGAGCGAACACGGTGGGATCGGCCGCCAATAAGGATCATCTCGGAGAGGTGGCCCAGACCATCCTCTGCACCAAGGTGGGGGCGAAATCCAATTTGGCATGGGTGGTATAGATGGTGCTCGTCGAGCCACCACTGAAGGCGTGTGGCAATCATCCGTTCCAACAGCTTCCAAATGGTTGCCGTAAGCGCTATTGGTCGGAGGTTGCGGATGTCTGTACTCGGTTTACCGGGTTTCGGGATAGTGATAACATCCGCTTGAAGCCAGGCCGGGGGGATTGTACACGTGAGCCAAACCCGGTTGTACGCCTCTAGGAGTCCCTCCAGAGAAGAATGGTCCAGGTTCTTGAAAGATTCAAATGTTACTCCGTCGGGGCCAGGAGCTTTGCGGAGTGCCGCCGTGTCAATGGCCGCGGTTAGTTCCGCAATTGTAAATGGTGAGAGTATGCCCTCGGTTGCTGCTTCCGATGGCGGCGTACCAGCACCGGAAGGAAGAGTGAACGGAGGGGGCATGATGGCTGGGTCCAAGTCAAAATCGGGGTATAAAGTATGGGCCAGCGTATCTGCAAATTGCAAAGAAGTCTGGTTGGACGTGAGGAACGCTGACGCAGCAGGATCTGGGGATCGTGGTGATCGCTCCAAAGAATGAAATATGCGCCATATGGAGCGTAGTCCAGACTGAGGCCCTAACGAAGCGCACATGTCAAGCCAGCGCTGGCGGGACAGCCGGCGTTCATGGCGACGAGCCGCGGCTGTGAGCTGTTTAAGGCGGATTTGGCAAGTCGGAGAGTTGGGATTGCGACAAGCAGACACTTCTGCCTGGCGGCGCTGCGCCCACAGCTGAAGGAGGCGCAAATCAGGGTTAGGGCGGCTCTCGTCAACCCAGTTTACAGTTGTAGAATCTTCAAGAGCCTTTTGTATGGATGATAAAGGGTCCTCTTTGAATGCTGATATCTGCCTAATCGACGTCCGAAACTCGTCCCACTTGATAATATGGCATTTACGACGTAGGCGACGAGAGGGCGAAGATGGAATATCGAGGTAAATGGGATGATGGTCGCTACCCCAGCAGTCTGGCTCCCGCCGCCAAGTAACGGCCGTTGGACCAAGCCACCAAGCTAGGTCTGGGGAATGTGGAGGCATACGAGTAGACGTGGAGCGGCGAGTTGACTGGGTCGTGTCATTAAGTAGAGTGAAGCGCGCATTCTCCATGATCTTGAGGAGATCTGAACCTCGCGCACTCGCCATGTTATAGCCCCAGGCTGGGTGCGGAGCATTAAAGTCACCGCCGATGAGGATGGGACAACCGGGATGTTGTGCTCGTATATGCGAAATCCACCCAAACCGAGCCCGCGGGGCATGACCACTGTGAGGACGCACATAGCAGGATACGAGGATCACTGCACAGGGACTTAGTTGAACTTTCACCGCAACAGTTTCTTGCCACGGGGAGCACCAGCTTTGAAGGTCAATGGCTTGCTGGGGAAGGCGCGTGAGGACATATACCACCGCTTTACCCCGTGGCGTTGGTGGGGCGTTACGGTGGTCAATGATTGTTGGAGACGCATAGCCGGTAAAAAAGGGGATACGGGGTAGGCCATTCGCTTCCTGAAGCAGTAGCGCCCATGCACGAAGTGAGCCTAGGCGAAGGCGTTCCTTAAGTTCACCAACTTTTTGGGGCAGGCCCCGACAGTTCCATTGTAGGATAGTGTCCTTGCGTGTCGTTGCAGGTACGGCAGGTGCATAATTTAGCGGAGGCATGCTGCAAGAGTCGTGGTTAATATGTGCAGCTGCTGCACCACGTAGTTAAGAATGGAGCGAGCGTCGGATGCTGACGAAATCGAGGCTGCTGCTGGTAATGATGCCGGAGGAGGTGGAGGCAAGGGAGAAGTTGACAGCGGAGGTATAGCTTCACATGAGCTCTCTTTTGCAGCAGCACGCTTTAAGCGTCTCTGTGCCAGCAACTGGGCACGACGAGCGGTCAAATTCGCAAGCTCTGTTTGTAGTGCCTGGAGGCGAAGATCTACCTCTTCTAGGGCCGGGGAATTCTGGTCGGTCTCTTGAAGACGGGATCGCTGACGAGGTCGACGCAGTCGCACCACCTGGCTGTATGAAACTGAATTCATAGGTGGTGTGGCAGAGACCGGTTCTGGTACGTGATCTGCAATATCGTCGTCGTCATTCGAAGCTAGGAGTTCGTACCGGTTTGAAAGCGGGAGCCGTTGATCAACCTGGGATCTCGGGGAGCTCTTCACACGCGCACGTGGCTTGGCGTTAAGCTTCGTCGGGCACTTCCTGTCTGTGATATCGTGATCATCAGACTTGCACAGCCCACAACGAAATTTAGGGGCATTTTCATTTCCAGCAGTCGCGTTCGGAGTCGCCGAGGTTTCAGCAGGAGGTGGATTTGGGCAAGAGATGCGCATGTGACCCTGTTGTAAGCATTGGTAACAAAATACTGGCCTCGTCTTGTAAGGCCGAGGGCGAAGGATGCATCCATTGTATATGAATCGCACCGGTGGTTCCGGAGGACCAAGAACAGTCACGAGGCATGTACGATGACTGCCAAGATACCGGGCTAGGAGCACTTGGTGCGTCTCGCATCGGATGGTGTCCCGGAGCACGTCGGAGGGCTCACCGGCATCGACGCCCGAGACAACATAACGGCGGACTTGAGTACCCCCTAGGAGGTAAGCTTGTACCGGCAGGTGAACTCCGGGGGAGATGGGTATATAAGTGAGGCTGTAAAGCTTGTGAACTGCCTCTAATGACGCTACCCACACAGAAATTGAGTTGGTATCTCGGTGGAAAGTGTAGCCATTATGACTTTGAGGATGCAGACATGCTGATAGCGTCTGTAGGAGAGCTTTCGTCGTGATTTGGCGGATGTTGAAATTCTGCTTCGGTTTGATGGCTACCTTGAAGGAAGCTGGTTGAGCATCTTTACTGCTTGATGGGAGGCCAGTGGGATTCAGACGGCAGGGCACCTTACCGTCAGAGTGAATACGGTTGCCTGCTGGAAGGTCCATCGGGACATTAGCGTCCTCAGACTGACGCGGCACTAAGGTTGAAGACTCGGTGCAAAGGCGTTTGTCGGGGGGTTCAGCAGACTTGCCAGTGACATTACTGGGCTCTTGCGGCACAGGAGGGTCGCTGCTAGCATCCATGGGGCAGCTGTCGTCGCCCTGGGGTGTCAGAGGCGTCGATGTTTGAAGGGCGACGTTGGACACCACTTGAGACGCCGGCTCCATTTGCTTAAGCAGCTGGTCTTGAAGTAGCGCCTGCTTGCGGGACCCAAGAAGGCCTTGCGCGGAACGGCACCCACCGCCCGAACAGGAGGTTAGGCCTAGCCGCTGCTTAGAGGCGATGCGGTTGTGATGCTTGCCTTCGGGGACATTCCCGGGGCAGGTAGTAGCCCTCGACGGCGCCAGGAACTGGAGGTTATCGCTGACACTACGGGAAATAGCTGGGAACGTAGAAACTGCGATAAATCGCGTCGAAACACGGAGCCGAGGAAAGACACGTCGGAACGGCGGGACTTCTTCTTCTTCCCTTGCCGGTTAAGCTTTAATGTGGACACGCGTTGTGCCTGTTGTCGTAAGGCGGGCTCGACCGAGCTCCTCTTTAGATACTTCACAGGATCGTTCCGATTGGCTCTCCGCATATGCTCAACCGCAAGGAGGATTTCTTTGGTTGTCCCAAGTCCTGATGAACAAGACAAGAGCCGGGGCTGCTCCTACGGAATACGTGATCGCAAAGTGGTGGGCATAGGTTCCCCTCCTCTCAAGACACCTGAGGGAAAATCTCAGAACAACATAGATAATGCAATCTTCACCCGGTTTTTATGTTACTAATGTACGCGTTTCCCAATGTACGTACCATACGCTGTCGCAGCGGGAGTGCTCGGGGATCACGGCGGAAAGTGTAACCCACCTTCCGCCGAACATCAAGACCCTCCAGGAGTGGGCATAGCCTGCTCAGGGCAGGGCGCTGCAACAATGCACTGTCACGACCCAGTCGACTTTTGACTTTGAGTCACCTCATCTAAATAAAGAATACTAACAATAATTTCGCCCATACTAAAGCGGGTATCGGTGGGCACGAAGTGAGGCGGAGGCAGTGACTGTAGCAACGCGCGCTGCGCAGACGTCACCTCTACGGCGTAGCTTATACAGAAAAACCACTCGGCGTAGCATAGTCGGTAAGGCATCCGCTTCGCAATCGAGAGGCCCCAGATTCTGCACCGGCCCCGGCAAAGTTCATTTCTTATCACTAGCTCAAATGTGCTTGTTTGCAGTAGCGAATTTGCAATTTAATATGGTAGGCTGTGTCATGTTTACAGGGAACTTGTTTTCGCGTGCTCTCAGTACCGAATAAATAGTTCAGGGCTTCCAATTTTCAAAGCCAAAGTGTGCAGTGCTCGCTGTTGGAAAAATACGTGTTTTTGTAGTTGTTGTTGTCCGAAACAGATAATAAACGTCGCTTTAAGAGTAAATAAAAAGCCCATTTGATAATATACGGGATTTGAACAAGTGTCTGCAGAGTATGAGCCTAGGGAATCGCTAGCACGCTGGATCAGCACGGTTCATGCGGCGAACCAAGACTTACCCTGGTATTCTGAATCCTTCCACCACTCGAGCCTCCAGGGGAGGATATCCTTATAAGCGATTTTCACGCGTAAAACAATTGCCGTGTCTACCACTCATCCGAGTCAAAGGAGCATAGGGAGTGGAGGAAATACTCAGAAAACGGCCATTATTCTTGTGCATGCAGCACGACATGTGAACGCGACAGCATGTGAGTAGAAGAGGTGTACACCACTCGCGGAGGGCTCCGGTGCATCAAAAGGCTAAGGAGCAAAAGCGAGTAAAGATACGTGAACATAAATATTGCCAGGAGGCTTTCGCCTTGAAAGCACATAAGCAGATTTAAGGGCTCCGAGGAATTTTCGTTTTCATGACATGAGAGCACACTTAAGAATCAGAAGTGCTTCTACGGCTAACGCTTCAATACGCAAACTGCGAGACGTATTTTACGACAAACGCCGCTCAATCTGGGAGCACTACTATGTCTCGGCTACGGCACAATTTGCGGCCCCCTTGTGTATTCGTCGCTCGCCACATTGTTTCAAAATTGATCGGGGCAGGAAAGTTTGGAACGCCATTCCCGGAGTCATTGATTTGCGACTGAATTTTATATATATACGTATACGGTGACATGTTTTGTGCCCCAGTGCTACGTGGCCATCTGTTCGATACTTTTCCAGACGCCCGCTATCCTGGCCGGGTTATTGGAAATCTGGCGAGGCGCGTTTACGGTTGACTTTCCATAGCGTCTATCGCCGAGAGAAAAGGCCACGCGTCACACCCTTCAAAATAACGGCGGTGGGAGGAGGGGAGGACGATAGGTTGGAACGCGTCGAATGTCTCCGAGACGTCTGTTTCAGACGTGTGGCGTTCGAACGGAGGCCTTTTACGGCCCCACTCGCTCGACAAATGGCTCCCTCGCGCTCTGTCGAACAAAACAGAACGCCGCACTTGCCTTGCCCTTGTATGCATGTGCTGTGCGTGTTTGTGTGTTTGTATGCGTGCTTGTGTGTTTTTTTGTGTGTGTGTGTTTGGTGTCTGCGACGCATGTCTATAGTGGGCGAAACCTATTGAATGTAGGCAAAATTGAAATAGGTTTTGGAAGTCGTTGTAGGAAAGGCGGATTGTTTAAAGTAATTCCGATCAGCTTCATAATTGGGTTCCTTACGCCCTAATTGACGCCTGCAAGTTTCTTTGTCTTAACTGAGTGCAATATTTTTATACAGTTCAAATGAGTACTGCAAATGCAGCGTTCCAAAATTAAGAGAGAGGGCGAACTTGATTCCACGATTCAATTCGAATTCATGGACCCCGGTAGTTTGGCGGCAGCGGTGAGTCAGGGATATGCCATGCAGGGCCACCCCTGGCAGGTGGCCCTGCATGGCCACCTCTACACAAAACCTGTACGTTCCCCAGCTTGCGGCCGTAGCATTGCAACGAGGGTGGCAGAAACGGCTGGCCCAGCTTTCTCACATATAGGGGACTTCGGGGTGGTGTCAGGGAAGGTGTAGTGCCGTGTGGCTCAAGGACGCGACCGAGATAGGTTTGCGAACATTGTGTAACTGCCACATAGCTGACAACGTAGGAGGGCCTCGCGGGTAAGTTCTCGTTGGTGGAATAGATAACACCGCAGATTTTGTTCTCGCCTTGCCTATATAAGCGGCTTGAAGGAGTCTTAGGTGTGGGTCGGTAAAACTACTAGGCGGTAGAAGTGTAATGCGCACTCGTGATTTGGGCTTGTAAGCGTCAGGGCACGCCCCTTATCGCCGCAATCTGGGCTTTAGCCGGCCTATAGCTGCAGGTTAGAGACACTTGAATACACAAATACCTCGGGCGGTAGAAACAGATTTTTATCCCCACAGAAAATGCTTAAAGGGTGAAAGCAGATATCGAAGCTCCATTCCATTTTTCGCACTACTGCGAATGAATGGGAACACTGGAACTGTTGAGCTTGCCTAAGCATATTGTCCAACAAATACTGACGCATGAACATCTAAATGTAAAATATCTGGCTCGTCTTTCTTGTGCTTCCAAAAGACACAAACTTCAGTTATATAACAACATAAAGCGGGCGATTCCTCAATCCAGGCGGAACGCTTCGTTTCAGTTTTAATTTCGTTGACATATTTGTGACCAAACACAACAAAAAGACGCTTGCACGCGGGTGAATGTGGCAGTCTACCATACCTGCCTAACATTACCACGCCCTCATGCAATAGCCACTAGCAAAAATGGAGAATATTGGCTCAAATGGCTTGAAACGTGAACCCCGAAAACTCAATTTAACAACTACACGTGTATTTTCTACACGGGTTTCCAGGCGGCAGCACCTCCTTGGAAAGCTTTCTCTGGATCATCAATCCCCATCTAAGGAGGGTGTGGCTAGGTGACCGTCGTTGCCTGTTCGCCGCCATACCGAAATGGCGTCGAACAACAACCCCTGCCTAATTGACATCCTATGTTAGTTACAAAAGTGAAAGACAATGGCAGCACCCTAGTGAAATGTTGGTATATACGGAATTATTGCAATACGGAATTCATATGGGGATTACGTAACCAATGCGGACGTAACCCAGACGTAACTAGCGCAGATAACCTTAAAAAAAACCAAAGAATCAAATGATTAGTAAGAATACAAACTTCTGACACAATTTTCGTCTTTCCTATTAATTAAAGCGCGATATGCTCCACCATATGGTTTACGTATCTTTTCTGCACACATCCGTATATTCGAAATTTATAGGGAATATAATATGGCGTTACTGGCGCTTGTACAAATGTAAAACCGTTGTTAAATTTTTTAAACAAAATACTGTACTATCTTAAGAGAGTTTTAGTATAATGTTACAGTATTTTTGTTACCGTCTAATGTGCATGCCGGAGTCCATTGCGCACGTGCGGAAGTTGCCGTGAATAGGAACTTAGCGGCAAAGCCTTTACCATCGCTAACGCGCTTCCACAGCAGACGAAGTGTTCCCTCGCGTCTTGATTACAGCAAACGCAGTGCGCTCGGTGGCTGATGCTTGGTACAACCGGTGAAAGTAAACTTAGTTGATGTTGTTTGTCACGGTTTTCTTGTTAACCGGTGCTGAGGAGTGCGACAAACGAGTATTGTTTCTCGGAAGGGCAAAAAAAGGCCACCCCTACTCGTGCTAAGCCTAGTCCACCTCCAATAGTTCAGCAAACTTTGTGAGGCCACAAAGCCCTTTTACGCATTCAAAGTTGTGCTGGGTCAGGTAGTGCAGGTTGTTGAGTAGTTACTTCAAAAAAGTCGAAGTTCATTGGTTTGTCATCTCTTGTTCACAGGGTTACTGTAGAAGTTGATTCCGTATCGAACATGGATGATGTGCTCAGGGCATCGTTTTTTGGCTTGCAATACGCGGGCTACAATATCCTCCGGGGCCATTATTTTCCCTTAGTTTGTCTCCACGACTTAAGGTCGTGCTGGTGCTGTAACGTGGGCGTAATCTAAAATAAAAGTTTGCATGATTTCTTTCATCCCGACAAGCATAAGTCACAAGTGGCTTCTAGATGGTTGTGTCCCTTACGTGTTTCGTTTGGACGTTTGCGCGTTTTATATGGGAACAGGGAAATGACTAGCCAAATTACCGTTCCCTGGCGACCATTTTTCTTATTGTTCCATTTCCCTGTCTCACCTTCATTTCATTTGGAGTATTCCCTAATACCGCCTCGCTTGTATACACAAACACACAAAACGTAATTATGTTAGATTTTCTTGATTGCCTTCACTCTACTACCTTTTCTCTTGCAGCTTCAAATTTTCTTGCTTTCTTTATTTGCGTTGTTCTTCGCCTTGCGGCAAGGAAACTACGTTCGTTCTGCTCAGCGAATTTCCTTTTGCTTCGCATCCTGTTTATATTCAGGAGGTTTACTTTCGTAAACAATGGCTGGAAAATATTTGCAAGCTAATGAGATCGTTGGGAAGGTCGGGAAAACATCGGAGTAAAATGTAGCTGAACCACTGACGGGATTGAAGAGACTTCGCGAATGCGAAAGAAACGGGAGGGTCGTCGGAAGTTCACGAAGGCGTAATTGGAGCTCTTCGAAGTGAGTGGCTCGCATTTCACGCAAGGTGTTTTGCAGCAGCATACATTGTGGTCGCGGCAGCCATCTGCAGTATTCGGTTTACCTTCTTGACTTGCGGCACTGGCTTCCAGTCACTCATTTATTTCTTCATCAGCGTGGGTACTTCATGGCCAGAATTCTCATTGCGTCCTCTTTGGTGTTGATCAGTCGCTGTATTTGCTTCACACTGCATTTTAAGACGCTCAGAAGCGGCGTCGGGCGAAGTCCAAATAGCGGACGATGGGGGCACAGGTCAGTGAACGCAGCGTCTGTGCATCAACTGCCTGGTGTGCCGTCACCTCACACCACGCGCTCGGTAGTCGTCGATTCTTCTATCGCTCTGTCCATGGATGGACGATGCAAAGTTTTGCTAACATTTCTGGTCTTTTTCTCACGCAATGTTAAACAAATAAATGTTTCTTGTAATATCATCTAAAAACCCCTGTGTTTTCTATCTGGGGTTTATTGTGATTGAAATTCATGTTGAAGAAAAAACTACCTTGCTGAGCCATGCGGCCATGTATTTCCGAGCTGCATAGCCTCACAGAATGAACACCGCGGTTACCATGCTCTCCGAAAGCGGGAGCGCTTTTCAACTTTTACTCTGAATAACGCCTTAGTTCATTTCGCATAGACGATTCCGGACTTACTGACCTCCACGAAGCTCATGATTTATTACCCAGAACGCAATGTCGCTCAAATATAGTGTAAATGGCAAGCCTGTTCTTATCTACATTTCGGTCCCCGTGCGTTTTTCATCTAGCCGGTGTGTGTCGCAGCCGCCGGAATATTGCAGTGAACGAAGCACAGAGACCTTCGATATTGCAGTATCAAGGCTTCCCCTTGTGGCAAATATGACTTTAAAACGGTGTCGCCTCTGTGCCAGGGCAATTTTGAATCATGGGGGTAGCCAAAACGGTCGCGCTTATATTGGTTTATAAAATAGTGGAGGTCAGTGTTGCCGCAGAGTCTGCAAATTCCATCAAACAACATTGAGACTTTGGTTATCACGTAAGCTTGTAATTAGTGCAAGCGTAAGGTTAATCTTTCAAACAAGAATATCGAAGCAAGAATGAGATATGTTTATACGCGAAGCATATTGTAACCATCCGTGGCACCCTTTGTGACGCAAGTAATATCAGAACGTGTTCTTATTCCGGATTCCCGCGTTGCCCTAATCGAAAAACGTTTTTCATGTCTTTTTTAGCCGTAACACTTCAGCAGCAACTTTCTATGTTTTCGATAAGTAAATACCACAAGCTTGTAATTAACTCGCCCGTGCCAGTGGTAAGCGAGTTCGACACATCTGAGCAGTTTTCAACGCTAGGAAACTTAATGTACTTTCAATGTAAAACCTTTGCTCACGAAGTGTTGAGCAGGCATCCGTTAATTTGAAACGGCCATTGGTACGATTATAACAATTACTCGTTTGATTGTACCCGACTGCACACCGCTTCGTCCAGCAGATCATTTTATATTCCACTGCGGTAACTGCTGGCAGGTCACGGGGATGCAAAATGGCCAATTTTATTTAAATGTGCTTTTATACATTAAAATGCCAAAATGCATACTAGGTACATGCTGGCCACATGAAAGCACTGGGGTATATAAACAATAGTGAGAAAGAAACATTCAAGCATGTAGAGGTAGCTGAAACTAAATTGCCCCGTTGGTGAAAGAAAAGAGGCCAGGGAAATATAGGAGAGAACGGCTACCACCTGCAACGGACGAATTTTAATTGGAGCCAACCGCTAATGGCAGCAGCAATATAACAGTAGTACAACATAGATACATAATTCCTTTCGTGAGATGAACGGCGTTATAATTTCACGAAGTAGTACGAATTTTTTGTACTCGAAGGCATTAGGTGCTGTTTGTATAAGCTTTTGATAATGACGTCGTCCGTGGGAGATCACCTAGGCTAATAGTTTGCTTTTTGAGAATAAAGCAGGAGTTTAGCTATGTCTGCTCGATCTCCTGTCTTGCGCAATGGTCTTCTTGGCTGTCCCTTCAATACGTTCGAACAGTGTTCGTTCACAATGCCTTCTCGACGACTTTTGGCATGACCAAAGGCAAATTCATTGGATTTTGCGGTAACCAATTTGCTGCGAGTTATATTCAAAACATGAATGTTTTTCACGTTGTTTGTTTACACAGATCCTACATACGGCGTTATCTTAAAAAAACGTATGCTGATATTCAAGTCAGTATTTACTGCCGATAAATCCGCTGGCCCTGCATTCACCTCTTATATATTTTAACATGTATGGTTATAAGGGATAGTTTTGAAAGGTGCTGAGTCAGAAGTAAGCGTATTGTACTCAGAGATCACTTCCCCACATAATACAAAATCGTACAAACGCAGTAACAAAAAAAAAAAAAAAACAGCCGATTTGGCAGTTCCGGAAACATTATTCTAGCCGAAGCACTTCCCCATCATTCCTTTTCGCTGTACCCTCCAAGCTTTGCGACCATACAATGGGCAGTGGTTTAGTGGAGCTGCCTTGCTCTAGCAAGATGACATGTAATACCCATAAATTCAAGAACTCAAGGTTGTCGGCATAACTTGGGTTTGTGTACCTGGAACGGCCCTGTGTACTTTCCACTGCGAACAAGATACAAGGGGGTAGTCAATTGTGGTGGCAGGCGTTCCACAAACTTTCGCCTATCAAAGTGGAAAAAAAATGCTATCGCAGCCTGTGTGCGCAGAGGGCACTTGACACGTAGACGCTTCGTATTACTAGTCGCAAATAGGTGATCTGTGCAAAGAAAACCACTGCAACACTACAACTTTCTTTATTTCGCTATACGCTTTTTTCCTATGCTGTGCGCTTAAGCATGAATGGCATCACAAAGTCTTAAAGTGGCTGAATACTGCTTCACCCACCAAAATGAACACGAAACCACGAAGCTAAAGCACGGTTACAACCATAGCCGTGCACACAGGGGGGCTCGGGGCATGGGCTGCATTTCCCTTTACCACCTGAGGAGCGCCAAGACCGGCGCATACCCGTACTGAGATGCACTGACAACAATTGTTTGAAGTGCAAAAACTTTTGTTCACGTAGTTTGTTGACAATTATTGCGATAGAGGACTCCTAATGTAGGATTACAAGAACTATGTACTTCCCTTTCAGTCTCGACAACGGTGGCTTTTTTAGGGGCGAAGCTCCTCTTGCTCGGGCCCTGTCCCGTCCCTCGTTGCTGCTGTATGCGGCACATTAATGATGATTGTGGCAGGATCCCCTTAGAGATTGGCCTACCAAAGATTGGCCGAAGAGGTCAAAACGTTCAACGCGTTCGTTGCAACCCAACAAGGAGGAGAGGAAGAAGAAGAGGTTGTCGTCCGTCACCTGCGAGCTCAAGACACGTACCGGGGGCACACGACAAAAGACGGTCTGCAGAAGGCGACGGCCAATGTGGCTAAAAGGTCACACACCCAATTCGCCAACTTACCCATGGAGATTCTCATCGTCCAAAACAAGCCCTACATATTCACCCCAAATATCGATGTCGTCGACGGGCTTGTCAAGGGAGCGGTGGTAAGCTTGACGTGTCGAGTCTTTATATGATGTGCGAGCAAATGTTTTACGGTTTTACCGATAAGCGTTTTAGCTTCACCCCTCTCATCATCATTCACTTCGTGGAGATGGCCGGGATTTTTTCAACAGTATATCGGCTGATGATGAGGTACTTCAACAACGCTACATTTTACGATCGAGGGGTGCTAAAATGCGGCGAACATCGATGAATTCGGAATCCGTAGTGAGTGATTCATTAACAGAAACGTGTTCAAAACAAAGAAAACAGCCATTTGACCTCTTCTGACCGTCACGCGTGTCTTTCATGTGTCGCACAGTGCGTAAAAGCCGCATAAAAATCGCATAGTACAATAACTGTGAAATAACTACAAATATTATTGATGGGTATGGTCAATCATTTACTCCGAAAATGTAGTGACAGTATCACCAGATGTTTTGTGTATGGTAATTATTTTGAGCACTGGGTTGCCTCTATGGACTGTTCCCTGCATTGACACCAATGCTGATATCCCCGGGATGCCAAGAAAATTGTCTATATCTACATTGGCAGCGAGGCAGATCACGCTCAATTACACGCATGAGCGTTATGCTGATTCTGCGCATATATACACCGATGGATCGTCGACAACCTCCTTGTCGTCGGCAGCTTTTAGAATACCAAGCCTCTACATCGATAAGGGGGTCAAGCTCTCGCACCGACACCCATACTTTGGAAACCAGTTTTACCGATAAATATCGTTCATCGCTGTTATACCAAGTGGTCCCGTACCTTGCATACCCGTGTGCGTCTCATCTCGGTCGTTCGGTGGACACGTTATCACATCGCCTTCGTCTTGGCGTGGCCTACACCAAGAAATTCCTTTACCGTGTTCGATTGGTGGATTACACCTGCTGTGTTTGTGGACGCCAAAGTGAAGATGTGCATCATGTCCTACTTGAGTGCCCTCTATATGAGACCGAGCGGAAAAAATTAAGCGACAAGCTCAGCATGCTATCTCGGACACCCCTATCATTGCCGAAACTGTTGGGGCCGTGGGACAATGTACGCAACCAAACGAAAGCTTTCCTTACCTTAAGGAAGTCTTTTTCAAGTGACGAGGATGTGCGAACACAATTAAATGCGTGTACATTTCTCTGAATGGGTGTGGAAACACACAAGGGTGTATGTATATTAGCGAAAGTATCTGTGTCGCATCGTGGATATATTGTATTGTGTGTATATAAATGTATATAGATTTTTATACTATATTCCGCTGGTGTAAGGAATCACGTGTATATATATGTGTGTGCTTGTGCAGTGTACAGAGCAATTAGTTACTGAGTGCGCATGCGATCTTTCAGCCGCTGCTGCCCAATGTACTTAATCTAACCTTGTGGTTCCTTAGGAAAAATATTGTTCCTTGTGTATACAACAATGCCTGGAGTAGCCAGCTCCTGTTTAGGTTGGAGCTAAACTCTGCAATAAATAATTATTTCCCTATCTCTCTATGACATTTAATTACCAAGAATATTGCAAGGGACAGGAGCGGTGTAACTTGCTATTAGCGCAGCGAGGTGAGATGGGGTATCCTAACTCTGACTCGGAGCAGTTGCAGCGCCGTTCACTCCCGGGGTGGCGCTCGGTGTGAATACTTCTCCTGCATACTCACTGTTGTGTCCGAAGGGTTTTAAAGCGAAAGCCTAAGATCTGTATGTTTGTGATCTAATGCACAGATAAATCTAAATTAAAATATTTGTGATGGACATAAAGGAGCGGAGAAAATAGGAGCGCGCACTGGGAATGTGCAACAGCAGTGCAGGGGGACGCATTGAGAAAAGACGACGGACCGTAGAACGTCCTGAAGGTGCCCAGTATACGTTCCTGGGTGGCTAACAGCTTTATTCGACATCGCTGTGTGTGATGGTCGCACCAGGCTTTAGTAGGGGGCGCGGAAGGACGAGAAAATACGCTATTGCGGAAGAGCCCAGATCAGGTGGAAGTGCCCCTCGTGGTTACCGCACTGGGAAGAAGTGGCTGGGGATAGTGCTGTGCTGTAGTGGTCCGGCGAAAATGAGTGAAAATCCAATAGGAAACTTCAAGAAGAGATCAACAGAAGTGTTAACTAGGATTGAACGTTTACATTCGAGGCATCGCTTAATTTTTTTGGATGGAACGGCTCCGAACGCCTGGAAAGCGACCTAAAAAAAGGGGCGCCAAAAATGTGGAATGTGAACACCGGGCGAGGTTCGCTAAGAACAACTAAATAATTTATATGTGAGAAAACACCGAAAATAATTTTACAATTACAATTTTGGCACACTTAACCTCGTTAATTTACCTCGTAGAAAAAATGCATAACATCGTGCCGACATGGTTGCCAACAGAAGCTACATTTTGCTCTACATGCTTGCAGTTTAGAAGAATAGAGTTTTAAGTTTTGTCAAACGTTCGTCTTCCGCCTAGCCAAGCATTTATATAGAGTGTAGTTTCCGAAGGCCAGCCTTGAACCTTTGTAACCCGCTTTAATTTTCACCCAGAAGATGGCCCTTTCTGAAGTAATAATTATATTTCCACTCCTCGCTTTCTCAATTCTGCGAATGTTTTTCTGTGGCGCTGGACTTGGTGTTCTGTGTTATTTTCCTAAATATTTATCTCACCCAACCAATGCGTCTGAAGCGGTTACACTAAATGGCCATAATAAATGCAGGTTTCTTGTGACCGCATCACTTTTCGAGCATAACTGACCTATTCGCTACCCCAGAAGTTATCCTCCAGTGCAAGAAACATCACGTCCCTCTCAGGGAAGCTACTCATGGTATATAATTCGTTGGGTATGACCATTGGTTGCGCGGCAAAAAAACTACACTATAAACTTTTTTACACCCTTTCAGCCAAAAAGGGTGCAGCCAAAGTTGAAAAAAGGGTGTTGGGAGGCCTTTACACCCCTTTTTTCTTAATCTGAACATCCCTTTTCCTAGCTCTACACCCTTTTTGTGCGAAAAAAAGTGTTGATCAACTTCAACACCCTATTGGTATTTCTTAGGGTGTTGAAAGGGTGTGGAAAAGGTGTTCAGCTTGTTCAATTAAATGAGGCCATGTTTGGATGCATAATAGCACTGTAAAGAGGAGACATCCCCTCATATACTCCTATACTCGGAAGCAACTTTCAAACGCAAAAAATAATTGCTCGTATGCAATGATCGCTCGTTTACATACGCGGTGCACCTCATGCCCCAAGTTTAGCTTTGGCACGTGAAACACCAATTTGAACCTTCAAAATTGAAAGACTACAGTCGTGCGACGAAAAGGGTGTTTATCGACTGTAACCTGCTTGGCTTTCTGTTGCTTGTTGAAACGGTGTAAAATAGCTGTTCCGTCGCAAAAAAAGAACAGCGGAGCCGGGGGTCGACCTAGTTTCTTCCGGTGGTGGTACGTTGTGTTGTCTGCTAAGCTTTGCACTGTTCTTGCTAAGCTAGGACAACTGCTGAGGGGTGAGACCAAGTTTAACCGGCTTTTACAAGGCTGTTCCAGTCTGCCCCCCCTCTCCACACACACACTGCCAGGGGATCGAAGGGGGAAACAAGCTAGGCCGGCCCCCAGCTATGCTGTTTCTCCAGCCTTGCACCACTAATTCAAGCTGCGGCATTTTTTTGCCTTTTAGAATCCAAAAAAAACTAGTAACTTTGAAATGTAACAGTAAGAGGTGCGCATACGCATATGCCCCTTCTGCTCACACTCTAACAAGCTTAAAAGCCGACTTCACTGTTATAATACCCTAAATGCGGTCGTGCACCCTTTAGAGGTGCCGCAGTTTTTTTTTTTGCTAACGCCACCGAAAGTAGCCCAAGATAAAGAGCTTCACTGGTAATAAATTATGCCAATTAATATTCCCTTTAAGCATCGTGAGGTACGAAACACTTCCCGCTTTTAGAAAATGTTCAGTCCACCTGTGTAAACAGGTACAAAATGCCTCCAAAATTGAAGGTCTCTTCACCGTTTTCTTAGTTGGCGTTCTTTTCGTACACCCTTTTCATACACCCTTTTTCTTCACGCCCTTTTTCTTAGTTTCGAACACCCTAATCTGTAGCTTTACACCCTTTTGGGAAAAAGGGTGTTGAAATAAGGAACACCTTTTTTGAAGGGCGTTGAGGTGTGAGGAAGATTTGTTTGGTATTTAATAAAATTCTATAAGTTATGAAACACAGAAACTACCTTGTAATTAAAACGTTTTTGCGAATCCGGGTGTTAATTTGTATATTCTCATAGTAATATCCATACTTCCAAAATTAGTGCTAAAATATCTGTTTTTTACGATAAGCCCACCGACTCAATCGGGGGGCTTTCCTTTGCTGGGTATAAAGCAAGAACAGCACATGTATTTGTAAGTAAGTATCCACTCTCTGTACCGTTTCATCTCGTTGGTTATCTTGCTCAATTGATTTGTGTTCCTAGTGTAACTTGTGCGTGATTGACTGTTTGTGTTGAATGCTGCGCGCTCCGCCGATTCACATTGCCACTGCGCATGCCATCACGTTAAAAAAAAGGGCGTGAGGCTCAACACCATTTTGTTAGGGTGTTCAGCATCCACAACACCCTTTTTTAAGGGTGTTGAGCTCAACACCCTTTTTTTTCTTACACATTTTTTTGCCAAAACACCTTTTAAGGGTGTTAGCCATGGGACAAGATATTTACACCCCTTTCGGCCAAAAAGCCTGTAAAAAGTTTAGTGTGTAGCAAAGGCAACAAGTGTCGCCTTAAGAATGCTAGACCATGCTGTGAACGATGTTCGCATACCGGAAGCGATCTTTCTGGCGCGCATGCACGGGCATACAATCTCTGGATGACCCTGAACGAAAACGATTCTGCGGACGGCTCTCCGCATTCGTAGGAGGCGGCGGGGGGCCAGACGACTATGATTGTCTTTCGTTCCCTTGGGGGCAGACGCGGCTAGCCGGGCGCATAATTAAAACCGGCGCCGAAGTTTCTTCCTCTGAATAAACGAAGTATTTTCTCTGTGGTTCCGAAACACACAAAAAAATCACTCCGTATTACTACAACAGCGTGTTCTAGGAAACGTGGCAATATCACAAAAATTTTGGCCAGGCAGGAACCCCATAAAAGTGCCTCAGAGAATTTATGCTGCGCTAATGCTCAACTGATAAAATGAAAATCAGGAGCAGCATTGGATGCCTGCTTCAGCAAAAGTATTATTAAAATTTTTTCTCGGCTTAGATACAAAGAAGCATACGCTCAGCTCGTTATTCAACGCGCTCAAGGATTTTTAGTTCCTCGTGGGACATCACAATCGCAAAAGCTCCAACTTCCGTTCTAACTTCTGTACAGCCATAGAGTGATTGAATGAAATATTGACGCGAATTCCCGAATCCATACCTCACTTATTGTAATGAGCTTTAGTGCAAAACACGGCAAAAACATCATCGCTGCTCAGCGTTCTCAAACTAGTTACAGTTGGCGACATCTTCACAGATCCGACTGAGCGGCTGTAGCCGGAGACAACGTATATAGTAGAGATCCGTGGAGGGTTGCTCTGGTACTGAGAAACATGCAGTTAATCAATTGCGGATTGACAGCTTGCACTAGTGGTAGTGCAGATTAGTTTGATAAAACAAGTCCGTAAAAGGCCACTAGTATGAACTTATAGCTTCGACTCAGGCAAAAGAAGTCCTTGGTTCGGGCGAATGGGATTCATGAGCAACAAAAAGAGACCAAAAGGGGGCAGTGACTGCGGCTACCACAACCTTCGAGCGAGGAACATGTGCGCTAGCACCAGCTCCCAAAGCATGACCCCCTTCAGGGGATAGCGCAGATAGCAGCGTGGTACACGTCACTAACATGGCTCCTGGGAGGGGAGCACGCGCGTTTATGAAATGGACTATTTATCCATAGTCGCCACATAACTCCTGGCTCTGGCCCGTTGATTAACCAAAGGGGTTAAATATAGGTTATGTTACTGCTGATAAAAGAAGTAGCACGTGCACCTCTGGCGCTGCAGCATCATAAGCTTTGGTTGACCCACCCGGGAACGACGTCAAAGGTAGGTGCGAAATCAGTCGGAAAGCAGATTTATCAGCGCTGAATTAAAAGAAAGATTTGCGGAATAAGAGATTCCCGCAGGACGTTACCTTAGGTACATTTGCGCTATTTTTCTTGTGACCTTCATCTCAACGCCAGACCCCCAAGCCACCGGACGCGTAGTGTATTTCACAGCGCGTGGAAATGCGGCCGTAGTGGCTCAATGGTCCGGGTGTCTCTTTGCAACTAGATTGAACGATCAGCTTGTAGTCGCAGATAGCTCATTTCTGTTGGCGGTGAACCGTTGGGACTCACAGGTATGGACGGCGTTTCGTGTAGATTAAAGAAGCGAGGACTTGCGCAAACCGATAAACAGCAACGTATTATTCACGGTCAAGGTCTGCTTGGGCATGCTAAATACCCAGTTCGGGATTTCAACCGGAAATGTGCGTATATAATAGGGTAGATATATGTCTGTCTATATCTGTGTGTAAATATATTCTCAACAAAGGGGCGTTCGTTCATTGAATGAACGCGAAAAGTTGCTATCAGTTCTGCTCTTCAAGACTCAGGGAAACGTTTTCTGCGAATGGACATTCGAGCTGGGCACAATAATAAAAGACATGATCCCTTGGTAAAACGACTGATTCCTTTATCATCTGCACTGCGACATGGCCGTCGCGTAAAATAATCGATGCCGAATCTATGCACAGAATATATATCGACACCATACACGAACCCTTGCAGCACAAACAAACAAAAACACGCTCTGTTGGTTTAGTGAGGTCGCCATAAATCTCTGGCAATTATCTTTCGGGGACGTCCTCGTCCCGTGTCTGTCCTCGCACGAGGTCCTTGCGGAATTGATGCCGTCGCAACTTCGATGTCCACTGCGTACTTCCGCTCACAATGCGGGCATAGGCGCTTTCTGTGTGCAATAACGGTAATGGTTCTTTTCCGTCTGACACACACAGCGATTATTCTCTGGCACAAAGAACGCACAGATGTGGAAACTCGAACACCGTGATATCCCGAGTTCGTCGATGACGGACTTGTTTTCCGGAGAGCCCAGTGCCGCTTTGCTCGTTGCTCGGTCAGCAGTCGGTATTGCGTGGCGCGTATGAGTGATGCGGTGCGCCGACGTCCATGTACGCCGATGATAACATGACCAAAAACTGTTAGTCATGTTTTTTGGCTTTGCTACTAGGTTGAAATGCAATTTCCAGCCAAACGCGGCAAGCTGGACGACCTCATACGCTTTTATCCTTGATTCCAGTGTCACTTTTAGCATTGCTGTTTATAATTGCATGTGGGGCAAATTTCGAATATTACACGAATTGTTTTAGGGGCGAAGCTCCTCTTGCTTGAGCACTGTCCCGTCCCTCGTAGCACCGTGTACATACCACTGATGATGATTGTGGCAGGATTCCCCTAGGGATTGGCGAACCGAAGATTGGACGAAGAGGCCAAACGTTCAACGCGTTTGTTGCTACCCCACAAGGAGATGAGGAAGAAGGAGAAGTTGTCATTCGTCGCCTGCGAGCTCAAGACACGTACCGGGGGTACGCGACACAAGACGCTCTGCAGAAGGGGGACGGCCAAGGTGGCTAAAATGTCACACGCCGAATTTGCCAACATTCCCATGGAGATTCTCATCGTCCCGAACAAGCCCTACGTGATCACCACAAACGTCTACGTCGTCCACGGGCGTGTCAACGGAGTGGTGGGAAGTCTCAAGCTTTGCGAGCGAGGAGTGGTGGTCTTGACGCGGAGGCGCCCGGTTTCGATCCCACGACTCTCTGGCCCCGACGGGACGTACATGGCGCTCTTCTCACTGCGCTACAAACCGAGAGGCGAGCATGGCTACGAACGCGCCTTATGTCCTTCACTCATTCAGAAGGTGCGCACCGTCAAGAAGACCTATAACAACGTGTGGAGTCTTTATATGATGGGTGGGTGAATGTTTCAAGGTTTTACCGATAAGCATTTTAGCTTCGCCCCTCTCATCATCATTCACTTCGTGGAGATTGCGGGATTTTTTTCAACAGCCATGTCACATTCGAATCCTACCTGGAAGATGATTTTTAGCCCGATTTGTAAAGGGTCCCTGTTACGTCTAGCCAATTGATTGATCACGGGGTTTAAAGCACTGACGCTACACGGGCGATGAGGCGCGCGGTAGTAAAGGCCTCCGGATTAATTTTGACCTTCTGGGTATCCTTGACGTGCGCCGACATTTCGAACACACGGGGATTTTAGTTTTTATCCTCCACCACAAAAGCAGCCTCCGCCGTTGAGAATCAAACCCGTGTGCTTGGGCTCAGCAGCACAACGCCCTAGCCACTGATCCACCGTGGCTGGATACATTTGGAATAAACAGGTAATAATAATAATATTGCTTTATTATAACCAAATACAAAATACACATGCGGGCCTGCCAAAGCGGCAGTAGGCATGTGGGGCATTGCCCGGCAGCTGACAACACTTTTACATAAAACCTTGTCGTGATGGATAGAATTCAGTTTTTCACGGCATGAGTTGTACAATTCAAAAAGTGCAGACTTTAATTGTTTACGGCTGCTTAACGTAAAGATTTTATCTGGTAAAGTGTTTAGAAGCGAGGGGACACAGTATATCCAAAGACGTTCGCCATATCAAGTGAGCACCCAAGGTACATTAGGCGGAACCGCGGGCGAAGGTCGAGTACTGTTATACAGGTCGAGCAATACACCTTAGTCCAGTCATAACTAGGCACAAGAGTCTGCTTAAAAATGTGCGAGAAATTGCGCATATGGGAAAAGCAGAAAATGCCACTCATATCATACTGCACGCCATAAAGAACAGACCAGTATAGATTTGATGAGGGCGTCAATCTTGTTTTTCCAGAACGATGAACGAAAATGAAAGCAACACAAGCCATATCTTACAACACTGTAAAAAAATCCGTGCAGAATTTGTTTGCGCACCTATACCAGGCAGAGGGATTTTACAGAGTATTACAGACCGGACACTTTTAGAAGCTGTGCGCACATAAATGCCGCATGGCTGTTCCAGGTAAGGTCACAATAAAAAATTACGGCTTAGTACTTCACTGTTGATACAGGTGCTATGGGGGAGCAGGCGCAGTCTACGCAGTTCGAGTCATGCAGAAATACAGGGTGATCATGCGGCATAGGTTTGAGCAGATTGTGAAAATAAACCATCTGTGTCTGTTCATGATTGGCCGCTATTGCATTGCTAATGCACCAATCGATTACTTTTTCAGTGTTATGCTGTAGGTGTGCGACTGCATTTTTAACATCAAGTTGTCGAGCCAGTAACAACGTTTCATCTTTGTATTGAAATACGTGGTAGTGAGAGGATAGATTGCACAAATCGTTGACATAAATATTAAAAAGAATGGGAGCCAAAATGGAACCCTGAGGGACACCTGTAGTTAAATGCTTTAGATTGATTTTGACTATAGATAACAACAACCTGGAAACGGTTGGAGAGATAATTAGTTAAACGTAAAAAAACAGCCCTATAAAACCGTAATCAAATAGATTGTCGAATAATACTCTATGATTGAAAGAATCAAATGCTTTTGATACATCCAAAAATGAGTTACGGACAAAATCATTTTGATCGATTGCGGAATTGAGAACATCACCGAATTCCCCCAGAGCTTTATTGGTACCGCGACCTGGTATGAAGCCGTAAAGGCATCGATCCCGATGTCAAACAAAAAAGACTATGCAATGTGACCTTCGTGTTTGACGCGCGTGAACTGAGAAGCTGTTAGCCCAAGAAATTGGTTTAAAGACTTTCATTTATTGATGTAACACCGTGTATAGTGGGCCTGTATTTATCTTCTTCATCATCATCATTATTTTTTTCTCTATACGCAGGGCGGCATGAGTTTCCTCGGAGGCGTTACCTTGGCCACAACCCGCGCATTCCGTTCACGGGAGCCAAGGTGTCGGCGATGAAACGCAGTTCGCTGAAGCTCGCTACCTGAGTAGGGCACAGGTGCACAGCATCGCCGCCGACCTGGGGCTCACCGAGACCCGGGTAGGTCGGCAGCGCCGTATAGCACAATACGCAGAGACGCCGAATTGATCTTCCGAAAGTTATGAATGCTTTGAGTTCGAGGGGAAGCGTCTGTCACATTCTTTAAATCGAGCAACTTTAAGGGAGTCCGGGATGGACGGGAAGGTGGGCAAAAATGGAGCAGGATACAAGGATTTCCCGCGAGAAGTAGAATGAATCTTTATTCTGGATTCCTTGTTCAGCATAAAATCTGAAATCTTGAAGGAACAAGGACTGTACTTTGTACTATGCTTCTCTCCTCCCTCTTTTAAGGCGACAGTCATAAATAGCAGTGGGTTTTGTTGTCATGGAAGTGAACCCACTGCCGTGCCCGTTTGCCGACAGTTCGCTCGCTAACGTACTTGTACGAGCATGTCTACCAGTGCATTGCATTTAGAAGTGAAAAAATAGTGCGTCCACTGCCGCTGCGTACCGGGCACTCGTAGCGGTTATCTGGGATTCGCAACGACCAGCATAAGCTCAACATAACGCATAATAAAACACTGTAGGGTAAAGCAACAGCCTCTTAAATATTTCTCGTTGGGAGACGGAATACACACCTATTCAATTAAAGCGCTCTTTGGGTGAGCGCTATAGTGAGCGCAGTAGGACACACCCCCAACAGATCTCCTAAATGACCGAGAAGTTTTGAACAGGTTGATAAGACGCTAGCGGGGGTGGTTGCCACGCTGATTGATCGCAACAAGTCCTGTAATTCTGTCCTTTCTTTCGTTGTTATTTGGCTAATTTCTGTTTAAATTCTGCAACCAATCGATCCAATTGAGCCACATCTGGGAACGACGGGAGAACCACCAGGAGAATCGCGAAGAGCGGCCAACCGAAGTGACTACGTGGGTTCAACTTCTTGGCTAAATGCGCTAATATTATGATTACGAGCAACTCACTTCAGTTTGTTGAGGCGATAAGGCAGCGAGATTTGCGTCCTTTTTTTGCGGTGCGAACTTCGCATCTCCGACAGTTGTGCTTCTTTTTCCTTCAAAAATGCACACCTCTTGCAATTCCTGGCCCAAAACGGTTAACAGGCTGAGATTAGCGTCTCGGTAAAGTGGTTCCGGGACTAGTGAAGGCTCCGATATCATGTTAGATCGCAATGTGCACTAGGTGATCTATACAACCGCTTCTTACTCGTGTAGCGTGAAAGCTCCTGCATGCACCCAGGGAACGTAGTTTCAGATGAATGCTAACAGAAGTGAGCAACAAATAGTGAGGGGGAAGGAGTGGGCAAGGAACGGACATGGTTGGGCTTGTTCTCTTCAGATTGTTTATTAATTTGCAATATTTTGTCGGGAATGGACGAATGTAACCGATGTAACTCCAAATTGTTTGGTTTTTTACAACCGTGGATAAATTTGTAGAGCGGGAATTGTGTAATAGAATCAGGGCTAATATGTAGTCTTTTACGGCATGGAACATACAGCAGTCAATTGTGTCGAATATGTGAACTTGTATAGGTTTACCGGTGTAGTTGAGATAAGATTTCACTTCCTTTTTTGTTTACGCTATAGAGCAGTTGAATATTAGCCACTATTATAATAAATTTGAGAAGGTGACCTGTACGGTTTAAAAGATTTGACTGGTGATGGTGAATAATCCTTATTCTCTAAAAATCTGAATTTCAAGTCTGTTTTCTTTTTGAAGAACGTATACAATCCTCCTTTCAATCATTGTAATATATTTCTCTATGCTGATTGGAGCTCATGTCCGAGTTGTTCTGGGGAGTTAGGTGTGTCTTCACCGTCTGTTAAATGAATTTAAATGTTAGAGTATACAATTAAATTTACAACCAGGTCTTCTCAGTCGTTTTACGTTTGAAGAAAGTTTTGTCTTGCAGGTTAACTTAACAAATGCACGCTTGATTTTTTCCAAAGGTGAGGCTTTACTTTTCCAGAGGATAACTTTTAGGCTGCGGCGTTAACCGGCCATAATGTTGCATCTACCCAGTGCAATTGAATGTTGGTACTTTTTCTTGAGTCGTTTAAGTAGAATCGATGTATCACCGGTAAGTGCTTGCATACGGACTCTTTCGGCCATTTTCATTGTCATCACTACCAGATATCATTGCATCGCACAAAAAATGCTGAATGAGAACGCTGAGTGAGCCTTCTGTGATTAATGTTTCTGTGATAAGATATTGTTCTGTAAAAGATTTTTTGTGTTGTGTATAAACTTCACTGCAAATTATGATTTCAAGGTTATCAGTGTTCTTGGCATTTAGAAAAAAGGGAATGCAATTATGTGCGTTTTTGCAATGCAGGTGTTTTTGAGGCGAAAAGATAAACTACTGTGCTAGGTGTCTTATTATAAATTCCAATATTCTATACAAGTTCTCAACGTTCTCCCGTGATGGTACTTGGGATGTCTTATGTTCTCCGAAGCGATCGCTCCCTAGTCATTCGAGCCAGCCTGTTTATTAGGGTACTACAAAACAAAAACGCCATGTGTAGAAACCGCAGCTTGAAACACAGCGGTCGTGCGATAAAATGCCACACTGAATAACGCACCGCACCGATCGTGCAGAAACCAGAATACCGCACTTTGTTCAACACTCCGGACAACGTCCGACTCCTTGCACAAAGCCACTCTGTGTGCGCCCACCACATGCGTTGGTTAATTAGAGCTTGCCGGGGGTCGTGATTCCGGTAGTCTGCGCCTTGCTGTTCCCATCCTGACCTTCTGCAGCTGCCTGGATGTTCTGTCCGACTCCCTCCACTGAATTCGTGAGCTCCGCTGTTAGGGCATACTTGATGGTTGTGCTCGTGTCCCGGGTTGGAAGCGCACTACACACGGTTTCGTTGCGCGTTCACTGTTCATCGCACACGCACTCACGGCCCATGCATGACACGCCGGGGCTGGCATCCTTATCTGTGATCGACGCGCGCTCACTCCACTGTGATCACCATGCGAAGGCTACACCATACGTAGGGGCTGTGTCCCTAGAATGTTCTTTCAAAATTTTAGGCTAAAACTAATTATAATTTACTCCAGGCAATTCTCTCAGGCGGCTGATAGTCGCGCAGTTTCCACAACGGGAGGGGATGGTCATGTGACATTCCTCAACCCTCCTCCTTGTATGCGACGAGCCTATATATATATGCTGATAAATGCTTTCTTAATAGTGATTTGATTGATTGTGGGATTTAACGCGCCTACGCTTCACAGGGGATAAGGGGCGTTGTAGTAGGGTGCTCCGGATTAATTTTGACCACCTAGGGATCTTTACGTTCGCCGAAATCTCGAACAAACGCGTGTTTTTGCTTTTCGCCTCTACCAGAAAAGCGGCGGCCGCGTCCGAGAATCAAAACCGCGCCCTCGTGCTCAACGCCAGAACGCCATAGTAGTCACTGAGCCACCACGGCGGACGTAGTTCTTTACAGTGGCTGTGGCTCTTTGACTGTGTGACTGTCAGTTAGAATTGGGGGAAGCCGGCATAACTGACGAGCTCTGACTGAGACACGAGAGAAACAGGTGAAGGCTACAACCATCAATAGTTGAATACAGATAGCGTTTCTTCGAATGGTTCTTTATAGTTGCGCTCTTATAGTTGCGCTCTTGTATGAGTGCACCTCGTGTCTCGCCGTCCTTCGTCTTCGTCAATGTCAACTTAGCGCAGTGTGGTATAAGTAGTAATATACCAACTAGACCCCCCCCCTCCCACGTGCTTAGCGGCAGGACGCCTTAGCCACTGAGCCATTGCTTCGGGTTTTTTTCTTAATAGTGGCTGTAACAGTGTAGCTGTCTGACTGTGAGGCAGAAATGGGGGAAGCGGGTACGAGTGACGAGCTTTGAGTGAGACCGCGAGTAAAACAGGCGACGGTTGCAACCATCAATATTTCAACTTTTCAACACAGATATGGTTTTGAGGGGTAGTTCTTAGTGTTTTCTTTCTGTGCTTACGTTGCCAGTGTTGTCCTGAAGGGTCGGAAAATAAAGCCAGTTGATAGTTAAGCTCTCTCCCCTGGGCATCTGGCTTCCTAACTTCAATAAATCAATTCTCTCTGTCTCTGAATCTCCAAAAAGAAACCTGAAGTAATGTTTTTAGTGGCGAAGCTCCTCTTGCTCGGGCCCTGTACCGTCTCTCGTTGGTGATGTATCCGGCACATTAATGATGATTTTGGCATGATCCCCCTAGGGATTGGCCAACCAAAGATTGGCCGAAGAGGTCAAAACGTTCGACGCGTTAAGGATGAGAGGAAGAAGAAGAGGTTGTCGTTCGTCCCCTGCGAGCTTATGACACGTACCGAAGACGCTCGGCAGAAGGCGACGGCCAAGGTGGCTAAAATGTCACACACCGAATTCACCAACTTACCCATTGAGATTCTCATTGTCCCAAACAAGCCCTACATAATCACCACAAGCATCGACATCGTCGATGGGCTTGTAAACGGAGCAGTGGTGATCTTGACGTGTCGAGTCTTTATATGATGCGTGGGGTTTACGGTTTCATGGTTTTACGGACAGGCATTTTAGCTTGGCCCCTTTCACCATCCAATTCGGGAAGATGGCGGGATTTTTTTTAGTGCAACGCAGTATATATCTAACCCTCCAGTTTTCATTCAGGTGTAGCTGATTTACTCGGCGCCGCGCCGGGGCTCCTCCTCACAACCGCTGACACCTCTTTCACAAATATTTTCCCCCTCGCCTCCACCGATGCCCCTTTGGCCAGTTGCCTAGTTGGCAGCTAACGGTGGTAGTGTGGTTATCAGATGATTGCGAAAAAAAACAGAAACACAGATGGGCGCAAAAAATGCACTTACGATTACTACCCTCCCAAAACTGTAATTTGTGCGCAGCGCGAGCTGCAGTCTTCTCGTTATTGGCGCATTTCTGCTGCGTCTCAGGAAGTGTTCGCGTGATCGGTTCACGCACGGCGACGTGCGCTACTCTGCTGCTACCTCGCAGTGCGCCGCCGCCGCCGGCCAGCGTGCTGCAAATCGTGTTTGAACGTGCCGCGCAAATGTCAGAGTTCGGAATAGGCCAGTACAAGGGAGCAGGGAGTAAGCTGTTGCATATCGTGTTTGAACCTCCCGCGCAAACGTCGCGTGGTTTGGATTAGCGGAGAATGGAACAGCGTCTGGAAAACCTGTCATAGGGAGGGCACTCCTTGGTGGCGACGCATAAGACATGTGTGAGGGAAAGCCAGTGAGCGAGATGACGCCGTAGCCGCACGTGTCGTACTCGACCTCACCCTTCGCTAGACGCTCCTCTCCATTCTCCTTCTTGCGTCGCTGCTGCGGTCACTCACTCGGTTACGTGGACATACAGACGTCGCTTCTGCGAAGCCTATGGAACGGCTGCCAGAGAGCTGCCCCCCAAAACGAGTGAAACACGCCGTCGCCGTTTTACGCTCAAATTTCACTTCACCAAGTAGCTGCGAATCCCTTCTGATAGAAGAGAAACTTCCCCAGTTGGAACGCCGGCTTGAGCCCATAATCAATTTCCAGCTTGAAAGACCTTTCGAGCGACATTTTCGCCGGTGTCTTTCACGCCTAAGTACGCGCCACAGCAGTTGCCGGCTTATGGGTGCACAATTTGCGGGTAGAAAAAGGGGGGCGTGCACGTACAGCTAGTCGTAATGCCGCTACCGAGGAAATGGCGGTTGCGCTGGTGGAACATATAGATGCCGAAATTACATGGCTCTACGGGGTTAGTCGGCTGCTGTCCTCAGTCAAGTGGTTCGGGTGTGGGTTGATGTGTTACACAGACATCCTACACAAACAGTAAGATGCATACGAGGGGGAAGGAAAACGGACAGCCACAGGTTTGTACGCGAGAAGGCTTACACGAGTAGAGCTCAAGGGCTTCCACGTTTTAAATCGTTATGCGACGGATGCATGCCGCTCGTTTGGAGGAAGAAGAAGACAAGAACTGAAGCGTTCAGCCGAACAGAAGCGCGAATGGGCGCAAAAACAACGGAATGCTGCTGGCGCCTCCGTTACCGTCTCAAGTTGAGCTCGACGAGTAGCGGCGAATTCCTCCCGGGTGAACAGCAACTTGACCGATTGGAACGCCTGCGTGAGCCAATATCACATCTTCAGAGGCCTTTCAGGGGATATTTTCCACCGCGTCTGTCATTTAAAAGCACACGAACATGACCGGTTGCCGGTTTATGCGTACGTGGGTTTGTAGTGGAGAATAGTGGGAGGGAGTGGGGGGGGGGGGGGGCATGCACGTGAAGCTATAGGTTCATGCCCGTACTCATAAACGTCATGCCTGTTGTGCTGGTGCGAGGTTTAAAAGCGGAAGTTAAACATGCCAATGGGGTCTGACCAAGGTATTTACTGGTAGAGAGTATCGTATTTTTGTGTTAGGCTATGTTCAGATTACCGACGCAAAAGCGGTATCGTGATCTATTGACGTAAAAAAGTGGCGTGTCACTCAGTTCGGTTGGCTGAGACGTGAAATGACGGCCTTCTTTAAAGTTATTACGAGTTGTGGCAACAGTCTAAACCCGCCCTTAAACAAACAGTAAGACGCGTCAGCGGGAGGGGGGGCACAGGCACTTTCATGTTTATCTGGAAGAACAACGCTTAGATCCTTCAGAGATTCATTCAGCTAATTGGCTAGGAAGTACGCTCTATCGCAAATTACGATAAACGTGTTCTTTGTGCACTTTTTTGACTGCATCCAGCCTTGCAGGTCATTCTCCTTTACAGAGTGGAAGGGCGCGAATTTTTTATCATAAAGAAACAGTACATGTCATGTAAAGGAAATAAAGCTTTTGAAAGGAGGGGCCAGGGTAACTAAATTTATGTGAGATTTGGCTCGTTTACCCTGACACTTGTAGTCTAAGTTCAGTTTACACTTCACCGTTGCAATTTCATCAATTTTCGCTGTTTCAGAGATCCTTTCGCAAGCGCCATGTGTTCTATATATTGGAATTGCAAAGACCTGAAGTGTCCTTCTGTTAAATCACGTTAAATCACATTAAAGTATGTTAAATCACGCATTGTTAAATCACGTAACCTGCAGCCGCTCTGATAACCATGGAATGTTTGCGTGCGAAAAAAACATGTGCCGATACGACGAGTATTTCTTCTATTTGTTCTATTTGGTATCCATTCTATTTTAATTTCCTTTGTTCTATTTGTTCTATTCGCAGCCAATAGTGCTGCAATACAACGCAATTCTACAGCACTACTGACTCAACCGGCAAGCCTTTCCTCCTCCGCACAAATCCTTAACGAGAGAAGAGGCGACATTCTGGCGTCAACTATAAAAAAACAGCCTTCCCGCACCTGGGACCGCTCCACTCCTTGGCTCCCTTTACCCATTATGGGGGCGTGCCCGGGCATTCGAAACATTCCGCGAATACTCAACTCAACTCTTGAGCAGTGAAAGCTGCATTGCTCAGCCCGGACCCGGCAGATCAGCGACACCTGGTACGACGCCCTACGAGTGCAGCCCGAGCCATAGGGGCCTTGGAATAGGGGAAACTTACCTCCCCAAGCAAACGACACCCTTTCCTATACAGTGCAAAATAAAGTTATTCCTCATCCTCCTCTATTCGCGCAAGCAAGACTTACTTGGTCCGTTTCTGTATCTACCGGGTCGGAATAGATTTTGCCTATTACCATTAACGTGTTCGAGTCAAACTTAAAATAAATTCTCTCTTTTAAAGTCTTGACCGATACACCTTTTCGGGTATGTTCTGTGTGTGCTTGGGCACAGTTATAATCTATGGGCGCGGATACTTGTGCGGCCTCTGATATAGGCTTCCGCGCAGGCGCAGAGATTACGTTTGGGCTATACGCCCTAATATTATTTTTTTTTTTGTTGAGTGTTCTCTGGATGGCAGCAGGGGGTTGGGAGCGTTCGAAGCAAAATTTCATCAGAACGTTCTTGCAGCATTGTTCATCGTGGCCCTAAGGACCGTATCGCCATTTATGTTCCTTACATAACAGCGAGCGTAAACAGAAAGTAGACTTGGTGCACGCCTTTTAGAGCTATCCCACCGGTGGCACAGTTCATACATGCCAACATTGCTTACAGGATAAGCATCCCTGGCAGAATTATGGCAAAATACAAGTACGTAAACAGAAAGTACAGCGTACTTTTGATTAGGAGCTAAAAGCGGAACGTTTTGTAAGAAAATATTTCAAGCACTCAAGGGTTAAAATGACGTTGGAGAGAGACAAAGTAAAAGTAAGGAGAACAAGGGCAAAAACAAAGGGACAGACTCGTGTACGTGCTCTAGGAAGCGGTTCCAAGAACGATAAAAAATACCTTCTGGACCTAGGCACCCGCTCTGGTGAATAGGCACAGCGTGTTTTGTTGCTAATACCCCAAGGGCCACCACAATTCAAAGGCAGTAATAGCCTCTATATTGTGTCCTTCCGTTTATCCACAAGTACAGTCGTTTTTAAGTTCCGTGAATCAGCATGTTCTCAAACAGCATATAAGTGCCGATGCCGTTGTGGATGTTTAACAAGATAACCCACAAAATGCGAGCCTCGTATATTGTTAAACCAGAGGGTAGAAGCGGTCTGTTAGGTAACAATTCTTGAAAACGCTTGTTGTCGTAACGGACAGCAAAAAACAAGTAAAAAACAAAGAAAATACTCTGGAAGAAGCATTGAGGAAGCATAGAACTTCGGTTGTACGCACGCTTCGCGTAACTGCTGCTATGAGATAGGGTACGATGCGTAACTGATTTGGTTAAGTGCAGTCACTTTCCATGGTTACGAGTATTGCGAAATACCGCCATGGTGTATCAGAGTTTTTTAGATGAATACAGCACCACCGGTTAGATGATGAGGTTATATTTTAAACCCCATCTCAAACATAAGCATAGAATCAGTGTTGCGCCAGCCTCCGTTCGCGCTGTCGTGCAGATTCGCCCATTTGTGAGAGATGCCATCACTGCCACCTACATTGACGGTAGTGACGTTGTTGGCAGTAATAGCTTTACTTCCGGCTAGAGGGCCAACAGTGCGCGTAAGGAGGATTTTATTACATGGGGGGCGACCATAAAAGACACAAAGAAAAAAACTCGCGGGAGCGAAAACGGCAAATAGTAAACAAAAATACGGTGAAATGAAAGTTGGAAGGGGGTCATTCATTTAAACTAAGCATGTACAAAAGCACACTGGTGTCATTTCCGTAGCACATATCTGGCCTTTGCATTGTACGTTTCACTTTTTTTTCAGGACACCTGCAAAAAAATCGAGCGTCTTGGTGAAGGGTCATCGAAGCCGCATAGGGTTGGTGCGTAGCTTTGGACATGCAAATAATTATCGATTGTCGTTCTTTGATGGTACGTAGACTTAGTCCAGCATTTTCCTCCCGCCCCCCACGACAAAACATTTAGGCTGAGCACTCGTTGCGCTGTGTGGTGTCCTCCTTTTATTCGTCCGTCCTTCGTTTGCGCATTTTATTTCATGACCTCAAACGACCAACTAGCCCCTCGGGTAGCTTTGATTAGCTAATGTTCCTCCTACCTATGCAAAATGACTCTACCGTGTAAGAGGGGAGCTTGAAGGGGATAGAGAAAGAGAAAAGAAAGCTTGTGGTAAGAGAAGCGTGTATACAAACAAGAACATCAGCAACAAAAAACGCCTTCGTGTTGGTTAACCGATCGAAACGTCGATAGTGCGCTTTCATCTGTCCGTAAAAGGAACGAATCCTCCTACGATATTTATATGTATTTTGCAGCGTGAAGAAGTAATGGTGATTGGCTGAGCACGAAATCAGACATTAGAAGCCTGGCCACCGCGGATTTTTTCACTGTAAGTGATCAACGTTGCACACCATCGCTGAACATATTCTTCTGAAATGAGAGTGAGCACTTTTTTCGTTTGGCTTGGTTTGTCGCCGAGTGTTTTGCCCCTGTCGACTATAGTTCAGAAGCTCGACATCAGACTCAAGCAAGCTACGTGTCGCCGAAGAACTATCTATGTTGCGGCAACACTACCTCGCTGATGAAAAACTAGAGATGCGAACAAAAATGCGTTCCATCTCCACTTGCTAAATCGGGGGACCCGTGATGTGTTTTATTTCTGATGCCAGCCCTATAAAACTCGCCGGAGCGAGTGCAGGTGGAGCACCTGCCGCATGCTGGTGCGGAAAGTGTTGGCGCGTCAGTCGGTTGCGGTGGGAGAGGGCACGTGCTTCCATGGCACGTCTTAAGTGGATGACGCTTGCGGACGACAGCTGGGGGAGGGGGGACGCTTTTGCTAACGTAGCCAAGAGACGCCCTCGCGTTAGTACGGAGACGCCCGTAGGTGAGGTACTTCGGGACATGTTTACGAACACAAGGTTGGTCGAGAGAGAGAAAGAGAAAATGACTTTATTGAATGTTCCTGCGGAGGGAGGGGGCTACGGCCACGCATGGCCGGCCTCTCCTAGACGAGGGTTAGGTCGTTCCCGAAGCAGTGCCTCGCGGGCGTCCGTGCCTTCGGCGCGCGTTGGGTGTGTGGGTGTTGACCCGTCGACCCTCCGACGACGCTTCCCTACGCTTCTTCCCTGCAAGAGCAGCTTCGAGCTGCTGGATAGTCCGTATGTGTACCTCGTCTCACTCGGTTCATGGCGAGAGTGCTGTCCTCGGGCATACGCCTTGCGGTCTTCTGCCTCTATTAAATGTCTTTTCACAGCCCCACATCAGGTGGGCTAGCATTGCATTTGTTCTCTTGCACTACTGCAGAACACGTTTTCGTCGATGTCGGGGCACACTGGCGCGCGAGCACCGGGGTGAGCACTGAGTTCGTCTGTAGTAGTTGCCTGTAAAGCAGGTTGGTCGAGTTGGCTTGAACACCAGTCATTATACATGGGCGCATCAAAATCCTGGTGGCAGCTGCGGTAGAAGAAAACACAAGCCGCAATTTTTGGGAACATTAACCGGCATTCGGTGCGAACTAGACAATGAAACAAACAAGAAAATGGAGCGAACAATTTTTTTGTTAGAGTATATGTGAGCGGTAATAAACAAAACAAAACAGCAGTTATAGCCACCCGTCCAAAAATTAGCTACGCACCATTTGCACCATTTTGAATTGTTCCCGCAAGAATGTCACTACATGCATCTTACTCATTGGACATGTACGTACGTCCGTACGCTTAGAGTGCATCCGATTTTCTTAGGCATGAAGGGTCGAGAAACTGCGCTCTCAAAAATCGCTGATACAAACAACTACACGCGCATCAAATCGGCGCGTGCCGGATCAAATACATGAATGTATCAATTGAAGCCTAAGCAAAAATGATACGGTCAGTGGGGTGACAGGCCCAATTACAGGTGCTTTCGGAAAATAAGACAAGGAACGGATAAATACGTCTCAGGAACATGAGAAAGTGTTCCCGAAGCATCAGCTCACAATCAAAGCCCTAAATCGACACATCTCGTCCACGGCGCTATCCTCCGGCGGTGAAGTAAAGTCATGGGATATGTGTTCGGCGCAGGGTTTTATAGTAATATATACTAGAGGGAATCTGACACTGCAATTTTGGGGTGCTGCGGCCGCCATCGTTGCAGCTAGCTACGATCCTCGCGTACTTAAATTGGCTAGCCACAAGGCTCCTTTCTTGTCTCTAAACCAAAATCATTAAAAAGGTAACATCTTTCTGTTGTTCATCAGGGATGAAGCTTCTAAATATTTTCTTTAAAACAAATATTTTTGGAACTTCAATTGAGAAAAACAAAAGAAGTTGAATAGTCTTATACAGCAAGATTGTCGCTTTCTTTTTTTGCCGCCAGAGGGAACATTGGAGCCTGTTCATGAGCCATACTAAGGGCAAGTGAAACGTAGCTGTTTGGTAGCTGACGGCTCGCTCGCTGAAGCGCGGCTCGCTTAGGGAATGGCGCCACATTTCCCTCTAGTACATAGTAGCATGGACCTCAATGTTTCGGCGAAACGCACGCACGTCTTTTCGTTCGTACTACACTGCAAAGTGTATACAGTGCAGAAAATACGATATCCGCTCCTCGCTAATCCGGTGAAACCAGCAAGAACACAGCCACTGACCAAAAAATTACCACTGTTGTAACGGCATTTACGCCCATACTGATGACTAGGTAGGGTCCTCAGCTGTCGTTTCCGAGGCGATTTTCAAATATCTGTCGCGATTTATGTCGACTGGGTGAGGAGGTCGGTCCCGGCAACGCCGGCCTGTTCCACGGCCTCCGTGATCGGCTTATGGCGCGCCGCCGGCAGCAGATCGCGGAGGCCATATTCGTTCACGCGCGATGTGGCAAGTGGCCCAAGGGTGGCGATACCTGCGCGCAAGTATCGGCCGAGGCCGTGGCAACATCTCGATCATCGTTCGCTTAAAACGGCAATCATCGCGGATACAGAATTCAACATACGATAAGGGGGGTGAGAGTGCGGTGAAAAGTGTTAGGGACTCTAATCGCATCTGTAACCATAGTGGCGATGAAATAGCTGCCACTACGCTAAGCATAAGGTTCCCAACATTCCATTACGTGCATCCGAAGCCGGCTGAGAGATGTTAGAAAAGACCCTCTCGTCGCGCGCGCGCGCGCGTGTTGCGTTTGGGTTCACCTAACTTTTGAGGGGCCCGCAACCCTCGGTTCTAAAACTCCCCATTACCTCAAATTATTAGCGACGTGTTTCGCCTAGTACACAGCCTCGCCTTCTGTGAGCAGTCGTGAGTTTCGAAATTGGTGCTAGGGAAAGGGCGGCTCACTGTAAACAGACAAAAGCCCACGTTGCAATTATAAATTAGAACGACGAGGTCCCAATAAAACTAAATATAGCCATGGCCAAACCCGCGGTAAGGCGTTGAAAAATTCCGTTTCTAACCATTCATACATTGCGGGCAAATTGTCGCGAAAAGTAAACATATCAGCCGTGCAGAGTACAGATTACGGCAGTGACCGTTAATCAACTCCGGGGATGCTATAAATGTATTGTAGGGGAAATAGGCACTGCTTAATCCAAACTTCAGATCATAGCAGCACTTTTAATCATGTGCGGCGAAGGAATTCGATCACCGTTCTCGCGTAGTCATTCATTTAAAAGGCAATGCGAGCAGTATGCGCCGCGTGATCGCGAGTGAGCGATGCGTTTCCGTCGCTGTTACAATGTGTTTCCTTGTACACAGAGTCTCGCACATGTCCCGTCACAAGTATTTCATAGTGAATTTACAGCGTACTTTTCTCGGTATCAGTTGCATCGTCCTTGGCGTTAGCTGGCTGCGTACGAACTGTGGGATCGCGATGGTAGCAACGGCATGAGCGCGTCGGTGTCTCCGGAACCAAGCAGTCGCTGATTGCCGGGATTATTCGGTCTGCAGACAACCTTCTGGGTATTTGCAATAAATCCACAAGAAGGGGGGAGACGGTGGCTACAACCACCACCACAACAACAACAACAACAAAAAAAAAAACGCACGGTCGCATACGTACAGGAAATGTGGTGTATCAGACGCCACACGAGCCGCCATCCTACAAGTGACGTCACTCGTGGGAGGCGCCACGGTATGTCCTCGAGGCCAACAGTTTTTGACACTGCTGGCAGACGCGAAGGAAAGAAAAAAGCGTTTATCGGAAGTGTTGTAGAGTGCCTTTAACACTCCCGCTGTATTGCTGTGGACCGTTCCAGTTGTCCTCAGTTTTAGTCTTACGTTTGAGAGGGAGAGAGAGAAAGAACTTTATTTGTCCAAAAGTAGAGAGCTTGGACTCTCTTTGCCGCGCTAGTCAGCCAGAAGATCTTGGTCCCTGCCGGCTTCTTCGGCCATCTGGACAGGGCATAGCTGCGTTAGAGGATCAGAGCTGCGCAGCAGGATTTCCCAGTGCTCTAGGTGGTTGATATCTATGCGGGGTAGAGGGGTCTTGCTCCGTGGTTTTTTGGCATTTCCACGTAATGTGCGTGAGGTCTGCGCGGTTGCCGCAGTGCTTGCACTTATCCGAGGAGATCTCTGGATGGAAGTGACTATAGGCCAGCGGGTTCGGGTAGGTATTGGTTTGAAGTTGCCTCCATGCTTTGGCCTGCGGAGCGTTGAGTATGCGGTGGGCGGCTGAGGTGCTTACTTCGTGGAGTTTTTTGTGCTCCGTATGAGCGGAACGCCATGCATTAGGATCTTTCAGTTGTGTATACTTTTCTGCGGTTGGCGCAGCAGTATCCCTGCATATTTGGTATCAGCCATGACTAGAGGAACTATGACGGGCACAACGCCTCTTCGGCCGGCACAAGTGGGACCGGTTGAGTCTCACAAGAAAATTTTCCCCCAGAAGAATAAATAACGGACTTCTCTGCTTCAGTCATCTGGATTGCGTAACATCGCTCTAGTTTTGCTAAATATTATGATCTGCGAGAAAAAAACAATCGATGATACTGAAAGTTGCGGTCAAATTCTGGGAACATGGTGTTTATACTGTCAGATGTATTTTAAAAATGTTATTGCGTGGCCTGGAAGAAAACGTGATAGCAATAGCTTTCAATCAGGATCAACGAGAAATCGACCCATTGAACTCATTAACGGCATTCCTTATGGGGGGCTGAACAGACCGTATTGATTGTTCGTTCAATCATTGCGCAAATGGTAGGTAATGACGGCCGACATTGGAGGTTATAGTGCAGGCGTGGTTGCTTGTACTGCCTCCGAATAAATCGTTATATGCGTTTTCTCTTGCCTTTAGTATGGTTGGCGAGAATACGCTTAATGCGTATAGCAAATTAATGGGCCACCACGAATACGTCGATAGATCTCAACCCGAGTCGAAGGTAATTACGTGTGGCGCAATCGATTTGATGGAAGGACAAGGGCGGAAGGAATAACAAAGTAAGTTCTTTCTTTCAATTTTGATGTATTTAAAATGCAAATGACATCATGGCGAAGGGCACTAAATTTTGTAGTATTTTTGTAGCAAGGTTCTCACCTAGACTTTCCATACACCTTTGCAAGAATCACTTTTCAACTAAGAAGCAGCATGCACAGGAAGTATAGACATAGCCAAGGGCTTTCTGCACTTTGAAAAACTAGGGGCAGGCCTCGTATGCATGCTAATACGGTTTACTATACGGAATCCTGAGGAATATTTGAGGAAAACGAGGACCACTTAACTGGTCATAGCAACGCTTTTATTATGAAGAGTAGACCTTCAGTTAATGTTTTATTTAGCAATAGGTTAGAAAACGGCTCGAAAGGGTAGAAGCTTGGGCAAGTTGGTATGCCAAAAGCAGGAAAAAAATTCACAGCATATCCACGGGGTGAATAATGATGAGTGGGCGAAGCTCCTGAGGGGAAATCATCGGTAAAACCGTGACTCTTCAGTGAAAGTTCGCCCACTACATCTGTGTCCGAGCGTAACGTCTAGAAAGTCTCGCTTAAACCGCGCGTCGGCACCTTGGGGCTGAGCTCGCCTGATGCGTTTTGCAGACGCCTCACGAGCTCTCACTGCATCGGGGTCTGCCTGCCGATATGCGCGCTTTCTCGCCGCTTCCCGTTCTCTGACGTTTTGGAGATCCTCTTCGCGCCGCAGCCGTGCCGCTTCGGTACGGCAGGGTCCTCGCGCCGTTGCCGTGACGCTTGGGCCTCTCGTTCTCGAATGCTGGGATCTTGGCGGCGTCGTCGCGCAGCCCGACGACCACGCTTCGGCCTCCCGCTCTAGTACGGCAGGATCTTGGCGGCGGCGTCGCGCAGCTTCACGGAACGCTTCTGCCTCGCGGGCTCGCACATCTGCAGCCTTATCCATCGGGCGACTCCGAGCGCGCGCCAAACAGCGAACGGATTTTATTACAACGCTCCCCGCCATCTAGTAAACAATCCAAGAACTAAACTAGAGGTAGCCACGCCATCTAGTAAACAATCCAAGCGCATCTTTTCATCATATACAAGTACCGCCATCTAGTAAACAATCCAAGAACTAAACTAGAGGTAGCCACGCCATCTAGTAAACAATCTAAGAACTAAACTAGAGGTGGCTACATACATACGTCGAGGATGGACAGACCCACGCCTTAAGGAGCTTCGCTCCTAAAAGCGCAGCTGGGCGAATATACGAGATGCGGTTGGACGGAAACAGAAACAGGCGGCCATGTCCTCCTCTAACTTGTGTTTTAGTCCGGTTAGGCTAGGTTAGGTTAGGTTGGGTTGGGTTGGGTTAGGATAGGTTAGGTTAGGTTAGGTTAGGTTAGGCTAGGTTATGTTAGGTTAGGTTAGGTTCTACAATTCCAGAAAACGGCGTCAAAAAGCGGAGAGATAACTAGGATACGTTACTAGGATACCCATAAACTAGGATACGTTACTAGGATACCCAACTAATTAAGTAAATTCCGTCAGCATGATGCTTGCTTCGCTAAAAAAGAGCTAAGGGACAAACTGGTGTGCGCTTCAGCTGCCGATATTAGCCGCACTGCTGGCGTCACCAAGGTTATGGGGCACAACCCTTGGCTGCCAGTGCCTACACTCGCGATATCATCGCACAAAATGTGCGTGTGAAAGCCGCATTCAGCAAAGTATTCATGCTAAGCGCGACTTATATATGGGAATTGACTAGGAGAGTACGTTACAACGATGGGCGGTTGAGGTACGTACGGAATTCCCCCATCTGAGTGGATAGTACTCGCCCATGTGTCCGTATTCTTTTGATTCAAGGATGCGTCAGTGTGAGTTGGGAATCCTGAAAATATACTTACAGTCCAGCAGCTGGTTTCTCAGCTAAGGCTAACAATCACAAACGGCAAGTTTACCCCTCGATGTCCAGACTGCGCATACTCCCCATCCACGCTTCTTCAGCACGTACTCTGGCACTGTTACGAATTCACCCGCGACCGAACATATACCCCCCGTCCAAATGCGCCCTCCTCGCACATCGACCATCATACTTCGAACCCTGCCAAGGAGTCTGTTACAGTAGACGACTCATAGAACACGTTCTAGCGCGAGCAGTTACTTAAGAACTGTGAGTCTACTCTGATCACCCCACACGGCCACTCCTGCCATCCCAAGGGGTTCACCGGTCTGGTCTCACTCCAGTAGACCTTCAAGATCCCCAGCCCACAAACACCCTGACCTGCTACTCTGCTTTCCCTAATTGACCAATGGTCCTCATGCCCGAATTAGAGCTCTCTCTTTAACCATTGAAGAGATTGAGTAAGTGTAGGCCGCGCCTCTTTCGAGCAACCCAGGGAAATATTTCTTTTAACTATTGGTTTCTTGATAACGAAACTGACCGGGTCGGGCTAGATGAAATTGAATACAGCCAGTTAAGCCGTCCTGCCCGGCTCAATTTTGAAAGGGCGTGCGAACAGACCCAGTACTGAAAAACGGTTAAAACAAGTTGGGAGATTTCCCACTCACTGTTCATTTGAAAAAGCGGCAGATAATTAGGTTCTGGGCGTACCACGATGCCGCCATAGGACGCACAACAAATCCACAGCACAGCAGATTGAATCGCATTTTCGATTCTTTACATCTTCGTTTCCGATTTTCTTAATTAGAGTGTTGAAAACACTCCAACGGGAGACGACGAAGGAAATGCCCTAGTACCTGTGGTCTAGGGAGTTTTACTAAAGTTGCTTTCACTAAAACTCGCATCACGTATCCTGCCACGGCTAAAGTATAGTCCGGAATATTTTCTGGTTGTACGGTCGACCGAGAATCCTCATGCAGTAGAATTAATTTTCAATGTGCGTTGTCCAGGCTATGGGGGGGAATTCTTTTGCGAAAACGTTTGGGAGACATCGGGCTTATTTGGAGGTGTTAACTGGTATAAAGAAGTGCGTACAACGGGGCATCGTCCAAGAAAGCACGCGCCTTTGAAAATTGTTGCAGCAGTTCCCGTGTGGACATTGTCAGATAGCGTGTCGGCATGCCATCCAGAAACTCACCTCCTCGATGCAATATTGCAAATTTCTTATAGCAAAAAAGATCAAAGCACAGATAAAGAATGCTGACGGGACCCATCTTCTTATGTGTTTTCTGTTTTTGCGCTAAAAACTATGCATAAGATATCCCAGTTACAACTTGCCCTACTTTCCGCTCTAAATTCTGACATACACCTTTCTGCTTGTTTGCCTTTTTCGTGTCGCGCGTGGCGTGTCACGCGCATCATGTGGCATTTTACGAAATATTGGCAAAACGGACAGGTTTCAGGTGGAAGTCGACAAAGGAAACCGCGAACGCTTTTAAACGAGGACTCGGTGCGAGCTTATTGTGGTAGTGATGCGTTTCTGGTACGACGTAGACACGATCAACACGCTGTAAACGCAGCTGCGATAGTGCGCATTGCAATGTCTGTTTAAATTATTTGACCGCGGAAGCCAGAAGTGACGTCACGTGAGCTTCCGCGAGGGGACGAGTGCACAGAAATGCCCATCGCGCACCAAGAATGCATTGTGGGGGCTAAACGTGCGACTGACCTATTTGAAAAGCGCAACTTTTAATGCCGTACTGATAAAAACCGTCCCGTCACAAGAACTAACCACGGGAAAGCCAACTTTACGCAGTTGGTTTCACAAAAAGATGATGCTGCTGATAAGAGACAGACGTTTAGCGCCTCAAGAAAACAAAACGCTTCGCGTGGTCGGAATCTAACCTGGGTCCGTAGTGCTATGAAGCCGAGGTCTGTCCGATTATGCAATTTCGGCCATGTAAAAGTTTGGATTTTGTATTTTGACTTTGAAATTTGACGCAGACTGCATGGGAGGAAGCGTCATATTTTAACCATCTTTGACATAAGGAAGGAACTTTGATTTGTTTTGTGGCAACGAAGTGCACAGTCTGTAGACCGCAATGCACTAAACACCTCATCAAGCTTTACGACCAACTTACTAAAAAAAAGAACACCTGCATAAATAGTTTTCCTAGTTTTGTGTTCTACTTCCGGAATTCCTCGCGGGGCGTTCGGCCCTCGCATGGCAATCCACGTGTTATGCATATGTAAGAGAGCCCCTAGATGCGCTCCCGATACCCCGAAGGGGGATCTATTCCTCAAGTGGTATATGCGCAGGTACCGGAAGTTCCATTGTCATTTTGGAAATAAGGGGGAGCTCTTTTAAGACACTTACAGGCAGCTGTTTTCTGCCGGCGGAATGGCTTCGAAGCCAACTACCCGGGAGTTTACCTTGTGACCGTGGTTAGATCCTAGAAAAGAAGGTGGTGGTGTTGTGTTTCAAGCCACAGCCCGTCATGTATGCCTTGCTAGAGGTAAAAAAAAACATGGGCGTGTTCACACTGCAGGTAATTCTGCCTACCGAGGGGGGTTCAGGCAACAGCCTCGTCAAAACATTACGGCACAGAACACTGCGAGAGAAATAAGGGCTTTACTGAAGCAGTGAGAACGAAATATAAAGGGCACAGAAGATACAATCACCAAAGAACATCACCAAAGCACTTCAATGTCCGGAGGCTTACGGCATGACGGGACGGACGGCGGACCGCTTGCTGCCGTGCAAGCTCCTTTAAGGTGGCTGGCGGTGGCTTGTCGCTCCTAGTTGGTGGCACTCCCGGCCGGCGACTCCCCCCGCTAACAAGCACGGCTGCCCTTGTCCAGCGTGCACAAAACGTGCCACGCCCGCATTCATCGCACAGTCTTTCCGCCGTGCGTTCACAGATGGCAGGAGAGGTGGCGCGCGGCCGTTTGAACAGAACAACGCGAGCGCTCACAGGGGAGAATCCCTACACTTTCCCCCCTTTTGAAAGAAAAAAAGGGAAAAAAATTCTTGGTTACTTGCCTCCCCCCCTCTTCCCCCCACAAAACGTCCCTGTCTGGCCCTCTACTTCAGTCCTGAGATCCCGCACGTCGATCTCGTGAGCGCAGTTCGGGCCTTCGTGCTGAAGTGGGCGAAGGTAAAGGCGTTACGCTCGCAGGCTTCGACGCCCTGGCTGGTGACAGGAGACGACGAAGTGGTGGCGGCCCGGGAGGCACGCCCGACGACGTAGTGGGGTGCCGGATTGAGCCGACGCGACGTCGCACTTAGCGCTCGGACACGTCGCGATTGCAGGGGGCCCAGGCCCAGTAGCGCCGCAACCAGGCCGTGGAGCTGCCTTGCTCGCGCTTCTCGAGGGGTGGGGCCGTCCGGGGTGCTGTGCGGCTGTTCAGGAGTTTCAGCACCTGGGTGGCGGCAAGATCTGCGAAAACCATGTTCCCTTGCGAGCGACATTGATTCCACTCTAAAAAAAAGAGTAACGTGGGCACTTCCACGCAACTCATCGTTCGGGCGGGACTCTGTGGCCGGAAACAGACAGTCCGGAGCAATGCAATTGCGTGAGACCGACAACGACAATTTCATACCGCTCAGGTTCATGCCCCTCATACTTTCTCAACCGGGCTTCGTGAGCTGAGGTAGTTGGAATTCGTCCGTGGGGCCGACGAGCACCTCGGCCGGCTGGCAGGCCTTATCTGCAGTCAGGTTGGCCCGCACGTGGAAAAGAGCTTTCAGGCTGCCTGAAACGTCGGCATCAGCTATGCTGTGGGCATCACCGATGCTGGCTCATGACGTAGCATTAATTGGAAGTGACCATTCTTTAATGTACATATCAGCGGTGAACTCACCAGTATTTAGTCCGGCTTCGTCTGGGACCGGGTGGCTTTCAGCTCCGTAGCCCATGTTGTCCGCGACCGGGAGGCCACCGGCCCCGTAGCTCGCGTTGACAGAGACCGGGTGGCCACACGATCCGTAGCTCGAGTTGGCAGAGACTGGGTGGCCTCCGGCCCCATAGCTCGCGTTGGCAGAGACCGGGTGTCCTCCGGCGCCGTAGCTCCCGTTGGCAAAGACCGGGTGGCCTTCATCACCAGGACCATGGGTGGAATCAGGGCGTCCGGGGCAGCACTTTAGTGAGGCTGTGTAATGCGGATCGGGTGTGGGCTGACCGGAAAAGAAGGTGGGGCTGTTGCATGGGAGCGCTTGCTCGGGCCGCCGCTGAGCACCGTCCGCAGTCTCATCCGCTGCAGGACCAGAAGAAGGCTCAACCCGGAGATGGTCACCATCAGGAGCTGCAGGGCTCGTCCCTGCCCTCGTCAGTGCTTGGCCCACACGGCATCTGCGGTTTGCGGAAAATTTGTGCCTGCAAACTTCGCAATAGGATAGCGAGGAGGGGAATTCAGAAGCCAGGGCTTCCCGCTCGGCTGGGGGAAGATCGAACATGTTGGCCCGGCGTGAAAAGCGGTTCTTCACGTTAGAGGGTTATGCCGAAAAGGAAAGGAACCGTCTATTTAGGAGTGCGGAAGGTGACGATTGCATTTTGGGCAAGTGTGCAAAGAATTACAATACGGCTTTTCTAAAGCTTAGGCCTAATGCGCGTGCGCTACGGTTAAAGGATGCCACCGTATGAACCGAGCATGCTCCAGCACGAGTCCACTGCGGGTAATGCTTATCAGCTGCGGCGCTCGCCGGGAAACTGGACATTCGGTGCCGCGGAAAAGAAAGCTGTGCAGTACGCAGGCTCGTTGAAAAGAAATGAACTCGGGCAAAAGTGCAACAACATTATGCCCGGCTTTCAGAGCGTCTAGCGGTCTCAGGAACAACAATAAAATATATTTTGCTAAGCTGAAATGCTCAGTTGCAAAAACAGCTGCCACTTGCAAAACAAATGCGCGACAGGTTTACTCGCAACTTGCTCCTGTGCGTAATCGTCTTGCTGACAAAGGAGTATGCCAGCCTAAATACACGGCGGGCGCCACTGCAGGTACTCTGCCTACCGAGGGGGGTTGAGGCAACAGCCTCGTCAAAACATTACGGCACAGAACATTGCGAGAGGAATAAGGGCTTTACTGAAGCAGTGAAAAGGAAATATACAGGGCATAGAAGAGACAATCACCAAAGCACATCACCAAAGCACTTCAATGTCCGGAGGCGTACGGCACGACAGGACAGACGGCTGACCGCTTGCTGCCGTGCGGGCTCCTTGAAGGTGGCTGGCGGTGGCTTGTCTCTCCTAGCAGGCGGCACTTCCGGCCGGCGACTGACACCCTTCTAACAAGCACCGCTGCGCTTATCTAGGGTGCACAAAACGTGCCACGCCCCCCTCCATCGCACAGCCTTTCCGCCGTGCGTTCACAGATGGCAGGAGAGGTGGCGCACGGCCGTTTGAACAGAATAACGCGAGTGCTCACAGGAGAGAATCCCTACACTACCCACATCCTACGCTTTCTCCATCACAATTCAAAGGCTACTGGATATGCCCCTCCGGCAACCGTTTAGCCGCTGAAGCCGAAGGCGCGGAGCACAGCTGAGACATCACGCTGCTGCAGGGGCTTTTATGAATCTTGGTTATATTGCAGGTCTTTTTATCCCAGTATGCCATGTATAAGAAGCTCGAGAATACAGTTCCCGGCATGGTGGTCCCGCCTTAGCCAATGTTTCTAGGCCGTGGAAAGTGACCAAGACCGTGACCAAAACCATAAAGAATTCGAAACACACGCTAACATCTCAGTGAGACAGAAGGGTGTTATGCCAGAACGATCACAGTTGCACATAATGTCTCGGTCCTTGCTGTCAATCTTCTGTGGCCACTAAAACATTGGTATGCTCTGTACGTGCGGACCCAAACCACTCCAGGTAAACTATATTTTGCTTGATTTGCAGAGCTTTGACGGATGTTTCCTATGGCGTCGTACCTGAAGTCTAAATATACAGCGCAGTGTTGATATAATTCAGGGCTCTGCACTCGCTTGTTGCCGTTTCAGCCCGCGTTATTGAAACGTTACTGCTTATGAAATCCGCAAAATTGTCGAGGTTGAGGTTTGTGCAAGTCTTGTATACAGTGAGAATGACGCAGAACAAGGGGAGTGTTCGCTTTAATGTAGTAGCTAGTTCATGTGGGAAACGAAGCACGGGAGGTAGGAAGTCCGACGGGGGTGAATGGATGGTTGGGGGAAAGGAACAGACTCGCAGAACTGGCGACAGGGGTGGTTGGAAAGTACTGACAGGCGCATTTGTCTTCCCAGTGGGCATAGTTGGGCTTTGGATGAAGATGACGCTCACAAAAGTCGCCTTATTCGTGCTGCGTACAGGGCCTTTTACTTCTTGTGTTACGTAGCTTCCTTCACGCGGTGTGTTTGCAAGGAAATCAAGGGGAACATGGGATTGCAGCCCTACATAGCAACCCCAAACCGTTCCCCGAAGTTCCGGGCTTAGGGGAAATGAACTTCTTAGGTCGGATCGTTCACTGTGTAATGTGGAGATAAGTGCAGGTTATCCTTGAATAAACAAGGGAGTACAGGAAAATAAAGGAAAAGACATGTTCGGTTTCTCTATGCATCCTTGCTTTAAACCAATCCAACCAAACTTTTTTTGGTAATCAAAATCAGCTCCCCCGGGGGCAAAGTTAGCTGCGACATTTATATATTTCAAAAAATTTCCATAACATCATCATTTATTTCCGTGCTCGGCCGACCAGGATACGGTAGCGTTCCCAGTACATATTGTTTCTAGTTTTTTTTCCTCGCAAAGCTCATCCTTTCGGTTCATGCTGTATGAGAACAGCCAGCTTTGGCTGGGCTCCAGCAGGCGCCAAGTATATCCCGACCAGAGGCCATTTCATGTACCCTACATCTGGAGTTCTTCCGTTCTTCCCACAATAGCTCAAAGAAGAGGATAAAAACCATTGGCTGCCGATCTTTTCCATATTTTGGCTGAGGTGACCTAAGCAGCAATATTGCGGAAATTTTGCGAGGCCGCCTGAGTGGAAAGGCAAAGAGTAAAATTGGATTTGAAGCCTACGCGTAGAAAAGGTGCTATGAAGTACAGCTATCGTCGTTCATTATGTACCAACAACAACATCATCGCCACCATCATCGCTAAAATCATGATCATCACAGATAAAGAAGAGAAAACCCACAAAAGGGTAGATCAACAACAATCGTTTTACGTTTAGTCAAAGTTGAAATCATCTGTATTTTATCAGCTGACTTATGTACTTCATTCTTTGATTTTCTACCCATTGATAAAAGTCAATGCACCGTGAGCCATGTATTGCCACTACAGTGTTTTAACTTGAGTACTTATTTTTGCAGGCTCTCTCTTTACTGGTATTGCCTACGGTTGAATCATAATACCATTTTTTCTTAGGTTTTAGGGCGAACATTCTACCAGGCTGCGTACATCAAACTCCTTCCTTGTATCGCAAGTGACCTTAAGCCGCCGGAGCGCAGCTGCTTCTTTCCTGCTTATACAATAATCTAATCTTCAAGTAGATATAGCTAGACGGGAGGCTGCGAAATCTCATGTAGAGGAAAGGTTTCATGAAGCACTGCGAGAATAGTTCATGCTTTCGCTGGACATAACCAGGTTAATACGCGTCAAGCCTGAGCCATGTGTAATAGGCGTAGAACACGCTTGAAGTTCTCGTTGTATTTGTTCCTGTTGTTTCTTCTGATATCTTGTGAACATGTTGTGAAGTTCTGTGTTACGATTCTTATTCTTGTTTCTGTTTACAGATGATGTATTATTCTGGCCTCGCGCCACGCTGTTCGACGGGGTCGATGCGTGCGCTATCCATAAAGATGACGGGTATACATTTGAAGGATTAAAAGGCAAACTTTAATTAAAGATAAATGAAAAACAGGAGAAGGTTACAAGTCGAAAAAAAAAGGTTCCTTCCCGTGGTTACCTCCGTAAAAAAGTGGTGCTTTCTCGAGGGCTGGCAGCGGCGGACTGGTGGTCGTGGCGTCTCTGGACCCAGGCGCGGCACGGTTCCGCGAAACGTAACTCAACACCTCGCCGGGTTCACAGGACAGCGGCAGAAACGGACCGAATTCCTTTTCCGGCCGTCCCCGGCACGGAGAGGGAAGGAGAATGCACGCACACACAAGCACAAGAACAACACGCTCAACACACTCGTTTCACCCTTCGAGGGACACCGGCTGACTCGGAGTTCAGAGTATTTGGCCCCTCGCTGCGCGTCGAGGAATGCGAGCAGAACACTCCCCGTCTGGTGTCAAGGCTCTTCGACACCACCGCTACTTGCAGGGCGAAAACAAGTGCCCAACTTGCGTGATGGGTCTGGAGAAAGTGGTTGGGGTTCCGTTTCTGGTTGTTTTGATCTGAACCTTGCGTACTTCACCGTCGGAACTGGGCAGGGTTCGGACAGTGATGCTGACTGGTCATTGAGAGCGGGCCGAATGAGCGCGTCTTTAAGCAGCGCGAAATCACCCTCCATGAGTTCGGGCTTCGCCATCTGCCACTTGCGGCGTCGTTGCAAGGTGGAAAGGTATGTGGTGCGCCAGCGTGTCCGAAATTCGTTTGCCAAACCTTGCACCTGGTTCTATTGATGCTTGTACAGGCTGGCAGTGTTCACCTCTCCGGGCGAAGAAGTTTCGTTGCCGTACCTCCACGTAAGCAGTGTTGCCGGAGTTAGAACTATGGGATCTGCACGGTCAGATGACACAGGTGTCAGGGGTCTTGCGTTCATGATTGCGGACACCTCTGGCAGAAATGTGACCAGCACTTCATGTGTCAATCATTGGTGGCGAGACTGCGGAAACATAGATTCCAGGATGCGGCGGGCGATGCCAATCATGCTTTCCCATGCTTCACCCATGTGTGAAGCATGCGGGGAGTGGAAAACCCATGTGCAGACATTTTCACAAAGACATTTTCCAGCTTTCGAACGGTCGACGTTGCGGACAGTGATGACCAGCTCCCCGCATACTCGGACGAAGTTTGTTCCGCAGTCAGAACGGATCTGCTTGCCCGGGTTCTCGGCGAAGCGTCCATCCTGATGCTGCATTTGCTGATTGTATTGGAGTAAAAGGATTGTGATAACTCGGTGTCGACCCGACATGACAACAGGATTTTTCTTAAAATCAGGCAGGTCAGCCCTGTTCGGGTGACCGCTGACACACAAAGGTCCTTCAAAGCCGAGAAATCTGTCCAGTATGCCAAAGGCGCTTGTTTTCGGGACATGATTGTTTGCTTGAAAGTAGTGAACGTCTCTGGAGAAGGTATACCGCTGAACTGAACGTGTAATGATGTCCTTTGCACTTGACAGCTTCTTTTAACTGTAGGGACTGCGCGCGGTGAGGGACAACATTTGAGGAGAACCAATTGAATTAGAAAGGCCAAAACCAGAAGCGATTTCCCTGTCGAAAATCGACTGAAGCGATCAGACCCACGCTGTTTTCTGCCAACTCCGCTAGGTAGCACGTTCAATTCCGGGAGGACCTCTTTGCCTTTCTCGGTAACCGCAACTGGTGTCTTGTTAATGGGTCTTTCTTGCTCAGTAGAAAGGCTCTTTCAAACAGAGACGGGGAGTCCACTGTCCAGGACATGGGTGCTGAGAACCCTGCCAGCGGCCGTCTTCCGTGAGCGTTCGATGCAAACACCTCCCAAGATCACCCAACCAAGGTCAAGCTTCTGAGCGTAAGGGGTGTTGTACGGCCCACTTCGCGTGTGGCTTACCTTGTGGACTCTCAGGACCTCCCGGCCAAGAAGACGAAGCAATATCGTTAGCGTCGGGGTGGAAAGGGTTGGAATGCAATCGGCAACGCGTTATGGTGAGCATAGCTTCGGGCAACATCAGGGGTTGGGATTTCGCCTCTGTTGTCCGCAGTTTCACTGCATTCAAGCAAACAAGGGAGGGAAATCGTCGCTTTGTCTCTCCCTCCCATCACAGTGAATCCATGGGCTGCCCTTCCAGCCACCTCAGCGTTATCAGCGCAGCTGCGGTTCATGTAATGAGGGGGGTTGCGTTATCTCTAAAGAAATCGAAAAGTTCTGATCTGGCCAGTGATCAGTTGCTTTGAACGTCCAGTATTGCATAGTATTGCATAGGCCTTCAACACTTTGTGCGGTTGGGATTCATGCCTCTCTTCAACAAGACATATTTTGGCGCAAGACTTTTCGTCGTCCTCGTAGTTCACCTGAGTGCATGTGGAGCAGACTTGTTTCGGGGAGGTCTGAGAGTTTTCGTTTTCGAAGGCTGCATCTGAGAGTTGGCTTGCCGGTGGATGAAAGGCTGTATCATGGTCGCCAGCTCCACATAGAAGGCACTTCACAACTGCCTGCCACTGCTTCGCTGTGTGGGCTGTCGACTTACAACAATTAAGACAGATTCCTCGTTGTCTGAGGAATTCCGTTCTTTCAACCAATCCTTTCATGCGGAAGGCGGGGCACCCCGCGAGGGGGTGTGGTCTCCTATGCAGGGGACACCACGCGTCCAGATTATGTTCATCATGCTGCTCAGACGGTGCCCTGTTTTTTGTTGGTCCGTTGAGGAAGCCGTAATCAACGTCTGTCTTCTCTGGGTAGAGATAAAAGGGGTTCTGTGAGGCGGCTTCGAGTCTGGTTCACTCTTCGTGGGTTGGATGCAGCAGGAGCATCATTGCGGTTGGGCATGAAGCTAGGGTCGTTTCTCATACCAGCCTCGTCCATGATGAAGCTTGCGAAGAAAGAAAAGGGCGGAAATGCGGTTTGCTTTCCATTTTGTATTTGGAGCCTACGGACATCCAATTTTCCTGAAGCCCAGGGGGCAGCTTTGAGACCATCGAGTTAACTCAACGGGCGGAATCAGGTATTTGAGTCCCGCAAGATATGGATCTCTCTTTGCCACTTCAAGCTCGTGGAGCAAGTCCGAGAGTTCTTGCAGTTTGACGTTGTCTCGGTGAGAAAGCCAGTTTGAACTCATCCAGCCTACTTAGCAACGCGTCTTCAACCACCTCGAGGCGCCCGTATGTCGTCCAGACGCTTTCCAAACGACGATCAAGCCCCCTGTTCAAGTTGTCGACGTGCACCCATCTAAGCTTCTTGGCCTGCGCAGATGGAATAGGACCCCATCCACTTCTATCAGGAGGTCAAGCTCTTGTTTAGGGATAGGTCGAAGTCCCTGATCACCCCTTTAAATGACGATTTCCAAGCCCGATAGCATGTCAGGTTTGTCGTCAAATATGGTGAGGCCGGTGGAACCAGATCCCTGCGACGCAGCAGATACCGCATGACGCCAAGCCAACTTACGCCTGCGTTGGGCGGGCCGGGAGTTGGCGGCGGTGGCTGCTGATCCGCCTGCGAAGCCAACAAGCACTGGGGTTCTGCGTGGCTGCTACTACGGCGACCATCGCCAGGCACGATGGGCGCTGGTACGAGATCCATGGCATGCAGACTTGCTTGTTCTGACTACATAACTGTCTGGCGCTGCGCAACGTCTAGTGGAGGGAGTGAGCGGGCCCACTCCCCGCCACCGTGCTCCGCCACTGCCTCCAAAACAACCGCCTCTGGCTCAGCAGCCGCAGCCTCCTTCTCGTGCTGAACGAGTTCAAGTTCAGCGTCCAGCTTTGCCCTCCCAAGTTTCATGGCTGCCTCCCTTCGAACGAAAGAGGCTCTCGCTAGGGCGGCGTGTGCCTGTGCGCGCGCCTGCGCAGCAACCGTGATTATCGTAGACGTGTTCGTTCGCCCCGATCTCGAAGAAGAACCGTAGCCGAGCCGCTGTATGATACCCGGGGACATTGTGTCCCCTTTTCGGTCGTTCTCCCTCTCACCGTCGCGTTCGTCTTCGCTCTCGCTTAACTTTTCGCGGATGGTACCATGTCGGTCTGCGTCGACGGCCCTGTGAAGCTCCAGTTTGCTAAGGCTTTCAGCAGTGCCTGTCTTTAACAGGAACGCGGCGTACGTGTCACTGGCCTCTTGATATTGAAGGAACGTATCACGAAGCCTTGCTGTAGCCACCCCGCTGTCAGCTACATTATCCCGTGGAAACGTACTTAAAGCACTTTCCACAGTTCTCCATGACGCGTCGACTGTACGACAATGCCGGGCGCGGCTAGTCTCGTAATTTGCTTGAGCCTTGAGGGACAGCGAAGTGGCTCGTCGCGGTCTAGAGCTAGCTTCCCATGGCTCATCTTCTGGGGCGGAGCTCGTTTTTTCAGACTGACTGGTCAGCTTGTGTGAATCCATTCCGGTTGCCGCCTCTTTCGCAGAGTACCCTCCGTTCAATGGAAATCACTTGCGTTGGATGCGAAGCGGACTAGTAGGTATCAAGGTGAGCCTACCTTGCCGTTGGTTGCCCTTGCTTCGTGGTAGCCGCTGAACGTCGGGCTGTCCTTGCAGAAGGTGCTGTCATGGGCGAATCGTCGACGGAAGGCCTAATCGTTTGCGTTGGCGGACCTGGTGGTTGCGGCCGAAGCGCGAGACTTCACTTTTTTACTATTCTGGCCTCGCAGCACGCTGTTAGACGGGGTCCATGCATCCGCTATCCATAAAGAGGACGGGTAAATGTTGGAAGGCTTAAAAGGCAAACTTTATTTAAAGATAAATGAAGGTTGCAAGTCGAAAAAAGAAAGGTTCCTTCCTCTGGTTAGCTCCGTAAAAAACGTGGTGCTTACTCGAGGGCTGGCAGCGGCAGACTGGTGGTCGTGGCGTCTCTGGACCCAGGCGCGGCACGGTTCTGCGAAACGTAACTCAACACCTCACCGGGTTCGCAGGACAGCGGCCGTAACGGTCCGAATTCCTTTTCCGCCCGTCCCCGGCTGGACAGGGAGGATAAGCGCGCACAGACAAGCACAATAACAACACCAACCCACTCGTCCCCGGCTCGGAGAGGGAAGGAGAAGCACGCACACACGAGCACAAGAACAAACACACAACACACTCGTTTCGACCTTCGAGGGACACCGGCTGACTCGGAGTTCAGAGTATTTGGCCCCTCGCTGCGCGTCGAGGAATGCGAACAGAACATGTATCACTCGTCTTAACGCTACTAGGGCCATGAGGTTATAGAGCCAAAATGCATAAATAAATAAACCAAAGGAGCCGCGAACAATTTGTCTTCTTTACAACTTCCTGTCAAGGCGATGACGCCGGAAGGTTCACTTTTAAAGTTGCAAGGGCGCCATGTGAGCTTTTCATATGATGACTAGTGAATCGACCCGCCCCGGACCCTTAGTGCCTGCGGCGTTGTGTTGCTGAACTCAAGGCCGGGGGTCCGATCCCGGCCGCCTTGGATACCTCTTTCATGGAGGCGAAAAGCGCTAACGTCAGTGTGTCAAAATGCTGGCGTCGGTTAAAAAATCCTGAACCCTCCACTACGGCGCTCGCCATAGCCAAGGTTTAGCTTCGTTGCGTTAAACCGCACAATCAGTCAACAGGTGAACCTGTGGCACGGTTTGGGAAAATACTCCGCTGCATTTCCACAAGCCCCGCGTTACGTGCTGTCTGCCGACGACTTTAAGAAAAGAGAAAGTGTTTGTAAAGCGATTCCTACACAAAGGCGGGTCGGAACCTTTGCTTTAAATTGTCGCAGCGTGACTAACATCGACACACTTCAGACCATCCCGAGGGCTCCACGTAGCGGCACTTACTTCGCGAAAAGATGCGTTGTGCATGACTTGCGCATACAAATTTGTGCAATTTCTTTGGGGAAGTGGCTAATATAAGTACTGCTAAACAATAAATCCTATATCTCGTGCTTCGGTGAGGAATACCCCTCTCAGTTGCTTGAGATGAACTAAAACATCAGTAAATTAGGCATGTCTTGGTGAAGAGTCAGAAAGGTTTAAATCCTACAGAATCAAAAATAACGCCTAAGATTAGGCAGGTCTTGGTGAAGCTTCAAAAAGGTTTAAATCCGAAAGAAGCGTACATAACCCCAAGACACTTGAATAACCTCAATCGTCTTGCAACAAAAGTGTTCGGCTTCAAATGCGATGGAAATAAAACGTAACCACATAACAATTTATGAACGACCCTCCCTAATTTTGCAACACCAGGCAGAAGATTCTGACACTATTTCGTCCCACTGAAACTACGCTCTTCACTTTACTTGTGACATTTATGGTTGAGGTTGCTTCTTATTCGAATAATAGGGCACACTATGTTTTGTTTTGTGTATTACGTCATGATAACTGGTAATCTCCACGCTATAGTTAAATGGGAGTTGGGATTCATGTTTTTGTTTGTACATACCATTTTCGCTTGTGAGCTTGCGTTATGTTCCGTATATTTTCAACCTAATATGTTTGCAATGGTGAAGAGGAGTGGTTCCTAATCACTTGGACATCAAACCCCAATAGTTTAGTGGGTAATAGGCAGCGCTGGCATCTTGGTTTTTGGGAACTTCATTGCCACTACGGTTTTACAACTATCATCATTCTGCACCTATTTTTTGAAGAATTTATTTCAGGCTAGGTAACCAGATTTTGTCTTTTCCAAGCGCAACAATCACGACTACAACGACCGGGTCCCGAAATATTTGGACAAATTGTTTTCCAGAAGCTTTGCTGAAAAAAAAAAAGATTCCGGAAAACAAGCTCAACACCCTTTATGGCGTCTACTCGCAGCAAAAGAGGCTCCTTTATTCCCTCATGGATACTGCGCACCACTAAATGGAACGCTTAAGTTCACTGAAATTCCGAGTACGAAGTCGTCTAGGGACACATTGGACCGTATAAAACATTAGGGACTTTGCTTGAAGAGACGAAAAAAAAAACCACATTGAATGTAAGCAGAACATCGGCAGCGCTGTTTTCAATAAATAACTCGCAAATCGTGAGCAGTCGCTCCTCGTATACGGTCTCAACGGATCACTGACTAGGTTGCTTGGAGGACCGCATGGTGTCTCACCAAACCACCGGGGGTGGAAAAGATTGCCAAGTTTGGAAGTCGAAAAAAGTTAGGAAACAATATAGGGGCCCCTGTAGTCGTTGTCTCTGATGTCCTCATCAAACTGTTGTAAAGCGTTGGATCGTGATCCCATTGCTAATGCCGCCGCTGCCTGTTTTAGTAAAAAAAGCGACGAATCAGACAGCTAATAGAAAAACAACGCGGTTTATTCCGTTCCCAAACTTTTGCTAGTGCGCAGCCTTAGTGCTCAAAAGGATGGAATGTTGTTCTTTACTCCTTTTTGGGAAATCTGTCTCTAGGAGTTATGTGTGGCCTTCCTTCATATTTGTGGCTTACGAATACGGAAGCGAGAACACTTGAAATCTAATTGGATGCAATATTAGCAGAGGCATAGAACCCAGGAGAGGGAATAATTCTGGAATATCTTATATGCAAGGACAATTCGCTTCAGATGAGAGTGTCATACCGTCTCGTTAAACGCTGCATCCCCATCGCATGGTATACTCCCGGAAAATAAAGTGCTCAAATCTTGACAGTATGCAGACACCGATGCTTGAGAATCGTGTTAGGGGGGGTGTCTGTTATTTTGTAAGAATTACTTGTCAGTTGCGCGGATGGACGCGTCTTTTACCACGATAGCTTTCAGTGGCGAATATCTTAGAATTGGAACTAATGTTGGAGCAACCTTTGTCAGCCACAATAAAACATATCAATTAAAGCACGCGCATCCGCAAGGGCTAATAAAAGTAGGGTTTTAACCGCGCCAAGTAATGGCTCCGTGTTCGCGTTCATGAAAGAGGCGGTCCAGACGCGATGGTGTGCTGAGGCCCTGGGGCGAAACAAACAACATTTGGCGAGGGGACGGGCGCTCACAGCTTAGTTCATTTACGTCGAAGGTGTTTACGGTTGCAGTTCCACGCATTCTTGCTCTGTATCCTGAAAAAACGCCTTGTGTCAAAGCGAACTGCCCCCGCGAATTTCTGAAGCGCGAGGCATTCATAAATATGCCTTTGCTTTTTATAGCGTAGCATTCTTTTACAAGTACCCCCTCGCTCTCCCCCCGGCCAGGATAGTGTAACGCCGTGCATTTCTACAAAAATGCAGATATCACGGAAGTTCAACCTGTAATCATTATAAAACAATAAATGTAGAAAATTCGTCAAACTAAATTTAAAAAAAATTAAAAAAAGGAAATAATCAGAAAAAATATCGAAAATGGCTAACTGTGTAACACGGGATTCATGGATAGCCACAGACTGGAATAAAATTCAAAGTGATATGCCGCTAGGGCATGTGGGGTATCAAATTGAAGGTATCAATGAGCGCAGTCACGTGGGACAAACAAATAATGTTTCGTGGTCATAAACACGACTTAGGTGTCGTGATGCATAATAAAGGTTTGACTTCATAATGAAGGTATATGGGGTCTCAAATTAAATGTTTCGATTAAAGAAATAACGTTGGACAAATAGGAAATAAACCCTGGTAGTATTAGTGACATAGTCACGGTGAATCATACATTGATTTAAAATTCATTGGGATGTGCTAGTGTTTGGCCCCCGCACGGAATAGAAGATCTCGGTGCGGGATTCGCACGGGAAAAAAAAATGCTTCCTGGTGATAATCGTGACTCATTCATGGTGAGTCATAGATATTCGTTAATATTCAAATTGTTGTGCGCTAAGGCGTGTGGGGTGTCAAAATGAAGGTCTCAATGCGGAAAATCACGTGAGACAAATAAAATTTCTTCTGGTCATAAACATGACATGGTGAGTCACCGATTGGGTTAAAAATCAAAGTGATGACGCCGCGAGGTATGGGGCATCAAATTGAACGTCTTGATGAGGGGAATCACTTGGGACAAATAAGAGATGCCTCCTCGGTATCCTTATGCGATAGTCATGGTAAGTCATAAATTAGGTTAAAATTCAATTAAATTCTGCCAGACTGTGTGGGGTATCGAATTAAATGTTTCAATGAATAAAATCCTGTGGGGCAGATAAAAAGGGCATCCCGCTGATCAGTACTAGCAAGGAATAAACTGCGCGAATTCATCGCAGATGCTACAACGGTAGCAAAAAGGAATTGTGGTGTCAAAGAGAAGGGTTTGAGAAAGAAAAATTTAAACCGGGCAATGACCGCATAGTAAAATCATTATGTGCACTCACTTCATATGTAAAAATTCGGACTAGTGTCGTAAGCTCATCGGTGCTGTGCAATTATGGGTTTCCGTGTCGGGATTCGCGTGTAGGTAAAGCGAACACATGCTACTTAGTAATGGTAAGTTCCGTTTTTAGGGACGGCAATATGTTAAGCTCCGAAAAGTGAAAATTGATTTATTTCACTTCCACATTATCCCCATCACAAAACGGCTTCGAGGAACACTTCGTCTTCTGCGGGACAAGACCATAATCATCGTTCGTTGCTGGACCGGCGTTCGGAGACGGCTGTGTCGTAGAATAGACGTCCTACTTTACCAAGTTCCCAGGGCCCTTACAATTTAAAAACACTCATCTGGTGCTTCATAGGGATCAACTGTGCTTGCGGCATTTGACCAGGCCATCTTTAAAACGTGGGTAGGTCGACACCGTGTGGCTCGCAATTCTGGAAAAAACCCCGCGTAGCCACCAAAACAAGGCTGGTGAGCAGCCACAGGGGCAAGATGGAAATGGAAATCGGGGAAACTTTTTGTAATGTCGGGATCGGTCAACATCCTCAGGCAACCGCTGCTCACTGTACCCTGCTTCTAAAACTTCTATAGACTAGAATTTTGCCAGGTTGGTCATTTTCTAACGATCGAGGGACCACCTGGCGGACATTTTTTGGGGACGGCGGGGAGAGCAGACGATGTTGCAGCCCCACGCTGTTGCTCCGTGCCACGGTGGATATCAGACGTCGAGGTGGAATCGAAAATTGGTAAGCGTCATTTTTCGGTAAGTAAGCAGCGCCAAGTTCAACAGGGCTTTAAAGAGAATGTTCAAAGCGTCTGAGAGCTGCCAGATGTGCCCATAAATTCTCTCCCTAACCCGATAAGGCAGCGGGCCACCCCACAAGCGCTTTGTCCTGACAGGGGTTGTCTGTGAGGCTAAGTTTAACCGTGCAAGCAGGACACCGGACTTTTCATCCCCAATTGATGTTTATTTTCTTAACTGTGGGCGGGTTGCCGTCATTGCCTTTACTTGGCAATGTGCAAGAGCTACTGATCAGGGCGTGATTACGACATTGTTGGCTGCACCAACAATCAGCGTTAGGGCAAAGGCCTCGTGTGTGAAAGTGCACCACCACAAAAGAAGTGCTCTGCCTGTGCGAAATCTATTCGCTGCACAAATGTTTCTGTGCCCCTTGAGTGCCGCTGCGAATTGGTCGCCGTGCTGAATCGGAAAGACTTCGAACCAAGCAAATTTGCCAGAATGCGTACGGTCGTACGCTGCTTCCGGAAGCACTGTTTATTCACCCTCATGTTCAATCCGTATCGCACTTTTTTGTTCTCTGGCGGTATGTTCTGTTCATCTCATCGACAGGAAGCCAAGAAAAATCATCCGGAAACCGTATGCTGCAGTTCGGGTACGCGAAAAAGTTTAGCCGAAAGCGAAATAAAAGAGTCGCGGTGGCGGAGAAGCCCGGTCGTGTCAGGAAATAGCTGTTCGTGGTTCTCACCCGCCGTTGAAACGCTAAAGTTCTTGTAAGCAAGCAAATGCCCGTGAAATCTTGGTGTACCAAATAAGTTGGCCCTGTTTGGCAGCAGGAAATAGTGTTATGAGGCGGCAAATATTTTACTTTTATGAGCATAGTACGTCTACGACCTGCACAGTTAAAGGAGTATTTCATGGCCTTGTTTAACAACCAACTCAGTATGAGGTATGGGAGCACGTATTTAAATATCAACACGTTCGCGCACCGACAGCAGGAAGCCATGCTTTGAAATTTGCACTATCGAGCGCGTGATCGAAGGCATTCGCTGATTGCGCCAACCCATTTAATTCTTAGCGTTTACGTAGGAGCCATATCAGCCCAATAGTTCCTAAGCTGTTTCATGGGAACACAGGCTGGTAGACGGAAGTTGAAGGCTGCAATGTGTCGAACCAACTTCGCTTTCAAGATGGCGTGCCAACAATTAACAGGTACAATTATATCTATTGGCTACTGAGTGAGACTTTTTTACTTAAGTGGTCATTATTCAGGGCCATGATTTCTCATAGTTGCATCCGATCCACCTGCTTTCACCGAGACAATATTTCGAATACCCTACACTCCCTATTCGGGATCACTTTGAATTTTATCCCAATCACTAACTAGACGTTACTATATCATGATGATAAGGAGAACGCATTTTTCATTTATTCCACGTGATTCCCCTCATCGAGACGTTTACATGATACCCAGCAAGCCCTATTGGAGTCAGTCTAGATTTTCACTCAATCTATGACTCCCCACGACCATCTCATAACTATAATCCGGAAAGCATTTTTATATTTGTTCCACGTGATTCCCCTCAACGAGACATTTAATTTTGATACACCAAACAACCTAGCGGATCATTTTGGAATTTTAATCAAATCTTACTAACCATGACCCTCATGACTGTAAGCAGGACGCATTACTTGTATGTCCAACGTGATTCCCCTAATTGAAACCTTACATTTGCTACCCCATTTGCCTTAGCGGGCTCACCATGAATTTTACCACAATCTATGACTCACCGTGCCTATCTCATTGTTAGAACCACGACGCCTTTTTTATTTTTCCCATGTGATTCCCCTCATCAAGATCGCAAATTTGATACCAGACACACCCGAGCGGGGTCAGTTCGAGTTTTAACACAATATAAGGCTCGCCAAGACTTTCTCATGAATACAACCAGGAAGCATTCTTGTATTTGTCCTACGTGATTCCCCTCTTCGAGACCATTATTTGATACCGAACACATCCTAGTGACATTAAATTCAAAGTTAACCTAAACAGTGTCTAACCATGATTATCTCATGATATCGCCAATCGCATTTTTGTCCCATGTGAGTTTCCTCATCGCAAACTACAATTTGGTGCCCCGCACAACCTAGTGGCATCATTTTGAGTTTTAACCCAATCTATGACCTATTATGACTATGTGGTATGATAATAATGTGGAACCATTCCTGCATTTCTGCATTTCTCCGACGTGATTCCCCTCATCGAGACTCCTAATTTCATACCCCACACGCCCTAACCCTATGAATTTGAATTTTAACCCAATCTATGACTATCCATGACTCGGTCATAATATAACATAACGCATTCTTGTCCCACGTGATTCCCCTCATCTAAGACCTTCAATATAGTTCCCCACACGCCCTCGTGGCATCATTTTGAATTTTAACGCAATCCACCACTATACACAGGACGCATTTTGTTTAAAATTACCTCACCTGATTCCGGTAATCGGGACCGTTACCTTAATACCTTACACTCCTTAGCGACATCTGTTTGAATTTGTAGACAATCTATCTCGTAATGCGGTTTTTATTCTGTCTAAACGGGCGCCGCCCAGTCAGTTCAGTTGACAACTCATTTGAAACAGCGGAGCGGACAGCCACCGCCACTTCCTGCCGGTGCTCACCTCTTCCTGTTTGACCCCATCAAATCAAACCGTTAACAGAAGCAGGCGAACAACCGAGCAAGAAGGTACCACCGTGTGCTTTCCCACCACCTTCTCCTACCTTCTTAGAGGATCCATCAAGAGAAAAAGGTGTGATAACCCTTTTATATGACCACACCAGTCGAATATTATTCACACGCCCAGCCGCTAAATCACACTACCCCCTACCACCCCCCCACCACCCCACCTCCCCACCAACCGATCACGCGCATCGCGAATGCTGGCGTACCCGAAGCTAATCTGAATTGCAAGCCCAAAGCGGTACATGACACTTAACCAGCCACCATATCTGCCTCCTAGGCTACTCATATGTACCCAGAACTCAAAATGCACTCAGAACTCAAAATCTGCTCAAACTCAAAATCTACTCAAAACTCAAATGTACTGAGAGCTCAAAATGTACTCAGTATCTCAAATGTACCCCCCAAACTCCAAAATGTATTCGAATCTCAAAACGGTACTTAGCTCCAAAATGTACTTAGTACTCAAATGTACTGAAACTTCAAAATGTACTCCAAACTCAAATGTACTCAAAACGCAAAACGTACTCATTCTCAAAATGTACTCAAAACTCAAAATGGACTCAGAAGTCACTCGGTCTAAGGCGTACTCAAACTCAGTCGGGCTCAAACTCACTCCAAGCTCAAACTCACCATGCTAGACTAGCCTCACGGTCACTCAAACTCCGTTTACTCGAGTTTGAGTCGAAAGAGTCTGAGTGAGTGGACTCATGACTGAGTCCACCGACTCTGATAGTTGAGTACGCAAAAGTTCATCCCAGCAATGTTTTTCTTCTATGTGCCATCCCTCCTGCGTTAGCTATGAGACGTGTGACGACGTGGGCGGGTGATAGCGCGTCTTTTATAGACTTATGTTTTCTATTCTCCGTAACTAACCTGCGTTATAGTTACACTACGGCGAAATAACGGCTCGACTGGTTCGTCAGTAAAGTAAAAGGCAATGTGAAAGCACTACAAGCACCCACTTAAACAAATATGAAGTTAAACAGTGCCTAGAGTGCAGCCTGTAAGCGGCAAGCGATCACGGAAAGCCCACACCATGCGTCTACCATTTATTACAAGTAGCTTCTGCGCGGCAGGGAACGAAGACAAAAAAGACCACTTTCGTTCTCCTTCACGCTACAACTACCTAAGAACAGCTAAAATACTTCCAACAGCAACACTTGCTGTGCTCTGCGATACGTTTAGAAGTCGAGGAATTGTTCGCGCCTATCCCAATGGCCGTAGCAAGAGGGAATTCAGGCAGGGAACCTCTAACTGCTTTTCTAGTCACAGCTCGACGAACACGTTTATCATATTTTGTAATCCGTGTTCTTTAATCCTCTGTAAGCGGAGAATAGTTCAGATTAACGCGTTAACGCCACTTCGCGACATTGGGCCGTGCTCTGTGTTTTCAGTTTTGACAGCGATTGGAAAACGGCAGAAACGAATGGCTCGGACGCCACCACTCTCATCTCATACAATGGTTACACTTTACAAGGAACAGGAATTGAGAATATAGGAACAGATAATCAGTTAGCATTTTATACTCGGATTGTTTCTCAAAATGGCGACAGACTAGGGATCTGGTAAATACATTCACGAAAAGTGATATTCTGAAGAGAGCAGGTACTCAGCTTGCACGTCAGCACTGTGAAAATAGCTCACCAAAATGTACGCACTTGTTGGTCCTTACTTGCCAAAAGTGGTCCCCATAAATTTAAAACTGACCCTCCCGTGGCTGACGAATCTGGTAGGTCAATAAGCAAAACATAAATCTCCGCAAAGAGCAATTTCCCCCTTTCAAGCAGCTGTGCGGAAATCCTCCGCACTAGTCTGAATAACATCATTGTAATTACTTCTGAAAACCCTACCAGATGCCAGAATGCTGCACCTGCCAACAGATAACTTCACAAGCCATGCGCAACACTGAAAATGCTACGGGGTAATCAACAAAGCAGACTAATCTGACATATACGGAGGACGGTGGCTCACCAAAAACCGCAATATGTGTGAGAACTTTGTGAAGGGGTTTCCGTCTTTAGCTTCAGCCCTGCTGTTACTAAATTGGTGAAGTTCACAGTAGGGCCACCTTTACTATGTTCGGACTTCTCGAGGAGGAAAAGATAAGGCAGACTCCCGCGTTTTCAGAACAAGTCAAAAGGTTGACAGCTGCTTCATTGTACAACGATATACTCATTACGGAATCACATGCTATCTTCCGAGGTGGGCGTCGAACTGCTTGAAACTTCGATATTGCGTTTGGGCTGAAGATATAATCGCAGCACACGTTACGTAGCCACAATAGCATTGAATTTAGGGATCACACTAGGCGTTACCCCAGACAAAATGACGCCATTCAGATGTGCAAGACAGCATGGTACGAACGTGCCACCTCTAGTCAAAGAACGCAGAGAAACATTAGCCGTTTGTAATGACTGTCATCCAGCTGGAAACGTATGTTAGACGGGACAATTTTACTTCTCATTTGGACGCCTTTAACTAGACGCCTGCGTGTAAAAATCTGCAAAGAGGTGCAGTGTCTGAAAAACAATTAGGTCGAAATGTGCCAGCCATTGCACGTTTTTCAGTTAAATGCTACAGCGAAAGTTGTTTGCGCTGGAGAACTATCAGCGTTAGGCAGACAGCAGGCACGTGGCTACAAAGGGTCCTAAAGAAGGCGAACGTTAATTTGTACAAGGCACGAACAGGCATTAATTTACCGATTTCTTTCAAACAATGGACACAATTACCGCTTACCGCTTTGAACCATTGAAGCCAAGCTTGAGAGTTCTCTTCTAAACATCCATTCCTGATTTCTGCGCTTTTTTCTGTGGTGCCTACCCGATTGGTTAGCACAATCATCCTCCCACTCGCAAGTACCAATCATCCTCACGTTTTGCTTAATACGCCGTGTTCTGGAAAAAGGGCTAGTGAAGGCTAGATAGTACGCCCGAGCATGTCCAGGTTTGTGATTTGTGCTTGCCGTGGAATGTTTTCCCTCCCCAGGGTGGCTTTGGTGTTGGGAAGCCTGATACCCGCACTTTTGTTCTAAACTCATGAAGTTTTTATATATAGATCTCATACCCGGCCCGTTGGTCTAATCGTCAAGGGGACACCTGTTAAAGAAATAAACAAACGTTTTGAGGTTTTCCGCCTATAAAACAGTTGCTTCCTTCAAGCTTGTTTACGTAATATACCCCGTACAACGAATTATCTGTTATAACCAACTTCTTTGGCGGGTGCTTCCTTTTCGGTTCTCTCTATCGATCATGCTCGTATTGAGGGTAAGCAGGTAAACAGGGCAGATAAACATGCAAACGCAGTTTATGGTCACGTATAAGTGCCGCGGCCGTCACTTGGATGGCAAGCAGCGCCGGCAGCAGCGGCAGAAGCAACACCTGGACGACGTGCCGTTGGCTGGCGACATCCCTGTGACGGCGAGGCGGGCGATGCTGCATACCATCAGCGACGCCACGAGCTCGCTCATCGGCAGTCGCGAAGTCATCGGTGCTACCGCCGCTCGGACAACATCGGCCCGCTGCCTGCTCCTCCGCCGCGCGGCTCACACGTGACGGCGCACAGGACACCCCGGAGAAGATCAAGCAGCATAAAGGGGAAGAAAGCACCAACACACCGCCGCAGAAAAGCGGTCTGCCACACGTCTGACGTTCTAAACGATTGCCGCAGCGACCAAAAGCTTGAGATTTACGAGCCACAAAAGCTGCGCGCAGAGCGCTGTCTCTGGGGGGCCGAGATCTCTCGTCGTTGAAAGCACGCTTCCCTTCAAAGCGACGAAGCCGACCACGCGACTTTCTTTCTTTGGCCGTTGAAAGTTGTGTGGCGCTGAGGACGATGGCTTTCTTCTTGCCTTTGCCGGCGTGCGCTGGCCGTATGTGCCGTATGCGGGCTCCGACTGCGAACAGTCGATACGGGGCGGTGAAGCAGGGCCAGCGAGCCGGCCTTCTACAGGCTCGGGACGAGCTGCGGAGATCAGCCGTCAGGTGGCGCCAAAGAGAGCGAGGCGCTGGCGTCCTAGGCAGTGGTTTCAAGAGCGGGATCTTGCAGGAGGCCCATTTCCTTTTGGAGCAAGTTCACTTGGAAATTCGGAAAAGCCGAGGGGGACCGGGAACGAATGCGGTCATTGAAAGAGAGGCACGTGTTTCTGCGGAGAGTGCCATTGACGTCCGGCTGCGGAGGTGTGGCTTGTTGTGCCCGATTTTACGGTGTAATTGAATAATAATGCTATCAGGTCGCTCTCTGTTTGTATATATTATATATATATATAGTGTCAGGGTCTCTGCTACAATAATAAATAGAAAACTTTATATACGAGACTGCACGTTGTATTTCCCTAATATTGTAACCATTCCCCTATGCCTTTCTTTGGCGTGGTAGACTGCCGGTATTTCTTTCTGTATTTCCTAACGAGCCCCCCATTTCCAAACCGTATTATTGTGCGAAAGCATTGCGAGGGCCTCGGTTTTGGCAGCATTGATGCCAAGGTAGCACAAGAGTGTTTCCCGCCAGTTACGCGCTTATGACAGGCTGTAGACCTTCGCGTCACCCCCCGGGGGTTGAGAAGAAGGTCCCCTTCTCCCAGTGTAGTCTGAGTGGCGCTGGCTACCACACTCAAGCGTCAGATACAGTTGTAGTAAATATATATACCCTAGAAAGTGAAGGAGAACACAGTCGCCCAGATAGCCGAATTGGTAAGACATTAGAGATCTAATCGAAAGGCGTGGGGGTTCGGTGCCACTCTGGGCGCGTGTTTTCTTTCTTTCTTTCTCACATATTTAGTAAAAGAAAGTTTACTTCCCCTTTATCCTCACAGCCCGATTTGTATTTCGCGCGTTCGTTTTCCGCACTGCCTTGATAGTAGTTCGCGTCGCATCTGACAGATGGCGCCACCAGTCCACAGCGCGCGCGCAACTCGTGGGATCTTGTTCTCGGCGGTTGCACTCAGTCTCTGCAAGAGCTAGCGTCAACATCCCCCTCGCGAGGGGCACGATCAAATGCAGAGCATTTCCGGGGGCGCACGACGTTCAGTAGTTTGTGTTACGTTAATGTTGTTGCACTTGTGGCAACTGCTCACGAGAGAGCGCTCGTCAGCAGTAATTTGAATGAGTCAAGGATATTAGGCGCGTCGTAGCCTCCCATTCTATGTCGGCTTTGTGGCGCAGTCGGTTGAGCGCCGTGTACATTGCGTTCCGCCCGCGGGGTCGAGGGATCGAAACCTGGCGCCGGATAGTATTTTTTTTTATATAGTAGGGAGGGGTGCGGTGCGGACTACGGACGCCAACGCGGGTGACATCGTGAGTTACTGAAATGCTCTGTATTAAAAAAAAAACACATCATCATAGGACACACACAAAAAACAATGAAGTAACAAGGGGGAATGTGAAACGTAAATGCGGCAGAGCAAACGGTGAACAGTTCGAACAAATGGCAAAACCGTCACAGTCGGGAAATGAAGCAATAGGTCACAGTACGTGGTTATTACCGGCACAGGTCCGTGGCAGCTTTGAAATGTCCGGGTAACGTGTCGTGGCCGTGATGCCAGGCCCGCGCTCCCAGCTCCCGTGGCACAGGTCGTGGCGAACACAGCTGTCTTGGGGCGTCACTATCTGTCATCGATGCAAGGCCACCCGGCTTACTTGCGGAGGAGAAGCTCTGTAGGGGTCGGTTGTGGAGGACGTCTTGGGACACGGCACGGGTCCGGTCGCTGGACCGTCGTACATTCCGGTAACGCTCCACATTCTGACTCCTCGGTTTTTCTACGCGGGATCGCTCTGTTTCCGATTGGCCGGTGGCCGGCGCAGCTCGTGCTTTGGTCTTGAGCGTCTCGGCGCCGCAGCTGATGTCGATGACCTTGACGGCGGATCTCGCTCGTGTCATCTGGTTGCTAGTTTATTTCGTCGTCTTCTGTTAACCGCGCTCACTCTTGTTGTTGCGATTTCTTCGCATGACAATATATATATATATCAAAAAGGTTACTGACGTTTCACTGCACGACCAGTCTTCATCGGAGTAACCGGTTGGTTACTCCGACGAAGACTGGTTCTCCTGTCGAAACTGTTTTGTGACCAGCCCCCACCCACCATCTTCTTTTGTTTCTCTCCAGCGAATGCACTCAAGACATTTCTTTCTTGTTAAAGATAAGTGATGGAATTAAGTGCAGTCCTCTGGAGAATTAAAAAAGAAACCTAAAAGGTATACCAAAGCTACCTGTCCGTGTATTGCAACTTCGGTTTCACCGAAAAAAGGTACGCTATTGGCGTAACCGGAAGGGACAGCTCTGTGAATGCAACGCTCGAAAACTCCGTTTGGTGGGCGCCACGCTGCACTCACGGAACTAAAGGACAAGGTGGCGACCTTTCTGCGAAATTGTTTCGCATCACGTCTGTAGGAATGAATGGCAAGCGACAACCTCAAGACGCCTGCTGGCTGCCTGCTTAATTAGCTGTCGCGACGGGCACGACCGTTCACGCTACTTGGCGCTCACTTCATGATGACAACGTCTTGCGAGTGTTTAAGAAGTGCTACATGAGCAATTCCTGGACTGCATGGAAGAACAGATTCTTGGAGAGAAACGGCCACCCAGGGGCAGGACGAATTTTTTTACTTATATTTCATATATGCAGGAAAGGGTTAATTTGAAAAGTGAAGAGAAGGAAGTGATACGCAATAATGGGCTGTAGCGCCGTTATCCGCTGGCTAAAACTGCGCCAGCAGAAATTCGGTATTTTTGTGCTTGCTTTTTCTCCCGCACGTACCGGCGTTGCACTGCCACTTTTTTCGCTTACCCTTGTTAAAACCAACGCAACGAGCATTCTTAAGTAAATGAACGATGGGCTACCGGTTAATTACGTATATTTTACCTCAAATATTGCCGCAAACAACAGGGCGATGTATGACCTGCGCCAGCGATTCACGAGTATCAGACGGTTATGACTATATAAACCACTTTGCTTTCGAAGCCTCTGGGGTACGGCGCGACGACGGAAACGCCTTGTACATATACTTCGGTCCAGCGAGCAAGCTCACGATGAGACGGAGAGCCTCTAAAGTGCTCTGCAATTAACAGAGGATGGTGACCCTCTTTACAGGGGAGTATTAATACTCAACAAAACCCCCTCCAATTGTCAATTCGGAGTCGCAATGACTACGTCCTTTGGAGTCCTGGATAATCATTCTGGACTCTTGGTCTGATAAATCTCGGGGAATCTCTGTCAAATGTGCTCAGGGGGACTTCCACTACTGGGATCACAGAGCAGTCAACTGGGTTCTCTTTTTCACTCATTTGGAGTGAGTGACTATATCGTAAGGGTTCCTGAATACTCTCTCTCTCTTGACTCTTGGTCGTGGCTGTTGGCTTGAGACTACCGGGACTCTCTTTCTATGAGAGTCTGGTGAACATTTTCCAAAGAGTCCCAAGGCGGTCAGTTCTGTGAAAACAGGGGGATCTCTAACAGTAATCAGTCCGGATTCCGTTCTATCTTAGAGTAAGGCCAAGTGCTTGTGATTTCATTCTGTCTCCGTACAAAGGGTACCTCCCCACCTGTATTTTTCTTTCTCTTGTATGCCGGGGCAGGAGCAGGTTCCAAGCTCACCGACAGAGGGTGCAATGGTGTCACAAAGGATGGTTCTTCTCCCGCCCGCTATTGGAGGGGGGACGGGAGCGTTCCTCCTGCCGTGTAGTTAGCTGGCGATTCTGTTGCTCAAATCTCAGAGTTTGCGTGGCGACGGAGCTGCCTTCTCGGGAGGGCGCCCCGCTGGCATTCGAACCGACAAAAGAGGACCACACCTCCGTGGTTTCTACAGATTTCACACGGAATGGAACTGGGTATAGGTTTGTTTGTTTTGTCTTCACTACTTCAAAAAACTACCAGCAATTTTATTATATTTTGTCCGACCTTTCATGAAGAATGTTCACGCTAGTTGCATGCCCGCAAATGGATTCCGCGTTCCAAAACGCCCAAGGAGAGAAAAAGAAAAACTGAGTGTACCGTAAATATTAGCCCCTCTCCAGCGGCAGCAGTTTCCTGTCTATCCATATCTTTGTGTCGGTCTTCCTAACTACCCACCCACACATCTACCGAACCTACCTAGCGGTTCGAAGGCGTACCAAGTGCGCTACCGGGCGGCTGCGTTCCCTTGCACTTTCTTGGGCATTTAAGTCCATGATATGCTACACTTAAGGGCGTTAGCGCCACAGCTCCGACAATTTGGAGTTCCGACAAGTCGAAGGGAACCTTCTGTCTTTAAACCACGGGCCGTAACTCGAGATTGTACGATGTCTATGTCCCAAATTTTGGTGCGTGCTCTGTCACAGCAGCAAAATTAGAGACACGAAAGGTAATGGATATGGGAATAGGTAGAAAAACTGCGGTTGATTCCTCCCTAGTAGAAATTGGTAACACACGAAAGTGAAATGTGCAGCGAAATATGCAGCTGAGCATGATTTGCGGGTCGGTGGCTGTCTTGTGGGTGTGCTTGTCGAGCGCCGTCCTGCTGGCGGGTCGCTTCGGCAAAGGCGTACTGGCGCCACTTTCATGACGGATATGACGTCAGTGAAACCCTGGTGTATCCTGGAATAAAACACTTTGGTGTTAAAACATAAAGCCGAAAACGAACAACCCGAAGTATAACGTACACTTTAGTAGAAAAGGTTGCTACCCCACAAGAAAACCCGGTGTGGGAGGGGTGCACCCTTCACAGGCCGCTTGCGTCGTTGCACTGGCGTCACTTCCGTGACGGATATGACGGAATCCCGGAATAAAATATTTTCGTGTCAAAATATGTGCGTGTTCTTCTATCGGGTCTCATGCTTTTACAGGTAGTGTACATTCATAAAGAATGCTTAGGGTTCCCGTAAATATTCTTCCTATTCTAATCATTCTTATATTCCAGGTATTCCTGCAGCCTTTGGAGCCCCTCGAGGAAGTACTAACTTTCCTAACAAATTTTGTACTTAATGTGTTACCAAAATACTCTTTTTAAAAGCATAAAAGCAAGAGCGAGGAGCTCGAACCCATCGTCTGTAAATAAGAAATACGTCCACAGCCTGACCAGAGAGATGCTGCCAATTAATGTCCGTCGGTTACTCCAACAGAAAGACAAGCATCCTAGTGCTGGCATCGACTATCTGGTGTTCATGCGCAGCTTTGCTACCTCCGTTTTCTCTCGTCGCGAAGGTTTTGTACGCCAATCGTCGCTCCATTTTCGGATCGTAGCCATGGAGCCTTTTAAGCCCCTTCGAGGACGCCCTTGTAGCTTACCATGCTGTGGTGCAATTTGGAAGAGAGAGCCCATTTTATGTTGCATACTGTGCAGCATTGCTGCGTTCTTCCGGGTAATGCTGTTTACACTGGACCGGAACAAAGTTTTCACTCCTTCTTGAAGTTTCTGAGAAAGATGTAGAGCTTTTCTTGTTGCCGTATGGCTGCATTTGAGATGGATGTCAAACTTTTCTTTTCAGAACTTACTCCACCTTGGGGATTTTCCTTAAATCCCGCTCGAATAATGCTCTGCTTCTGGGAACAGTGATCGCGTCTGCTAGTTCTTAACTCACACCCGCTGGACGAAACTACAGAATCACTGAACCAGAATGCCTGCTTTGGCGTGGTCCGTCCTAAATTTTCGCCCCAACTTGCACTGCCATCATCCCAGCATCGCAAACATCGTCATTCCCTATGTTAGCTATTAAGGGGAATGAAGGCAAAATGCTACATTGGCAAATTATAAAATACTAGGCTTGAGTACCTCACTCACCTCAACGTGAGGCCACTGAAGAAGGTTTTTAATTGAAGAAAACGCAAGATGCAATAAAAACCTTCAAATTTCGCGCTATGGTGATTTGTGATGGGCAGAAATGACGGACGTCTCATGGGCGAGCACCAACACAATATTTTTCAATGTGTTTACAGAACGGAGCATTCCAGTGATACCATCAAACAGAACTGAAAGCACCTCTACAATCTCGCAGACATGTATTTTGTCGGTGACAGTATACATTGCGGGGACCAATTAAGGGTCGCCCTCTCTCTCTCCCTCCTAGGATCGCTCTCTCTGTCTCTCTCATACACATATATATGTGAAAAATACATGCACGTACCTACACACACATATATCTGACACATAGATGCATACATACACACGTATATACATACATACGTACATACATGCATACATAGGTGCGCACATACATACATACATACATATATACATACATACATAAATACATACATGTGCTCGCACATACATACATACATACATACATACATACATATAGTTATGGTGAAAAAGCAGCGCAAGAAACACAGGAGTGAAAAGAAGATGGTACTGACGCACAGCGCTTTGCGTCGTCCCATCTTATTTTTCTCGCGGTATTCCCGGTATTTTCCCCCATGAATCGGAATCGCACCAACTAGCCAAACTTGCTATCTTACTTCAATACTTATAGTCGTCATAATCTCTCAGGTTCACGAGATGACAAAAAAATATTGTTTGAGTGACGTTTCACTAGGAAAACAATAATAATTCGGCAAGTATCTGAAGCGATTTGCGGACAACTACACAACTGCGGAGGCATGTGGTGTCAGACTCATCGTTGCAATTTTTTATTACATGGTATTTAGAATGATGGGACCAAAATCTCACCGTGGAAGTCACAATTATTGCGAAATTTTGGCAACTGTATCTGCCCCATGTGCAACGATTTTAATAAGAAATTTGTTTTACCAACTGAAAGTACAGTTTGACGTCGCCTAAATATACAAACCGAGTACCCAGCCGGTTTATTGCTAGCCGTGGTAAGATTTCTTGTGAGAAAATTTGAAAATCTGCTAAAAGGATTTCAGGATGGTTCACCCTTTTCCGACAGGCATTATTTTGAAACTGCGACCAAAGTACTGATAGCGCCTCGTGCGAAACATCCAAGACCCCATTGAAGGCTAGTGCCGCGGAGGAGCCCTCGACTGTCGGAGCGGAGAAAAATTCGGCAACCTTCGCAATTGAGATGCGAGGACTGACGAAACACTAGCTGGTGGTCTTCACTAACGAATAGTTTTTTCAAGTAAGCGTAGGTTGAATCAAAGTGCCCAATTCACCCTCTTAAAATACAAAATCGAAACAGCGAAAGTTCCGAAGCTAAAGTACACTTCAACTCAACAAAAGTCTAATCTTTCTATTTTTCTTCCCTTGGTACTAAGTTCCGCAGATGCAAACCTACTTTTCCTGCCAACTGACATTTGATGTAGGTGCCGTAAGCAAACATATCGCGTATTTATAAAATCGTTCCCACATAGCAGCTAGAGTAAACAAGTGTGTCACCGAGGCAAGCGTGTGTCTTCATCCCAAAGAGATTGCATAACTGCGTGCGCCTTGACTGTAGCCGGTGTCTATGTAGCTGCCTTATGACCTTCACATTTGTAAGCTTGTTTGCCTCATCAGCAGGGTTTTAATTGTTTCGTGTTAAGTCTTTATTTCACCCTTATTATATTACCTTTATTTTTTAGACCAGCGGCTCTCCTTCCGTTCTACACTCTTTGTCAATGTGATGTTTGAGAACGGTTGTTTGTTTTAGCACAGGGTAACAGCCGCATGCGGGGCAGTGGTCTGCTAGCTGGCAGTAGGTTGTCGCTTTTATAGACCGTCTGCGCTCGCGTAGGGGGGTACTCACGCGTCGACCACTTTGACCCACGTAGCTCTCGCCACAAGAAAGAAGAAGCCGATACACTATACTCGTCTTACATGGGACAAAATTTAATTTGTGTTTCACACCGAAACTACCCTCTGTGCGCTTGCCCTCTGCACGTCTGTGCATTTGAGCACAGATCTTGGCGAGATTGTGCGGCGCAGAAATACCCGCTCCAACAGCCTAGCGCTGCGCTACGTGTTTTTGCCAATGCGATAGCCCATGTGCGTATGGTACGACAGCAAACCGTTCAGGCTTCAAGCAGGCCTCAGAGCGTCGGCCGAGGCCAATGCCGGGAGGAGCTTAATCAGGTTTTTGCATGCGCGTGAGGGTACATGACGTGGGAAACCAGCGCATTGTGGTCGGTGAACTTGCTGAAGAAATCTTTCTGGAACCTGTGTGGGCATGATTTCAGTAGATCATTTTGTAGGGATGAAAAGGCTATTCCTTGCTTAATGAGTTTTGAGTGACTAGACGCGTAGGGGAGCAGGGGTTTCTTAGCACATGGCTCATAGCACTAGCAAACGTGTGACGCCAGAAAGGTTAGGCTCCAATCAAGAAACTGAAGCACCCCGTCTTGCAGAAACTCAACCAGAAATCCAAGCCCAAGGCCACACACATGAAAAAGGATTGGAAAAGAGCGTGGTGAGTTGGCGTAATCTGCTGTTTTGAACCGCGTCAGAAAATCTACAACGGAGCGGAACACGTGAACAACCTTTCTTTCTAGGCTGGTGGCAAGTTTCCTGTCCAGTCTACTTAAGGAAAGTTCACTCAAAACCAGGGAACTCTGGACCCTATGCCAACCCCTTTCTTTTGAATAAAAAGTGCTCGTTCAGAGCCAACAGTCGACATGAGGTAGAGGCATAGTAGTTGTAAAAAAGACGATTTCGTAACACGGAAGGGCTCCTGAAGGCCAATTCATCATTGCTTTGAAGGATGCATATGCTAACACTTTCCATCAGTTAGTGGAGCAGCAAGGCGTAGAAGAGATCAATTACATCAACAATAATGGCATGGCAGGGTCCTGGGTTCTCCGCCTGCGGAAGGCGCACCAGCACCTTTGTATTCATAATACGGAAGGGATCGTGCATCTTGAAAGAGTTCAAATACTTTTGTAGAAAGCCCGAGACCACATGCGGCCATGTATTTTGTTCCGTAACAATTGCGCGGAACGACACACCACTCTTGCGGATTGTGGCAGTAAAAAAAGATATTCGTGGATGACTTTTGGGGCTTCTTAACGGCGGTGGCCATCCTTTCGCGGTTAAGGTGTAGAAGACGAGAAAGGGCATTCTGTCCAAACGGCTTAGCCTTACCAGAGACTTGTAACAGCAAAGCGTTTTAAAAGCTTTCATCAGCAAGTTCACCTACTACAATGCGCTGATTTCTCACGTTTTGTACTTTCACGTGCATGAAAAAACTGGTTAAGCGCCTCCCGGCATAGGCCTCGGCTGATGCTCTGAGCCATGCAGTGAAGCCTGAACGGTTTGCTGTTGTACCATACGCACATCAGCTGCCCGTGGGCTTAAAAATGTAGGGCAGCGCTATGGTTTCTGCTTGGTTTCTTCTGCGACACAAAAGCTTACAAAAAGATGTGTGCTCACTGGGCAGTCGCGCAGAGGGCAAGCGCACAGACGATACTTGGGGTGTGCAACAAAATATAAGGTTTGTCCCATGTAAGACGGGTATAATTTATAGGATTCCTACGTCTTGTGGCAAGAGCTACGTGGGTCAAATTTGTCGATGCGTGAATATCCGCCTAGGTGAGCATAGGCGGTATCAAAAAGCTACCACCTACTACCAACTAGCAGAACCCTGCCGCGCAAGCCGCTTTTAGCCTGTTCTAAAAGAAACAACCGTTCTTTGCAGACACGCCAGGCAGACAGGCGGGGAAGTTATTGATGCGTTTCACACAAGAAATTGGGAGACGATTCTGTAAGTGTAAGCCAAACATCGATAGCGCTTTGTGACACAGAATATGCGTACTTAAGTAGCACGTGCCGCAAAACGTGATGTTCCTACGTTTTTTAACCTAGTGTAGTCGAAAAAGGAATTTTCTTCGAGAAAACTAAATAACTGTGAATGTACTATGGGCTCTAACACTTTACATGGAATGCTCGTCTATAAATTGGAACGGTAGTTCTCCGGTGAATTAGTATTACCTGATTTATGAACGGGAACCACCTTAACCTGTTTTCAATCGCCAGGTACGGGTGAATACTGCAAAGACTGATCAAAGATCTTCTAAAGAATTAGTGATGAGTAGAAGCCTGTACGTTTGAGTATTGTAGAATTTAAGCCATCGGCACCAGCTGAAGAAGACATATTCAAGTTGCTGATTACTTTCCTAACTCACAATCTGTTACAATATAGTACATTTGGAAAAAAGTATTGCTAAAGTTCATTGGAACAGAAGACGGATAACTTTGGAGAAAAACTGCGCAAAATGCATGGTTTAAAAGCTTGCAGCATTCATTATTTGGAACAGGTACGCCACAGTGTGTTAATTGCACTACTTTCTTTTAATTTCTTTTTTTCTCTCTCTTTTCTGTCGCAAACATTTGTATTCCGCTCGCATGCCATCAATAGACTAGCTTGGAGTCAGCGTTCGTCCTCTCCGTTTCCTTCGTCCCCGTATTTTTTCGCGCTGATGTCCATAATGGCAAAGAGGTTAGCATAGAGTATGACATTGCCGTTTTAGATGTGAAGCATCTCATGGTCGGGGCTATGTCCCTCCGTCTGCCGTGCGGCGTCCACACCCCCCCTGCGCATGCTCGGCTTGCTGAACGCCCGGTCCCTTCTATGGCTCCTGGAGTGACAATGTTGCCGGTGTCTTCCTGGACCGGCACGAGACGTGCACGCTTCCCCTTTAAGGGCTCCTGGAGCGACAGTGTTGCCGGTGTCTTCCTGGGCCGGCACGAGACGAGCACGCTTCAGGTGCCTTCGACGTTTCATCGTCGTCGGCAGCGGCGTGCGTCGGCGAGTCTCGGCGGGCCGTGATTACAAGCACCCACAACCATCCGAGGAACGTGCATCGACCTCATCTTCAGCAACTTCAGGTTTCATCCACTACAAACAGCACTTGACTTTACATTTCACAGACCATCAGGCCGTCATTATCAGAGCGAAACACCAACCACAGCTCGACGTCACCTACGTTGAACATGATGGTGATAATGCTTTAATAAAGACAAACTCATACCACCTACAACGTCTCTCTCTCTCTCTTTAATGCCTCTCCACTCTAACACCCCCCCCCCCTCAAATAAAATTACACCATCTTCCCGTATTGGAACCCTGAGTAGTATGCGAAGCAGCCATGGGGTCAACGCGATTTCCCATTTTGTAGTTCCGGTAAGTAAAAAGTTTGGTAGTTAACATGGAAACCAAATGGTAAATATAACGGTAGCTACGTACCTCAACCTAACCGAAACGACGAACTGAAAACTAATGGGCAATTGAATCGACCCTATGGCTGCTTCGTATACTACTGAGGGTTTCCCTACGGGAAGATGGCGTAATTTTTTTTATAAAACGACATTGATGAATACTACCTTCTACGAGTGCTTGTATATGCAGCTCGACGTGGTAAAAAAGTTTTTTCGACCTGTATACAGTATGCATCTCCCATGCCTTATTTAATCGTAAACTGCTCTGGGGGAGATTTATGCTCAGCCGTACATACAGGGCATTCACGGTCGTATTATATGCCCGGTCTTATGAAGGTAGACCGGCCGGGGCAATTATCGCCAGCTGGGTACGGCTGACGGACACATTAAAACAGCCCGGAAAACAAAATACAAGCATGGATGACTCATGAGGAAACGAGCCAATGTTCCCGATGGTGTGATTTGATGGGCTTGATCACTTGGCAATAAGAAGAGGGCGTCAAAGCGGGAATACGAAGTAATGTTTACACTGAATTAGGATAATTTTCACACTTACATCGTGCAGGACCTTTGTCATTTCGAAAAAAAAACATACACGAACACGCAGGCACATGCATGCGCGCACCGCTGCTTTCCGCAGCATTTTCGCACAGCGGATGCTACCATCATCATCATAATAATGATGATCATCATCATCCTTTTTTGTTATCTATGCTCACTAAACAGATTGACCCACTACGAGCAAAATCCCTTCTCTGAGCCAAATAATTTTAGCTCGTAGCTCCGTCTGAAGTCTGCTTTCCTGTGTTTTACACTGAACTAATAACACCGTATTCAGGCCCTTTTTTGTTTTCCAAAAGCACAATTGGTTTGGAAGCCCCGCTTCCCAAAAGGTACGAAACACTTTTTGAGAAGCGTGGTTTTCAAAAGGGAGGCCGCTGTCTTTACGGTCATCACTTTTGTGGTCCAAGAGTGGTTCTCAAGTTGCCAGAATCAGGGTACGCCCGCAGGCAACGGCGAACGGGCTCTGCGTAGGACGATGTTGTATGTCCGGCAACAGATTCTTTATCCAGGATGAGAGTTACAAGTTACTTCGCGCGGAATATACTGAGAGGCAAAAGCAGGATTACTTTTTCTCCTTTGTTTTGGGAAAGCCACCGTAAATTTCGACGGGCACCCGGATTCACAACTCGAAAGGGTACTGCTGGACACGCCGACGACAACTGCATCTGCTCCTGATAGGTATCACTGCTTAAAGGTTCCAATTTTCGGCGACCGGAGAAAAATTGAACGCTTGGTCGTATGTCATCGAGGGCTTGCTTCAAATGCAAAGCTCTCAGGGCCTATTGTAATGATTTTTTTAGTATCTAGTAAGAAAGAGCTCTGCGGCGTGTCCCGTTAGATCAACTGTTGCGCCAAGTTCTTAACAATTTCAACCCACCCTTTATTAAACAATAAATTTCTGATTCGCCTTCACGCTCGGGCAAATGTTCGCAAACAAAGTATAGGTTAATGCGACCTGTACCCCTCACGTTATATACAAATGGAAACACACTGCAGCGTCCAAACCTCACCACTGCCCACGATGACATGCCAAATTTATTTAATCTAATCTGGCTCTGTCGCGCCTTCGACATAGCCCATGCGCAGCCTTTAGCTGTTGGCCCGGTACGTACATCTGAATCCGAACACATACGCATTGTGCGGGAAGATGCACAAACCATTGAAATGACCACCCCATGAGCTCTTGAGAATGGTCTCTTGAAAATGGTGTAGCAGCTTGTCCGACTCCCATAGAGTGCACCACACATGCTCCATCTGCCCGGTTTAACTTTCTGTGAAAAGTTCGAAAAAAAAAAAACGAGTGAGCTGTGAACCACATAGGGACAGCGAGCCTTTGCACGAATATCTAGAGAAGTGTGTGAACATTGAGAACCGCCTGAACTGCTCTTTACCAAACCTTTTTACCTCTCTCCCCCCGGGAATCTGGCCTCCTTACTTCAATAAACCAATTCTCCCTCTCTTCGAATCCCCAAGCGAAACCCGAACAATGTTATTTTGCTTACTTTAAATTAACCCAACGGTGCACTTTAAGCGTTTTTATTGTTACCACGTTGCAACAAACAGAGAATTCATAAAGAGATTGCTGGCACTAACTGCCTGAGCACATCCCAAGGCGGGACTTTTGACAAGATTACTTCGCATTAATTAACCCTCAGAAACAAGGCATCGCCTCTGCTAGAAGCTCTCCAATTCTATCCGGCGATTTTACCCCGCTCTTTCCCGGAAGTAAGCAGGTCGTACAGCTAGATTGCGAGGACTTTACCCAAGAGTGCGCGAGCCATTCGCTTTCTTCTGTCGCTCGGAATAGACAGAGACCGCAGTAAGCGAACGGGGACTCACAGGGAACGAGATTGCAGCGTCTCTGCTTCTTTTTCCGGCGGAGAGCGAAGAAGTGCGTTTTCCCGAAGGAGCTTAAGCGGCCGTGACGTCTGATCGAAGAAATGGAGAGAACGCACGCAGTGGTGGTTTAGAAAATCGATGGCCGAAAAGGGAAAAGGGTGGTCGGTAACTAAAGTCGCCCGTTGGAGCCACGTGGGGCAGACGCGGAAGGGAGGAAGACCGAGGGAATCCGCACCTTATGGTGATTTCTGTCCCGTGGGTTTCTACATGGCGAGCTTTGAGCGGTGACTGGCCTATGGGTGACGTGTGTTTTTTGTTGACATGAAGGCTGAGTACCTCCGGGGATGTTGTGTGTGCCGGCGCTAGGCTGTAGAGTTGCATGAGTGAAGTACAAAATATTTAGCGGTTTCAAGTATGGGAGTTTCTGCACGACGATTACACTAAGAGGTCAACATATCTTTTACTGACGTCACTGGAACAGCCATATAGTGCACTGGTTGACCGGTGGAAGGTAGTGAACTTACCCGGTGCTGTTATATCAGGGAAGCGCTTTGAAAGCTCACAGCAGTTCTCCATAAAGGTATATGGTGACATCACAAGCAAGTCATCTATTATTGCCGCAACTTACAAGTACATAATACTCCCATTTATAACCAGATGTCGAAATGTAACAAGAAGTGAATGGACATCGAATCGCTCCTTCCAAGGGAGGATCGATCCGCCATCGTCCATCGCCCATCGTACGCACTTCGGTTTTAGCAGGTCTTTCTTCAGTACTTTCAGAAAAAAAACTTGGCCGTTTCGTCAGCGGGCCGACATCGGGACCACAACGCCTGGAAGAGGGAGTGGGTACTAGTCCCCCTCTCACACCACCTTAACCCATGCTATTTTTGCCGAAATGGTTTTAACCTAATGTATGAAGTAATACACATGCAAAAAAATATTGCCACGTAGCAATATTTTTATAGATTTTCCCAAACCTCCGGCGGGTATCAGGTGTTTCGGAGTCCGTCATATATCCGAACAGACCCAAGTTATCAGGCTATCAGCGTGACGAAAGCCTTAGGATGCAAACTGAGACGATGCAACCTCGGATAACAAATACTGCAAGCTTAGAGAAAAAGGGTGGCAGCAAAGCAAAGAACAATGCCGTCCTACCCCGGCGGGAGAGTTGTGTACCTGGGGCGAAGGCGATGAGCGGAAAAGCTTACGTTGTCGGCGGGAAAGATTCAAACTGCGCGAAGATACGGATTCAATTGATTACTCTTAAAGCTAGTCGTTTTCTAATGTTGTTGAATGTGTAGCCCTGCTAATTCAAAAAGAGAAACTCAAAGTCGTGAAGAATACGCGCCTTTCCTGTCATCCTGTATGCGGTAAAACTGTATGATTTCTGTATGCGGCTGAGTACAATGTAGCGAATTGAAAAGCCAACGCCAGTAATTGGTGCGAGAAGTGAACTTCGTTGGGTGACAAAACAAAAACACACGTGGACAAAAACTGCTCAATCTTCTAATTCATTCCTCTAGAACTGAGGCTTGAGCGGGCTTAGTAGTTTATATAAGCATAGTCCATGTCATCGCGCATGGAATTGAAAATCTAAATTAATACTCGAGGCTTGTATACCTATCAAATGTTCGTTCTAATCGTGTACGGGTGCTTGCGTGTGTTTGCGAAGACGTCCTTGATTCCACCCATCAAATTAGAACATTGTGGCGAAGCCCTCGAACCCTTTGTTCTTTTTCCCATTTCCAAGAAAAGCAGGCGTGTAATTCGTGTTTAAGAACGGCTCGGACGGACGGCAGGCAGTTAAGTATTGAGCCTCAATTAATAATTCAAGACCGCCGAAAGCTCCGGTATTGTTGTTAATATTCAGGTCCAAAACTTTGTCGAGTCTCCTTGTTTTCATGCCGGCAGGGCTGATAGAGCGTAGAAGGCGGGCAAAACGAAGCTGCGGGAACATTCCCTTCACCATAGCCCTCTCCCACTGCTCAGCGCAAAGCCCTATACGTGTATTCAATTTCTACAGAGCAGTCGTTTATCTACGACTTTGTAGCCTTTCCTTCACTTCAAGAAACGTTCAACTCAGTGCTATGATGCGAGACTGTATCTTTTTTTAATTTTACTACTTTTTTGCTTGAATACTTTTTTGTACTTAAGCTAGTGCGCTTTTACCCTCTCCTCCTTTCCATGCAGAGTAGCAAGTAGGCGAAGTCATGTGCGCAAGCATCTCGGCATCCTTCTCATTATAATAGGTCTCTCTCCCCTCTCTTCCTCTCTCTTTCCCCCGGTCTCTTTCTCTCATGTTTTCTTGATAAACGGAGATTCGTTGGCTAGGGTTGCCGATAGCGATATTCGCATCTAAAGAAATTGAACTGTGTCCTTTTCCGTTGCTTGAGTCGCACCTTTGCTGTCGTGCCGGAAGCAGAGCCCGAATATTTGTGGTAGTATTGAAACGGCCATGGTGACTAGAATCGGCGAGGGGTGCGAGATTATTCGATGGGCTGCCCAAGTCTAAGCAAAACCGGGTTCAGAACAGAGTCCCGGCTAGCAGAAATCCCCTTTACTCTTGGTGACTCTTGCAGGGAGTCACACAAGATAGTCACACAAGAGTCCCAAAGACTCTTTTGCAACTCCGTTCGCGGCACTACTTTTTTTGTAGAGGGGGACTGATACAAGGAACCAAAAAACACACAAAAAAGATGCCGCTCTTATTGCTGGCCGTAGGTGCGACTTCGGGCGTTTCGGGTCCCCCGTACGCAGAAGTCGTGTTGTTGACGTGCAAGTGGAGCAGAATTTTTCTACTTGGCTGCGGGTTCCGCCGGTGAGGCGTCCGTTCTGTAGTTGCGGCTATGGTTACGTTTCGTAACTACGTGGGCTCGCTGGTCGGTGACGCGACAATTTCACAGTGTTTTTGCCGGGCTCTACGTGAGGAGCGTGCGCGATAATAGATGCAATACGGCCGGAGCTGCAGCAACACGGCAAGTGCATCTGCCAGAGCGAAGTGAAGTATTTCCCGTGGCCACAGATTTTCCCTTCATAAGAAACTTCGTGCGCTATCTCTGCAAAGAACGCTCATGATGTAGGGTATGCTGGCTCAAATTCTATGCGGACAGTCGTGTCAGAAAGACCCCACCCCTTTTGTGCGTGTGTAGCAGGTTTTCGACGGCGTGAGTGTGCGAACGTGCAGCATGCCCCGTAGGGCTAACCAACGTTAAAACGGCGACCTTGAACGCTCTGACGGCCGCGCGGCCGAGGCGCTGTGTACGTTTGCTTTACTTTCTCTTGCGGTTTTTATTTGTCCCTTTACAAGGAATGCTGTATGCACTTGGTTGAGTTTGTCTCAAACTGATAGAGGGACAAAATGTTAGCATGAAAACAAACGGGAAGGTGTTGGACAGCGGCTGGTTTCACCGCGCAAGCAACAGGCTTTTCGTAGAATTAACCGACGCCTATATATTGAGAGATTATAATTTTGCGCGTTAGTGTGCTTTTATGTTGAACGTGCACCTGGAAGAATTCGGTAGACGATGACTTGTCGCTTCAGAATGGCGGTACGCTGTTTCTAGGACAGGTTTGAAGGGAGGACGGGTGTTGAATGTGCACGCTTTCAGCAGGTCCTGAAAGGGCAAAAGGTGAGCAAACCTGACGGACCAAAATCTTTACACGCATGTATACTTTCCTAGACTTTTTCTCGCGTGTCGTTGTTCTTGTGTAAATTACGTAAGTTGAAACAGGAAATCGTGGCGTCGCCCTTTCAACTGGTACCCAATTGCAGTAATTTTGTCGCTGTGCAGGCTCGAAGACTGGTAATATCCAGCGGATGTTCATTGCAGTGGATCGACCCGACAACATCACCACAACTGCTTTGAAGCAGGCAGTGTTACCTGTTATCGTGGATTCGTTATGCTGAACACGTGTTACCGACATGGCAACCCTTAGTCTAAGTATAGTGTTTGGAAAGGCAAATCAGTGTGAAATAAGTTTCCTTAAATAACCGTTGAAAATGTATCAGATGTTTCCTTGCAGTGGCTTCCCACCAATGAAATCGCCCGGTACCTCGATGAAGCCAGTGTATTTCTGTGGATAAACGGTACTAGGAGGTATAGTGCGAGGTAGTTTTTACTTTTCAGGTTCTTAGCATTGTTTTTATGCACATACTGCGTCTATAAAAACTCTCGCATTTTACTTTTGCAAAGTACCCTCTAAAACTACAGTATCATGCTAAAGCTCTCATTAACTCCCGATATTTTTCATTCGTTTCTTTGAACCCTTCCCTGTGTGACGAATTTTTACCGACTCGTAAATTACAAAAGAAACGGGCGAAAATTACTGACAAACTTTTTCTGGAGTCGCAGTAGCCAGAACTTTCATTATTAGCACGACAACACTTGGATAGTGTATCCCCAGATGTTCTGGGCCAAGATTTTATCAATGCGCAAATGTCACCAATATTTGTTATTCAACATCAGCATTGATCACTTGACCATACCGCCTCACTAAAGCAAGTGCAGTGGTCTAATTTTTGGCATTTATTACCCAAATCCAGGTGGCACAGTTCATCGATACGACTTTATTTTGTCCTCATTTTTCTAGGCACATGGGTAAGTTCACCCCTCCCGAAGGGAAAGGGAAGGGGCGGACCATTGACACCATCCCTGAGTTAATGAGCCTCCATAAAGCACTTCAACTTTGTAAGTTTAGTATCTACTGTGAGTCCAGTCGAGTCACTGCTCCTCGCGCATGAGCAGTACGGCTCTCCGGGAGCCACGCGAAACGGCTATCAAGCGGCTCCGGCGCACACTTGGCTACTGCGCAACGGAGCCGACAGCTGGGCATGCGCCGGCGCCAGTGCGTCTGCCGCGGCTATGACGTCACTCCTCTGGAATGCTCAGACTGGCGATTGTGGAGACCCAATTCTCTACAAACCCGTACTTCAATTGCATTGGATTTCCAATACAATCCAGTTTAATCTAATGCAATCCGAGCCAAGCCAATCCAATTCAATCTAATCTAATTCAAATCCAGTCAAATCCAATCTCATGCTCTTCGCGCTTGCGCAGTACGATCCTTCACGCCCACGCGAAACTGCTCAACCTCGGCCAGTGTAGCTTACGCTACAAAATCAAAACAGCCTGATCACTGGCCGATGAGGAACATTAGCAATGATTTCCGTACTGTACAGGAGCAGTCTGTGTTAATTTTTAGCCAGCAATCTAAACCGCTTACGCTCACTGACTAGCCGGAGGCACTTTCAATATATAGGTGTAACTGTGAACAGTCAGTGAGCAAAAGCAGTTGCGCCAAGCGGACGAAATCAACTAAAACTGCACCCGCAGCAGCGACGATGCAACACTAACAAGTCCGTTCCGTGCACCCTGTGTGTTGGGATTTTTGTAGGACGTTCAAGTACCCTAGCGATTCTATCTGGATCCCCTGCTCTGCAACGGATTAAGACATTGCAGTATGGAGCGCCTCACAGCCAAGGTGTCTTTCAGTTGCGCTTAAGCCCACTTCTAGACACCACATTTATTTTATTAGAAAGCAGGTCCTGATGCATCCTTTAATTTATCCTCTTACAGACGGCGACAACGCGGCACGTTCAAGGCACAGGCCTCCACCCTGGCAGGCCACCTGACCTCCACCGGTGAATTATGAAAACTGCAACATCGCTCGCTTCATGCGTTCCTTTGCCAAGCGAGAGTTAATTTAGACTTGTGATGTAGGTTTTCGGGCCATGGGATACAATCGCAACAAATAATTCTCCTTACGAATGTCAAGGGCGGTATTGAAATAGCACTTCTGGCAAAAGCTAGGACAGGTAGGGAATTGTGCCCCTTTTGGAAGACGGCATTTTTAAATACGCCTACCCCCTGACAAAAATAGGGTCAAAACAGAATCATGGCAAACACGACTCCCTTTCGCACTTCGTCGGTTGAATAGAGTCGCGGTTTGTGCGACTCTTTTCCGACTCCTTTCGTGGGTCATAATTGTGGAAGAGCGGGATTCATACGAGGAGCAAAGACAACAAAATAACATAAAGATGCCGCTCTTATTAGCCGCCCGAGGTGTGACGTCCGGCATTTTGTGTCCCCTGAGTGTAGGCGTGGTGTCGTCGATGTGCAAGCGGGGTGAATTTTTATATTTCAAAAACTTGAAATTCCGCACCATGCTGCTGCAGCTTGCGCACCTTAAGAGTTTGCTCCATATGCCACTGATCTAACGAAAAGAATGTTGTTAGCATTCAGGCGGATTTAAAGGTAATTCTTCTGAAAAACTTCAGGCACTGGTAAAATATGGGACTCTTAGTGAAAAATGTTTATTAAGCTTAAGGATTTAGACAATATAAAACCTGCAACATTGTGCTTAGGCTGGTTCTAGGCCACATTCCCGAGAAAAAAAGAGTAGGACTTCCTCCTTATTGGGCATACCTTTTACGTGGAGATAGCGCCCTCACGGAGCAGGCGAGGAAACCTGTGTGCCAGCTGGTTCTAGCTATACTTAAGCATACTTCGGAGCATTATCTCGCACAGGATGATTGTTGCATCGTTGTGTTGCGAGCTTCAGGGCAAGCTTTTTGTCATTAATGTGAAGTTTTAGCCCGACTTTGCAGTACAAGAAATTTAAATTAAACAGGTTTTTTAAAGCTCGGTTCTTGTGCCATAATATTGGTGCGGGGTTGCTACGTCACCGTTCCCGCCACCACCAAATGCCTTCATAGGTTCAGTGCATGCACGTCGGAGGAGAGTGTGGTGAACATATTTTTGTGGGGGGATTTTTTTAAGCTAAACGATGTTTCATTATTACCTCTAGCTTCAAGATATAATGTCATTCTTTTATGAAGGAACAGCCTTTACAAACTGCTATTTTGTAAATGCGTTTTACATTACAGAGGTTGCAGCTTAAGCTTGTGGGATACGTACAGGTACGTCAATAAACACTGCAAGGGGGTGGATGGAAAGGAAAACGAAAAAAAGCGCTATTTAGTTACCGGAATGTTCGTTGCTGTTGGCAGTGATAGGAAAATCTTATGAGCAACCAGAGAAAACACATTACAACACTTTATTAAAATAGGAGCCAAAGTAATGCTGTAGACTGGGCAAGTCGGTAATTAGGGTGATCAAATGTAGCGCAGCAGAAACACACGAGACGAAAAGAATACACATGGATGAGCGCTCGTCCGTGTGTATTCTTTCCGTCTCGAGTGTTTTTGGTGCGCTACATTTGGTCACTAGGAGCCAAATACAAAGCCATCCCCTAGAAAGGTTTCCGGGCACAGCCAAGCTGGAAGATTCTCGCGATTGAAGAATATTCTGTTGCAAAAACAGATTTTTCTTAAAAAGGAATCTCAGGCATCTCAGGCTGAGTTCAGATTTTTTGCACATGCCCGAACCGCGGTAGTGCTCCACACATCTCTACTTCAAACCAGTCGGGAGCATTCACAAGCCTAGTGGACATGGAAAAAGTTGGTTCTGAGCTAAATCACAGACGTCTAGTGCTCGTTTGCCACTGTTTCAGATGGCCTGATGAAAATTGTCGCCATTGCACAAGATGTGATTTAAAATGCGATATAGCCCATAATGGAAAGAAAGGGTTATTGTGGTTCTCGCCAATATACATCCAACCCGTCAGTGTTCACTACGTAGTGGTTTATGTAGGAAGTTGTATTTTTAAAATTAGTTTCTTTGAAAATTACTTCACATATATTGCAAAGCTCTCACTAACATCAGAGATTTTAAAGTAAAAAAAATTATTGTATTTTCAACATCTACTGTATAGTATTTTTACGCTACGAGGTATAAACATATTCAGGTCGCTCCTCTATGGCCCAATGATTGGCACATATTTCACTTCGGCCTGCTAAACCCCCCATTTTTTTTGTTTATTATAGTATCATAACACTTTTTCCAGTATGCAAACACAAGTAGCATGTATAAGCATTGTATTTGTTGTTTGCTGTGCAAGTTTATAAGGTACGTTTTTTCACCAAGTTTTGCAGAGACATTTTCGCTTATTTGACGCATTTCTGCAGGTTGAAAAAAATTATGTGTCACCACCGAACTGCCACCTGCACTGGATGCAGCACACTCGATTATTATTGGGCTTCACGTTCAAATTTTATTCAACCTGTATTTTCAATGTACCAAATGTGGACGTGTGGCCTTTGTTAAAGGGCAATGAAGGACAATAATAATTGATGTGAGTTGTGACCTTGTAAATTCTTGTCGAGTACTATTAAAATTTATTTTTATATAATACTACATTATAGGCTCTAAGATTACGTCTCGTGATTTTGTGTTGACTTGATATTTTTAGTGAATATTTCGATAATAATAGCTGATGACATTTAAAGTTAAATTCTTTTAGATTGGTATTCAAATAAAAGCATTTAGTTCTTGACATTCGGAATTCTTGAATCTATGCGTGGCTTACATTATAGAATCGTACCGACTACGTCTAATGTAGTCACCGATACACCTTTTTGACTGTCACTTCACTTCACTTCACTTTATTTCCTTAAAGACCCCACAGGGGGGGTGTTACATAAGGGGTGGGTTGTTCAACATAGATGCAAAAGCCACAGGTTAACATTGCAGATGCATAGACACACTTTGAATAAAACGTGATGGACGGGTGATTGAAACTACATCGTGGGGAAGGTCATTCCATTCTTTGGCGGCGCGGCAGAGAAATGATGCAGAAATTGTTGAGGTGCCAGATCGGGGTCGGAAGACTTGAAGTGGATGGCCAGTGCGGAGGGAAATGCGTGCGGCGGGAGCGATGTAAGGTGGTTGGTGGAGTGAGCTGTGGTACAACTTGTGGTACAGTGACAAAGTAGCAATTCTGCGTCGAGGGGAAAGACTTGACAGGCCGGGATTCATTTTTAAGGGATGAAAACACTGACATCGTAAGAATAAGAAGAATGAATGAAGCGAGCGGTGCGATTTTGTACTGCTTAGATGGCGCTGATCAAATAAACTTGGTGAGGGCTCCAGATGGGTAGACTGCGTCCTGGCACAGCCACCGAGCCCACAGAGCGCGGCCGGCTGGTGGGGGGATTTATACGCTGTGCACTTGCTGAAGTCGATGACGGTGTAGCTGTTAGAGCACTTTCGAGCGTCCAGTTTCCGGGCTGCTGCGTCGATAGGGCAGTGGTGGCCAATTCTGGAAGTTGGCGCCAGTCATCTGCGTTGACGGGCCTTGGCGGGAGAGGGTTGCTCGCATCGATGCATGATACCGTTTAATGGAATTCTTCAACTAATGGAACCCTCTCGCAAAAGAAGGCTGGTGGCTGTCGTTTAGAGTGGTCGCGTAATAATAAACAAGGCCCCATTTGTTCGTCGATTTTTAGTCGCATTGACTACGTCTGATGAAATCATACTCTCTTTCGACTATTACTCTGAAGGAGTCTCAGGACGCTTTCAAAAAGAGTCCGTGAAACTCTTATTTCTGGGGTCACAAAGTCGTCGACTGGACTCTTTTTGATCACCTCAGTGGAGTTAAGGTTACTACATCTTATGCAATCCTACGGACTCCCTCTTGACCCTTGGTTACGACTCTTGGCCCAATAGTCCCGGGACTCTCTTTGAAAGAGTGTCTGGTGGCCTTATACCAAAGAGTCCAATGGGGGCAATTCTGTAGGCAGCCAATAACTCTCTACAAAAACTCTGCATGCACTCCCTTTTTTCAGAGAATAGGCGTGCTACAGTCGTACACGTATTACACGGCCGCAGGCCGCGATCTGTCCGATTCAAGCTGATTGTGGCTGGTCTGGTTTCCTAAATTTGCCTTTTTATTCATGATTTCTGAGGTAGAAGCCGAAACTTCTGGGGAAAAGCCACATTCTAAGAGAAAAGGTGGGTCAGAAAAGAATTCCTGCAATTACGACTCCCTTTTGTGCTTGGTGACTCCTCTAGAGAGGGGCAAAAAGTGTCGCGGTTGTTGCGATCTTTTTCGATACCGTTCACCGCCCAACTTTGTAGGAGGAGGTATTAGTACGAGGAACGAAGAAAAACAAAATAACGAGATGTTGCTCTTATTAGCCGCCGCTGGTGTGGCGTCGGGCGATCCGTGCACCGCGTTCGCAGGCGCCTTGTCGTCGACGCGCAAGCGGAGTGGAATTTTCGTACTTGGCTACGGGGTCTGCCGAGGAGGAGTTTTTAAATGCAGATCATTTCTTTAACTCACGATGTCACCCCGTTCTAGTTGTCTATCGTAGTTCGCACCCCTCCCCCTACACTATATAAAAAAATAATACTTACCGGCGCCTGGTTTCGATCCCACGACCCTGCGGGCGGAACGCAAGGTAAATGGTGCTCTACCCACTGCGCCACAAAGCCGAAACAGAATGGGAGGCTACGAACGCGCCTTATATCCTTGACTCATTCAAACTACGTCAAGAATCTGCTGATACAACGCATTCACTACCTGTGGGCGGAACGCGAGGTACATGGTGCTCTTCCCACTGCGCCACAATAATCATACCCACCTGCTAATAAATGATGTCACGTGACCACGTAATTACGTCTCCTCATTTAATGACAATACAACAACCAACAGCTACAAGTGCAAAAACATTAACGTAACGCAAACTACTTAACATCGTGCGCCCCCGGAAATGCTCTGCATTTGATCGTGCCCCTCGCGAGGGGGATGTTTAGTTTCCTGCCGCAGCAAGAACCAGGCGGCCTCCTGCGCAGCTTGTGGCGCATACCCACTTGGGGGATTGGCCAGGATCGTTTCACTTACTACATGCCGGTTACGGCAGGGTTTGAATCGAACAATGGACAAGACGCCATCGCTCCCACTAAGATATCTTTCGCTTTGAAAACAACCCAACCCAAAGTCTCTAAAATGTGTTTCTTCTCTCCCTTCCACCTTTCTTCCTTTTTTGTGTTGTCGCCGTTAGGGTAGGCTTCCGTAACTACGTGACAACTCTGCCCTGCATTTTTGGGGTTTCCTGCATAAGTATGTGTGTTGCTTTTATATGATTCCGAGGCCTTATTCTGGGCTTTGTGAATTTTTCGTTAATTCGGCATTTTGACTAGGAGCCTTTTTGATTGGCGTTCAGACTGGTCACTTGATCGCGGATGCTAATATGGCTGCGTTTGAAGCACCTGTCAGTGTTTCAATAATTTTTTTTATTTCAGAACCAACAAAAAGAACACGGGATCACGCGCTACAAAGACAACGAATAAAAAAAAAAGATTACATGCTAACGACCTAACAAAGCCCTAATGGGGCGAACTCAACCGCTCGCAGTAGTTCAAAGTAGAAGATCTAGATGATCTACGCAATCAAGAAAAAAGGCGTGTTTTTGTCACATAACGGGTCTTGAAAGTTCGTTGTTTGACTAAGTGGAAATGTGCGTTAATTTATTGTTGTATTCTTTGTGCGATTTAAATGTGTTCACGAACATAAATGAATGACATGTGATATGGTTAAATTTGCGAGAATTATCGCGCCATGGAATGTAAGAGTGGGTGAGTTGAAAAAGTCGTTGGGAAAACGGTCATGGTGATACAATTCGGGATAACTGTTACGTGACCATGCTGGCGGAACTGTGATAACCAAACTAATTGGGAACGATTTTTTGGTGCCTGAATGCTTGAGTATGACTAATAGTCAGAAAATACAAAACGAACAGCATGGCTGAAAACGAACCCCAGATGAGAAATGTATATTTATTTTAGGGCCTGTATGAGTAACGCATGAAAGTTTTCGAAGATTTGGTGGTGCCTGCTTTAGGTTATGTTTTATTACCACTACTGCACGATTGGCAGATGCAAGCCTGTTAATAATATGGGCATGACCTGTTAAATTCGACTGAAAATGCATTCCGAGGTACTTGTAAGTAGGAAGCAGCTCCGCTCTGGTGTGGTTAGGCAAGTACGCAGGATGAATTCTGGATGACAAACGGGAATATGAAGCGCACTTTGTTTTGGAAAGATTAAGAGTCATCAGCCAATCCGACCACCATGTGTTTATTGAGTCAAGATCAATTTGTGAGCTTCGAGATCAGCATCATTTGAAATGTTACGATATCATACGTAATCATCAGCCAAGAGCCTCACTAGAGTCGTTGGCTCTACTCGTGATGTCGAGATGTTACTGGAAATTTTACTCGATATATTACCGGTTTTTAATATTTACCGGTAGCAGTTCTAAAGTTTATTTTTTTTACAGCTATGAACTTTCATAATTCATGGCCGCAATTAAATATTTAAATGAAATTCCCCAAAAATGACAACCTACCCCTGTTTTTGCTATTAAAGAACACTATAAATTCATGGACACGCCTTTTTTGTGATTGTGAAGACATGCCGTATTATAAAGAGTTGGCAGGAGCATGAACTTCACACAGGGGAAACTTCAGCTTGCGTAAAACTCACGGGTTCTTACGTAAGACCAGGTAATCGGTGGCGACAATCCCCCCAAAATGGGACGAGAAATTTCGGTGCACTTTCGGCGCCGTTAAATCACCGTTAATTTGCCATAGGCGCAGTGTCCGACGATGCGCGATTGAAAACTGTTTGCAAGCGAAATAAGTAATCTTGACTGCATCCAGGTCGGAAATAACACAGCAAAAAAACTGCGAAAGCTTGCGATAGGTCGTCTAAGGCTTCAACAGTAGCGAAGCTGGAGAATTTCTTTCCACGTGAGCAGTGAAGGACACATCAATACTGCCCAATACTGAAACGCTGTACCGTCGCCGTGAGGCATGCTCTGAGGAGCGCTCGGCATTTTCTCTGTCCTCGGGGTCTTCGCCATTTTTTTCTTGCTAAAGCCACTGCGTGTGTCGCGAGCGCTCGGCGTTAGCAGCGAATTTCTCTCGGAGGAGTCCTCAGCGTTTTCTTGGTTTGTTTATCACGTAACGCACCACACATTACGGCCAGGCACCAACAGCTCCGCTGTTAAAAAATAGAGTCCCGCGTTTTTTTTTTTCATGAACGCCATAAATCGCTTGGGGCAGTACATGCCTCTTCATCAAAGAGGCATGCTTTGTCCACACACTGCTTTGTCCACATTTATTCCAGTACGTTTGCAGATCATATTATAAACACGAGAGAAAAATAAAAAAACCAAGGCAACACAACAAGTAATACTGCATGGATCGAGTTATTAATGAGTGAACTGGCCGCATCAGCAGGCTTTGCATTTGCCAAACTTGAAGTTTCGCTGCCCTTACTGCGTTACCGAACCTAGATCCATGGCATTCTTATGTGACGGAGAACTCACCGAGTTGAAAATGGGGCCCTATCTACCGGTGAATGAGTAAAGGGAAGGTGAAGCGGTTTTAGAATTAAAAGAAAAGTTTACTAGCAGCAAGTACACATTGAATAGTTCATGTGTACGAAATATTTTCGCAATACATGCAATAGAAGCGGCGCAATGAGCAAACAAAAGTGGCCCGATGCCCCGCCCCCATCTCGCCGCGCGATGCCGGAAGACCGAATAGCGCGGGCGAAAACCGGCTGAAAAAACGTCATACCTGGACTTCCGGCCGGATCGGCCGCCTCGGCCATGCTCTTTTAGCCGTGTTTCCTTGTGAATGATACTTGTTGTTGTTGTGGTTGATAGCACTCATTTGTACAATTTTCGTGTTCAAAAAGTATGCACGAACGGCAAACGAGGCATACGTTATCATGCCGTATTCCTAAGCAGAATAATGCCACGCCGGGATGCTTGATAACATACGGAAGCGACAGCCGAGGTGGCTGTGCTTGATGACCGAGAATATACTACACTACGTTAAATACTTTGTAAACCGCTCCAATTCGTTTTTTTTTTATGCGACGGACGTGAATGTTCACATTAGATTCTAGATTTAGGAAGGATGGGGAATACTGCTGTACTTTGGCGGGGGATGTTTCGTTCCATTCCAGAAACCAAGTCACATTTGTTCAGGAAATACTTGTTTCGTTAAACGCGTCGGTTTCCTTTCCTTATGGGCTCAGGACAGTGTTCAAAAAAAACAATTTTTTGGCGAAACTAAAACAAGGGGCTAATCCTGATAGAAGTTCTCTCCCGGCTAAGAGGCAAACAGTATTCCTACAAAGTGAAAGAACCCAAGACAACCAGATTACTTATTTCGCAAGTATACATGTCACGATAAGGTGATGTTTGTCTGGAATTTAAAAAAAAAACACCACTCCGAACCACCAGCCGTGCCATAATTTGTGTTGACTGCGGGGGCCTAATTTTTTGCCCAAGATTCCGTGTGGCTGCATATTATAACCTCGCAAGCACTTGTTGTCACTGAACCTCAAGTGTGCTCCAGTCATAGTCGGTGATATATATAATGATGATACTAAAAAAATTAGGAGCTAAGAGTAAATATACGGCCTCTGTCCGACTAGCGCGGTAAATGCTTAAATCTAGAAATGCTGAAACAGGCCAACGATTCATTATCACAAACGTTTGGTGATTGTTACCTAAAGCAACGTAACTACAACGTAACTGCCTTGTACGACTGGTCTGTTAATTATAACGAGGTGGCCGTAATATTGTAGCAGAATGCGCAACGCACAAGCGAAAATCAAGCCCTACTACAGCTAATAATGCTGAGCAGGCACTAGTATGCTGCAGTGTTTTCAGAATAAATGCATGTGAAGCAGTAAGACGCCACTCATTGAAGTGCAGCTAGCAATCGCGGAGGCGCCGTAGTGCCGCTGCCGAAATGGCGCGCGCGTGTGGGTCCGTGTACGGGATGAGTAAAGGGGCTGGGCTGGGGTGGGCGACAACGAACCAAGGAAATGCGGAAGCAGAGTCTGCTTGTTGGTTTATGCGTGTACCGGCAAGATGTGTCTCGCATATACGTTTACAGCGCATGAACGCTATTTTTTCGCGCAGTGCACGTACGTGCTTTTCGCTGGTAGATTGTTTATAAAACGCCCATTAATCTTCGGCATAAATGGTTTTGTGTATAAGAAACATTTAAGGCAGTACCTAATATTAACATAAGGTATAAAATCCCCCTATGCTGGTTGCCTAATTCAAAAATATTTTGATGGAACCCACTAGTCGACGTCACAGTCACTGCTTTGGGGTTCTCTGTCGTGTAAAGCAAATTTAAGCTCCAAGATAATTGAACCAACAGCACGGGAAATTGCAAAACAAACTTCCAGTCATGTGCGAAAATTAAACTGCAAGCTAAATTGCCGCAAAGGCAACCGTGCGATCGTTCGCAATGCTTCCGACAACCCGCGCGGCCGAAGGGTGTCCTCCTTTGACGTCATGACGGGCGCAACCAATCAGGGGCGTCAAAAGACGAAAAGCGCGCGTCTTTCAAACGGGGCCGCGCTTTTTGCAAGATAAATGCCACTTGGACTCATGTACGATAAATTTCAATGTGATATTCGGAATCAGCGCGCAAGAAACTATGTAATTGTTAATCTAACTCAATTTTTTTGGAAAGCGCTTCAGCTTCCCTTTAAACCCGTGCGCTTATGCTTAATGCCTGTCCTGCCTACGGTATCTCATCTACGATGACGAAGCTTTGCCGACTATTAAAAACAGGAATGTAGACTAAAGCGATAGAAGGTACATTTTTACATGTCTTTCTTCTCCATTGTGTTTTGTTCTTTCCGGCAGTAGTTTCAGAGTTGTACATATGGGCAGTGCCTGTGTAATGCCATCTAGCGGAGCAGGACCACTATTACTCTGTGCTCCGCGCAGAACTTCGGCGAAGAACTGTGTTAATTAGGCTCGGTTCAGAAAATTTCCAGCACCCTAGCGGAATGAAAGCCCGGAATACCATCGCCATTTCCGACACGGGAATGGCTCCATTCCAGGAGCTCTCGGAATCCGCTGCCGCTCCTGAAAATGATGCCACTGTGGCCCTTCAGCAGGACAGCCGCGCGAAGGCAAATGTACACACAAACAACCAACCGCGGAGCGCTGGTGTTGTAAGTACTACTACGCATGAGAAGACGCAGGCTCTCGGCCTTGGCGAAAGAAAGGAAATGTTCGTTTATTTTTTTCTCGTTACCTTACTCCTTCTCTGGCATGATGGTGTTCGGGATTGCCGCGCTGACGTGTTCAAGCGATGCCTCATGTGCTTTCCTCTCTTCCCGCTTGAGCCGCCAAGCGACGATGGAATATAGGAAGGAAAAAAAGCAAGAGCTTGGCATTAAGGAGGACATTTGGGAGCCCATTCGTATCCGTTGATTAAAGACACGTTTGCCCAACCGGGCAACCCGCGTCGTGTCCACCGGGGCACAGATCGGCGCGGTTTCTTCTCTCCGCCTTTCTTGATTGATGGTCTCCTCCGCCGCTGCCACTGGCACTTCGACATGCTCGGTTTGCAACATTGCCTCACCACAGCGGGTTTTCCTGGTACTGTGGGCCCTCTGGGACGGCGTTGGGAGACTCCTACTAGAAATACTCACCGCTATCGTTGGCTTTTTTTGAAGGGGTACAACGGGTGAGGTATCACTTATCTTTCAGCTTCGCGGCGACAGTAGATACTCCGCATAGTAATAGGCGTTCCTCTTAAGACACTGCAAATACATAGATGCTTGTTATTTTTTCATTTGAATTATCTCGTCAGAGGCGCCGTCGTTGGTAGCTAGTTGCGTACACTCGTTATGGTACATTTTTGGTTACCTCGTCGTGCTTCCAAAGGATCACCTACAGTTACACAGTAACCGGATCGTAACCATGAATGCTTAGAAGCTTACCCGAAAAAGAGGAAAGCTTATTGGAAGATGTGTAGCGTATTATGCAAAAAAAGCCAACAAGCAGTCATCATCATCTTCACCATCACCACCATCATCGTGGTTCAGTCATTCTCTCACTGCTCTACACACTGCGTGCGAACTCGACACCCGTGCTAGTACTGCAGTGTTAGTTCGTCGGGTTATTTCATCGTTCGACGTGCTTCTGAAGGTTTAGGCACGTCTTTACAATTAGTTGGTGAAAGGAAGAAAACAAAAAAAATCAGTGTCTTTCCACTCTGTGAAGAAGGATGACCTGCAAAGCTTCAAGCAGTCCGCGGAGTGCGCGAAACAAAACACGCTTATCGTAATTTGCGATGGAGCATATTTCCTAGCCAATTGGCTGAATGAACCTCTGACTGATCTAAGCTTTGTTGTTGCAGATAAACATGGAACTGCCTGTGTCCCTTCCGCGTCGTAAGCATCTCACTATTTGCGTAAGGCCGGGTTCCGACTGTTGCCGCAACTGTCGTAATAACTTTAAGGAACGACGTCATTTCACGTCTCAGCGAACCGAACTGCGTGACATGGCATTTTGTACGTCCATAGATCATGATACGGGTTTAGCGTGGGAAATCTCAACATAGCCTAACACTCAAACCCAATATGGTCTACCACTAAGGACTCCGGAGAGGTGCCTTTGGGCCGTTTAACGTCCGCGTTTAAATCTCGCACCAGCACAACAGACATACAATCCATCAGTACGGGCATAACCCCTATAGCTGCGCGTGCACGGCCTCCCTCCCTCTCCTTCCCATTCTTCACTACAAACCTGCGCACGCATAAACCAGCAACTGGTCATGTGCGCGTGCGTAGAAGTGACAGACGCCGTCAAAAATATCCACTGAAAGCCCTCTGAAGAAGTGATATTGGTTCACGCCGGCGTTCCAAGCGGTCACTATGCTAGATTAGCCGCTATTCCATGAACTGAACTTGAGGCGATAACGGCTGGGCGAGCAGGTTTCCGTTGTTTTTGTGCCCGTTTAGCGCTTGTGTTCTGGCCAACGTTTAGATTCTTGCTCTTCTTCCAACAAACTAACGGTATGCATCCGTCCCATAACGATTTAAATCCTGTAAGCCCTTGTGCTCTATCCTCGCGTACAAACATGCGGCTGTCCGTTTCCTTTCCCCCTCGTATGCATCTTAGTGCGTGTGTAACATGTCTGGGTAACACATCAACCCACACCCGAACCACTCCAATGAGGAGGACAGCCGACTAACCGCATTGAGCCATGTATTTTCGACACCTGAATACTAACACAACTTGAAGGTAGCGGCATGAAGTCTAGCTGTGCGTGCACGCCCCCCTTTTGCTACCCGCAACCCTGCACGCATAAACCGGCAACCTGTGATGGCGCATACTTAGGCGTGAAAGACAGCGGCGAAAATGTCGCTCGGAAGGATTTCTAAGCTGAAAAAAAAAAATTTGGCCTCAAGCCGGCGTTCCAACTGGGGAAGTTTCTCTTCTACCGGGGGGGGATTCGCAGGTGCTTGGCGAAGTGAATTTTAGTGGAAACGGTGACGGCGGGTTTAGGTCATTTTAGGGGGCAGCCATTTGGCATCGTTACCTTGGCTTCGCGGGAGCGGCGTCTGTTTATGTCCGCGTAAACGAGTGAGCGAACGCACCAACGACACAAAAAAAGAAAACGGAGTGGAGCGTCTAGAGAAGGGCGAAGTGGAGTACGACGCGTGCGGCTACAGCGTCACCTCTCTCCCTGCCTTCCCTTCGCACATGCCTCATGCGTCACCACCAAGGAGCGCCCTACCCTTTACGCTTTCCCCAGACGCTTTCCCATTCTCCATTAATCCAAACGACGTGTCGTTTGCGCGGGAGGTTCAAACACGATATGCAAAATCATGCTTGCTGCTCCCTTGTGCGGGGCTAATCCGAACCACGTGAAATTTGCGCGGGAGGTTCGAACACGATATGCAACATGCTGTCCGGCGGCGGCGGCTCACTGCGAGATAGCGGCACAGTAGCGCACGCCGCCGTACGTTCGCAGATCACGCGAGCACTTCTTGAGACATTCAGCTAATACGAATTCAGCCAATACGACCCTTAAAATTTCCTGAAGTGGTTTGAGGTAAACGCCTTAGAAATAAACATAAGAAAAACGAAAGCTGTGCTATTTTCTACTGCCCGAAAAAACGTTACTTCGAATTTGAACATATACCTTGGATCCGAGAACGTAGAGGTTGTAAAAGAAGTCAAAACCCTGGGTGGAACCTTCAATGAACATTTATTTTGGCATACGCACCTTCAACTCATAGGAGGAAGCTTGGCTAAGGCTTGCGGTATTCTTTCAGACTACGACATGTTATCCCCACCAAAACAAAACTGCTTCTGTATAACGCACTTTTTACCCCCCCCCTATATTACTGCCATTGTGTATGGGGCACCACATCTCAAGGAAACATAACTAAATTATTTTTTCTGCGAAAGAAAGCGCTTCGTCACATTGCAAACGTTTCATACGACGCCCACACTTCAGAACTTTTTTCAGAATTGGAGGTGTTGCCTCTGTCGAGCTTATGTAATTAGTATCTTGTGATTAAATACAAACGGGCTGTCCGTTACAATAACAAATAGCTTCCTGACTTTATCCAACCTTACGCCACCACCCTTGGAAGTTCTGTATAATATCAGACATATAAATCCTTGGATGACTCCATTCTCACGTACAAACCATGTATTTCGCCGGCTACAGTTCTGTATGCCCAGTCTCGTAAATAATTTAGCAAGCAAAATATCCACATAAATATTATCTCCACCAGAAAATGGAAAGATCACATCATTGAAATGGGTATTTGCTTATAATACTAATATATTTTCGACGGCCATGCACACCGCAATTATAATCTTTTGAATGGATTTCTCTGAGAAACAGTTCCTATAATGTAATTGGTTTCCCTTTTTTGTTCACCGAAAAGGTTTTTGTTTTAGTTTGTTACATGAGCCTATTGTATTCTCTTGCGTTATGTTTTACTACACAGGTTGTTTGTTCTTCCACCTTGTATGGATATGCATTAGCGCCTAACACTGCACCAGGTATACAGTGCTCAGGTACGTTAAACAAATATTTGTAATATTTTAATTGGGTATGTATATGTAATGTGTGTGTTTATCTACTTTCTTAATATATATGTATATCTGTGAGTACATATGATTGCTTATGTGCATTTTTATTTGTATTCAGGCGCATACACGTGTACATTATTCTTTTGTGTATGCTCTTTTTATCCAATTTCTGTAAAAGTTCAACTATTTCTATTTATTTTTCTGCTGTTCTTTTCGCTGTCTACAAAACGGGGCCGAAACCCTGTGAAGTTTCTTCTTTGCATGTTTTTTTTCTGCCCTTACTATTTCAACTTTGTACGAGATTAATATGCTGAATAAATGAACTTTGAACATTGAACAATAACTAGTGGTATGTTATGTATACATTAACAAGCCAAGTAAGCAATCCGAAAAAGAACATCATCACTACATCACGACAACATTAGGAGAATTTATAAACGAACTAAGGACATCACGTAAAACACAATTCAAAAAGTTGCAAAAATAGGAGGGGGGCATCCAGTTGTAACTGTAAAATAAGACAACTTGCGCTCACATAATCAAATGCTACAATGCCTTTATAAATTGGAAAATGTATCTGCAAGTGATGACGAAATATTACCGGAGTAGTAAGTGACTGGATGGTTGGTTTCCGCCAGGTCGTTCCACAATCGGATACCACGTGGCAGAACTGATGAATTGCATTAGTTTGTGGTGCCCTAAATGCATGCGAAACCGACGTTGGTTGCATAATCTGCTTGATGAGAAAACGGGCGTAATAGTGCGTGATGGGGAATATCTGGTGCTATGAATGTATTTGTGGAAAACGCACTGGAGAGCGATTTGCCGGCGCAGATGAAATAGTTCTAGTGAAACATCGTGTTTTATTTTTGTTATGGTCGAGATGAAGTCATATGACCTGAATATAAACCGTGCAGCGGCATTTTTATTGCTTCTATTTTCTTAATTAAATATTTCTTGAAGGCCATGTATAGTTGAAATGGGAATTGAATGCAAGCCATATATATTTTATATAGAAAATATATGCTTCTATCTCTATCAGAAATCCGGGAGAGATCTCCTTCGAATATTTCTTCGTTTGAGCGCGCGGAAATGTTGCTTGTTCGCTGTTGTTCGCTTCCCGATGTTCTTCGCTTCCCATATGCGTTTCTGTATTAAGTAAATGCGGAAGTGAATCGCACCAGTAGACGTCGCAGGTGAACAGGCGCGGGTTCTTGTTAAGGCCGAGCAGGGTGTCGCTTCCAGCTTCAGACAGCTGGAAGTACGACGCCTTTGAGAGGGACATCCACAACTGACATTGAGGTAACTGTCCCGTTTTCGTTTGAAATTTTTTTCATTTCACCCGACAGCAGGAAGGTTTTTTTGTCGGCCACAGGGCCTCAGCTCGATCTCTTGAGGGCCTTCATAATGGATGTTGTGACGAGCAGGCGTTTTCATCTATTTTCTCCAACAGTACGAATCTCGTGTTTCATTGTAAGGCCTGTATCAGATCCTTGAACAGATTACCACCGGAAGGGCCTGATGGGAGAACAGACATGGTTTGAGCCGCATAACAGAACACTCCATTTCACTCGCCTAGAAATATTTCTGACGGTTTTCATTTTTCCCTATTTCCAACATTCCACAGAACTTTTGCACACTAACCATGACACCAACAACCATCGGCGGTGCGTCTGAACTTCGCGTCCTTGATGCCGGTGGATACTCTCGGCTGGGTAGGCAGCAGATGTGGAAGAGGTACTCAAAAAAGGCCCTACATCTGCGACGCCGTGATTTTGTAAAGTAAGCGGCGCTGGCCGCGCGACGAAGCGAAAAGCCACACACGGAACGTAAGCGGGAAGAGGTTTCCAATCTCTCCTTATGGGCGGTTATCTCAAATAGCTGGGACAGGGATATCACTGCTTTCCTCAATGTGCTTAACGAGAGAGGCTTTTGGTGGGAGGAAACAATTTTGGCGCACTCCATGCTGACCTGATTGTTCTCCCGGATGTGAGCAGGGGAGGTTGATCTGGGCAGCGCCACGATGTCTCGTTAGCAGAACCCATCGGATCAGGATCTGCGAGAGGGGTAAGAAAAATGTGGGGCCAAGGTCCATGGGACTGCGACCGCCATAAATCACGTCCAACGGGTATCGCTGTGGGACGCTGGACTGGATCTCAACGCTCTGACGCGTTGATCTAAGTATGGGACGGGAGTCGATGTTCGTCCCCAGTAAGCCACGGAACTTGAAGAGCCCGCGACCTTCATTAAAACGAATGTCCTCTGTGGATACTCAGTTTTCTCCGACGCAGTAAGATTAAGCACTAAAAAGGGATCGCAACAGGCGACTCACTCACATCATATAGCTGTATGGGTTAACGTTTTTCTTAACGATTTTCGCCCAGGTGGAGTGCCCTGTACTTCTTCTCTAAACGTCTACGTGCAGTGCTACCGGTAAAAAGAACAGTTTTAAAGCTAGTTCAAAAATGGCTCACATTTAACACTTCGAAACCTAATTATCATTTGCGAAAACCGGCTGTGCACACAGTGTTTTGGGAAAGTTTGCCTTTGCTTGACTCTCGTATACTGTCGCCTACCCTTATCTACTGGATGATTGAATTCGTCGTTCCGCTAGCGGTGAAAGGCAGAAGCGCACTACTCAGGTGGTGCGCAAAAGAAGCTGAAACTGTGGAACCAGGCACGGCCGAAGCGGACGTAAAACCTTCTGCTTGAGGCGTGATTCACTTGTGCAGAAATGCCCTCACAGACGGCCCAACGCTCGCTGAATAATCCAGTGTGGTCTAAGCTGCCGATTCCCCTTCGCCTACTCACGTGGTAACGAACCAACGATGCTGCCTACGAACAAAGCAATAAGAAAGAAAGGCGAAGCTAGCGTGCCGGCGGCTGAAATCGACTTGCGTCGCGATGAAGGACCTTGAAAGAGGTAGCGTAATAGAGCTGGAATAGCGTAATGACGCTATTCCACGGAAAAGGACATGTTTCTCTCATTACATACGCTGGGCTTCTGGGCCGAGCGCATATAATACGTCTTGCTTGGGCTTATATACTTCTAAGGAAGCACCTGCCGCCTCAGTGGCTATAGCATTGTACTGCTAAGCCCAAAGACGCGGGTTCTATTCCCGACTATGGTGGCCGCTTTTCTGATGGAGGCTACAAGCGAAAGCACTCGGTTGTTGGAGATTTCGGCGAGTTTTAAAGATCCCCATGTGGTAAAAATGAATCCGGAGGCCTTCACTGCGGCGCACCTTATCGCCTGTGTAGCGTCGGCGCGTTAAACTTTACAATAGATCAATCAATTTTTTAAGGAAGCCTTACAAACATAAGAGTTGTCAGGTGACAAACTGAATTCTGGAAATAAAAAAGACGCGTTAAGAACACGTTTGTTTCTGATGACGTCGTTCTCTGGTGGACAGCGTGTACTTTTTAATAGAGGCCAGTACCTCGGCCCGGATTTTATGCTCCGTCGTTCCTACAGGCCACAAATCTACCTCAACCTAGTCAAAATATTTCCCTACTATTCAGCTTGCACCTCGCATCACATATCGTAAAACAATTTTCATTCCGCGGTGCACTGATTATCAGCTTCACTACACCATCTTTTAGTCAGAGATTGGCGCGTATCATGCGGTGCTTATTTTAATCTTTCTTGCACCCATGCCAGTCGGACGTAAGCACGCTCGTCTGAGCAAGGTAGTATATACCGTATGTCGTGTTTCAGCCGCATTATGGTGTGCGGGTGTGTGTGTGTGTGCGCGCGCGCGCGCGTGTGTGTGTGTGTGTCTGTGTGTGTATATATATTTATGTGTGTGTGTGCGTGTCTGTCTGTGTGTGCGGGTATATACGTATGTGTGTTCGCGTGTGTGTGTGTTAGTGCGTGTATGTGTGGGTATATATATATACATATATATATATGTGTGTGTGCGCACGCACGTAGACACAAACGCACGCACAAACTTGTGCTCACGAACACGTATGAAACTCACGTACGCATGCACACGTGCGCAAACACACTTTGAAATGCATACAGTTCAGTGCATATTGTCCTGATCTACATTCTTTGTTTTTCACTCCTATGAAAACATGCTTTAAGTGGTGACAGATTATGGCTCAGGCACCGGTGATACGCAATCCGTAGACCGGTTCGCATAGCATCCTCTCCCCTTCTTTCGCTGTAGTGTTGACGCAATGTCACTCCACAGGCGGTGCTGCTGCTCACATCGTAACAGTGAGCTCCAGCAAGCTTTCTTCCCATCTTATATCTGAGCCTCGCCGGAACGTCTGTGCTGTTTTTCTCATTGCCATTTACAAAAAAACACGTTTCAATGATGCCCAAACACGAGTCTCCAAATTAAGAAAACAACCCGAGCACTCATTTGAATGGCTAGGAAATTCGCTCACCACCTTAAGCTCAACATACCAACATCCATGTACACTTGTTAACCAACTAACAACCTGTATATTTTCAGAAGTACGTTGCTGAGCTGATTAAATAGAAACAAGATCATGTTCACTCTCAAGTAAAAGTGATAACGCACCAAGCAAAGTTGTACGAATCCGCCACCTACGCTATTTAGGCGTACAAACACTGTCGGGCGTATGGTAATCGGGTGGCAGATCGAGCTGACTTCTCCGAACACCGCAGCACCTAACCCTTTTAAGTGAAATTGTATTGTAAAGTTTTCTTGTATTGAAAGTGTATTAAGTGCATTGTATTAGTTTGCTTCGAAATACTTCAGGGTTAACTCAGCGTTGCAGCGAATGTTATGGTGCGTCGTGCACGTTTACATATGTCTATATTTCATTATGGTAGGTTGTTGTGTCTCAGTCGCCACTATTGTTTTGGCCAAAATTGTGTGCACTATTGAGTAATGGTGTACTGCGCTGGAAGCGGAGTAATAGACCGAATCGTTAATTGCAATCTGACAATATTACCCGCTTTCAACACCCAAAGCGAGATACTTGAATGTAATGGTTGACGTTCCTTCCTAAGCTGAGCAGAGCAAAACGAAATTACTTAAGAAACATTTTACGCGCATGAAATATTCGTAAAATAACACAAGCATCCCTGCGTTAGCTATCTCCGCTTACTCCGGTGCTGAGGCCTGTCACAGGGTTTCCCCGTAATGCTGTAAGATAACTTTTTATTCTGGCGGTTCATGCAGAACCATCATTTTTCATCACAAAGACTTGCATTAAAGCCTATCTCACGTTCAGTATGTAATATATACTTGAAAGATTAATGGCCCACTGAAGTGTCGTGCAAAGTTGGATATCAGCTTCTGGAACAGACGACTTGTCAAGGCTTAGGAAATATGTAAATCTTAGCTCCATTATGCAACAGCAAAGGTCACCGAACTGAATTTGTGTTTAAGGCTAAAGTACCGGTATAAAACAAACCTCTAGGACTCTTGGTGTATGCTTAAAATGCGCTATTTTTATCTAAATTTGGGATCCAGTTTAAATGGGGGAGCGTACGAAGCAGTTCTCACACCAATGCCCTTTTATACCCTTAGGCACGGTATAACTAGGTTAACATGAAGAAGGGAGTGTTCCGCTAAAATGTCTTGCTAGGAACATTAATCTATCTGTTCCCACTATTTCATAAATTGTATGCCGAAGGCCGCAGTATACCCGTGCACATAACATAGAATCTAAGTGTGGTAAAAACGAAGGAGCACATTAAATAAAAGTTGCTTCGTAGACGAATGTCGCCTCTTGGGTTAAATCTCTTTACGATGTTGAGTAACGACTTCTGATTCAAGCTGTCGTGACTTCATTGACATTTGCAACCATATGTGCCAGCTTCAGCGACATTAATCTTGTACGCAGTTGTTTGCAGGGTGTGCGTTTTTCGTCTGGCAGGTGTTAATCAATCCATAATACATAAGAATGAATGATTACTAAGTTTATTGTCCCCTTGCTTCTCCGTTAAGAGCACGTAATCACTGCAGATTTGATATTTTATTCACTTACCAGTTGTGCGACGCCATTTCATCTGGTTTTCTTATGAAAACAAACGAATTTGTTTTTTGGAGCTTGTAACGGGCTTGTGAGGTGTACAATCTTGGACGTTATGTCAAGCACAAAGAATGTACTTGCAAGAATCAACTTTTTCTCACGAAACTCTTTAACGTTGAAACCTAACACACCTTGATAAGTTTCTAACTGCTGAGATAAGGAACCATGCAAGGGGGAACAGTCATTATCCTAGTTTGCATGGTTCTTTAAGGCCATACCGATGTCTACTTAGATCCTTAATTGCATCGATCTCGTTCACATGTGCTGGTTGATTGACGCGGATTCGATCTTTCGGTGTTAAAAGTATTTGATATTGTGTGTCAAAGTCTTCTAGCTCACGCGTCGCATAAAAACCCTTGTCGTTTGACGAGAGCTAGAAAATCGAAGGGTGGCGGCTGTTAAGTATGACCGACAAGAACAACGCCAGCATTCAAATTTCCTGTGCTCGTGTCTTCTTGTAAAGATCCGGAATCTTCCTCAATGTTTCGTTCTGGAGTAGGCTGGATTAGAATGGCATGCGTGACAAAAACAAAAAAAAACAGTCTTCATTTTAACTTATGATGCGACCGACCAGAATATGTACCATACGCTTTGGAAGTCACTGGCTTGTATGCTATGCCGTGCGTATAGTGTGCTCACACTCTGTAGTCTAGTACGCGACGTGGTGTGACAGGAACTTGCTAAGCGCGCTTTTGTAGTTTTTAGAGTGAGATAGAGAAAGCTTGTTAAAAGCTCGACGAGCGGGCACAAACAAAGGGGTGGTCCCAAGAAACATATATACAAAAGTCAGAGTGGATAAGATCAGTTCAGATAAAGCGTTCAAGAACAGTTAGCATATTTATTTAGGGTTGTTCGTTTCCGGGGTTTGATTTCTTCAATGTAAGGGGCTTTTTTTCAACCTGATAATCGTGGGTAATTGGGCTTTTTGGTGAAACCATTCGGAAATTTGTGTTTTTCTGGTTAAATTTACGTATGAACTGAACAATGCACTGCGTTTATTTTATGAGTAGTTATCACCAGCTTCTTAACTCTAACGCGTTAAAATTGGTGTTTCTTTCAAGCACTTTATAGGGGGTCATCAGGGTCTTCTGACAAATATTCTACGGAATTTGGCATATAGTAGAAAATGGATCAGTAATGATGGCAGTAACGAGGATTGATAACTTCTAAGAAACCAATTATTTCATTCACAAGAAGCTGCTCATCGATTTTTTACACGTCCTAGTTTACTTACATTATAATTTCCATGCGCAACACATCGGTTTGCATTCGAAGCCGAGAAAGTTCTCTCCACATAGCAGCTTCCATTAGCTAGGCAGAATAGGGTCCGGACTGCATTTGCCAACCCGGAGTAGCGAGCGGTATGCGTTCGAAAGTTTTGTCTGTGGGGCGTACTCCCAGCAAATACGGGTTGAGAACGATACACCATCACCCAACAGTGTGCAGATCGCTACTTTGAAAGGTTTACGCGTGAAGAAATCGAGTTTAACACGATTCGCCTGAACCATGTTTGAGGCGTAAAAAAGGGTATATTCATGGTTTACCCGAAAAAGAACCACCCTAGATATATTTTCCCCAACTTCTTATGCGTTTAGGAACAGTGTTTGGTAACACTGCAGCGACATCTATTATAGCTTCTAGATCTAAAATACAACATTCTTCTCCACCCTGTGGGCATGCCCTCGTGTGTAGAAACGGAGTATTTGAACCGCCGCGCCGGAAGCGGCAACGAAAACATGCTCCATTTCAGCAAGACAGACTCGTAGGGTGCCTGGACGCCTTTTTCAGCTTCGTGTTATATTTTACAGCCCTAATAACATTATTAAGGTTGAACTATCACTTTCGCACTCATACCTATCACTGCGCACAAATCATGGTATCAAAATTCCAATTTTCGCTTGGAACGGTGATGTTTATTTTAGCTTATTTTTACCGCAAACATGGCAAAACTCTAACCACTTTACTACTTTGATTGTTGCCAACGTTCACTCCACTAACTTCGGAAAATTTGTTGATATATTTCTTTCGGAGGATCCCCACTTCTATCTGGAATATACAGAAGGTTGCTAGGGTTAAAATAGTAATAAAATGCGGCATCAAATAAAAGGGTATCTTCGCATAAAAAAAAGATGCGATAATACAGGTGGCCTTCCTAATTTCATAAAAAATTAAACGGGGTGTTGGCTTTGCCTACGTTTCTTTGTGCACGAAATACTTCGCCCTCCTACGCCTAGCGCATCCGAAACGGTAATCTTTATTACAGAACTTCTGAAGCTCTGTAGACTGTAGACTTCTGTAGACTTCAAATTTTTTCAGTCGACCAAAATTGCCAGTCTCTATTCTCAAGCATAATATTCTTCGCGTTGGCCCGCGAGTACTTGACCAGCAAAAAGCCCTTTCGATGGTTGCATACCCTCCTGTTCATACCATAACTGGCATGGGACACTGACGCTTTGAACTCACCTCTCCTCTTTGGCCGACGCGCTGCGCACTCCGCTGGCTGCCGGACTTTCCAGAGGCGCGTGGGCTGTGACGGAGATGCTGTGGAGTCTTCCCACTCGAAACTTCCAAGCCCAAGAATCGACCATCGCCAATTTCATTTCAAAAATTTGTATTATTTATCAATTAAGGGTAGGAGGTCTGCACGGAGTATTTTATTGAAAAAAAAAATCGTTCGTGTGAGCGCTCCTTGAAATTTCTGCAAACACGCCGAAATAGTGGTTGCAGATAATAAATTTTACATAAATAGTGAGACTACGTAGAATAACAAATAAATTTTAAAGCACTCCGATGGCGTTGTTTTTTGATGAGGGAAGAGTCAAGCCGTGTAAGAATTTTTGGCGTTGTATTTGCTACGTGAAAACGCAAGAAATGGCACGTTTCAGGAATTTGTCGCAAAAGCACCGTGGAAGCTTCACCCATAATATTTCTATCGAGCGTTATTATGAACTTTGAGTGTCTACTAAAAAGTAATTTTAGTCGATTACAGGGCGTACTTTCTAAGCAAATGTCTTAGAAATTTACAAAATTGTTTACGAAGATGCAGAATGAAGTATGCCTGTTGTAGTGTATTTTGGGGCCATTCGACACAAAAAATTTTCGTTTAGCAGAAAGCCAGGTGTGCACATGCCTGCCAGAAAAAAGGCCGGCGGTACGCACGCGTTCCGAGTTGGGGATGGAGTTCCATACTAGACACAAGTGCGGCTGATTATGAATATTAAAAACTTTTTTCTCACCTGAAAAAACTTTACTTGAAGGAAATTTCCTAAATGAAAAGTTAAAGTGCTGATGCGTATAGAGAGCCGTCTCATGCAAGTTTTCCTCGACGGCATCCATGCTTTTTAGGTCTCGAATTCGGCAAAAACTTTGAAAGCATCTTGCTTAAATTGCTTATTTGAAACCAATTTGCTTAAAATTACGGTCCGTCATTGACTTAAATTATTTTTAGTAGGCACTCGAAGACCATATTGTCACGAAGCCACAGTCGACGCAGTTGTCTTCAAAGGAAACAAGTCTATTGGAGCCAACTTGTGCCTCCTAACAACTCAAAGAATACAGAGGCAGCGAACCAGCAGTCAACTAAGTGACGTGCGAAGGTGAGCGTCGACGATTCGATAGCCATGGCATCTGCTCTGAAGGAATTTATCACTCGGGGCGAGGGTTTCTCGGATAGTCGAATTGTATCCAGAACACTGCAGATCAACGATGATTATTCTAGGCTGGTGGCGCCAGTTCGAAGCACTCTCCCTATGAAAAGAGATAACACGTGCGGCATAAAGAATGGAACACGCGCTTCACTTGTACCATGGATAACACAGATAACATAGCCCGGCGCAGCCGGTCGGCAAAAACAAAACATAAATAAACCCCGCACCTGCCACTTGTAAGCGCCTTGGGTACTCGGTGAGGTAAAGCGTTTATTTTACGACCAAGCCGTCTCGAAACACCGGTCCAGCAACTAACGATGATGATCCGTCTTCTAGTTGACGAAGCGTTCCTGGATGTGTTTGGTGATGGGGATAATGAAGCAGTGAAATAAATAATTTTCTACGCTTCGCTGCTTCGCGCTCACAACATAAATAAACAAAACCAAAACATATCAACGCACGATAAGAACTACGGCTGAAGCTTTCACGGTGCCTTTGCTAGAAACAGAAAACGCACCATTTCTTGCGTTTTTACTTAGCAAATACAGCGCAGACATTTCTGCATGGCTTGAATAATAGTCCCGCATCACGAACAACGCAAGCGGAATGCTCAAAAATATTAGTTGCCATTTTGCATGTTTTCACTATTTATTCAAAATTTATTATCTCCACCCACATTGTGCGTGTTTGTAGCCATTTCAAGAATCTATCAAACGACCGACAAAACTTTTTTAGAGAAAATCCTCCGTGCAGATCTTATATACTTAATCAGCACTAGCATAAATTTTTGAAATGATATTGGCAATGGTCGATTTTTTTTCTGGGACATTTGCGAGATCACCCCATGCTGTTCGAAGAACTCCACGAGGTCCTTCTGGTTAAGGTACGCGTGGCATTCAATCTGCATTTTGTAAATAGCAAGGAGTACGAACTCGAATGTCATCCCTGCTTACATTCCTAATCGCCTGAATGGCGAGGCAAACGCCGTTCAGCATCGTCTGGCAAGGTCACATAAGAACACCGGGGCATCCGTTTGGTGCGACAGTCGGCACGACATAACACCGTAATTTTACCCGGGAAAAATGAAAACACCGTTCGAACGAAGTGTGATAACTGTAATGCCAAAGACGAGGAATACCATTTATGCGACACGATCAGTCTCTTGCCACCTGCTGCTTCGGACAACATAAATCACACCATTACACTTTTGATAGGGACTGTAACCTGGGGGTAGACTTTTTCCCTTAAAAAAAAATCGTTTATTTTTAAGAAGGGCCAAGCGAAGCTGTTGAATATTTGGCCTAGATGTTCTGTTATTTATTTATACTATCCCTGAAAATGGCCTGACTGAAACGAGTAAAAGAGATTTTCAAGTACAGCTTCTTAGAGGAATGCCGACCAGAGATCAAACCTCGGCCGACATAAAAGAAAATTATCCGGTTAAACAGAAGCCCTTTCGACTTCCGGGACAATGCGTCGATCACTGCATTACCAGGATAATTCATGCCAGTTTGCACACAAAAAACTGTTGATGTGCAACAAGCTGAAAATTGTTGCTTCCTTACTGTTCAGACATGAAGGCAACACTGCGTCTTTGCAACGACAAACAGTGCAATGTGTACTGCCGCCATCCCTTCATTCCACAAAACTCACTGCACACATGGAGGTTATGGGGAGCGCATTAAGCTTAAGGCAATTCTGTAATTACTTTACCACTGTTCGAGTCTTTTAATTGCTCCTCACCGCAATCATTACCGATTCAAAGTGCGAGAACTGTCAGGGGATAGCATGCCATGCCCGTCTTTGTTTTTTTATGTACTAGCACAACTGCGCATAAATATTTGTTTGTGGTGACAGTCGAGAGTAGTACTACGCGTTGAGCAGTTTCGTGGCAGCAGTTATGCTACAACCGAACGTATGAGTCTGAGCGTGGTATAATTCTTGTTCGCTGATAAGCTGTTTTTTAATGCTTGTTTTCCAATATGAATAATTTATATTTACTGGTACCGAATAGTTTCAGTTAATCGGTCTGTGAAGGAGATTGACAAGGCAATGTTTCCGCAATTTCCACAATTCTGCTATTAGTTCTAGAAGAAGGGAATTATACGGTTTCTGCTTCTCTCTTTGGCATATTATAAAGGGGAGAAATATAGCATTCAAGATTTTATTGCCGACTTAGTTCTTGCTTAATCTCCAACAAACAACCGGTTCCCAAGAAATATACTTGCGACCGTCACACTATGGTCTGACGTGTTCCGGAGATCAGGAGCGTAGTTAGCAGAGAAATGTAATTCACTGGCTCCACATTCGCATTCGATTATACGGCTCTGGCCGAAACTTTCTCTCTTTAAATCTAATCTATTCTCATGCTGTGTTCGCAATAAATAGAACACGTTAAATTAGCACTATGGAGCCGAGCGAAGAAACCAAGGCTTCAATGGACGCAAAGTATCGGTAATAGGACAACGACTCCCCCAGAAGGAATTCAGGATAAACCGCGAGTCAATTAACGCAATCAGCGAGTACTATGTATGAATCGGAAACGACTGGGATGATACTTTTCGCGTTCTGCATATGCGCAAAAGGGAGATAACCGATTTGCCGCACATCAGACAAGCTGGCTATCTTCTGCGACAATGTGCGTGGCAGGCAGGTGGGCAGTATAGAGAAGCGAAGAAAGAGGGAGAAGACCGTCTCGCAATTACAGGGGGCGGGTAATTAGGCGTAAAAATACGAAGAGGAGGTAGCATTTCTGGTGGTTCCTGCAGACACGGTTAATCGCTTGCGCCGGTTCTGCGTCTAGAATGCTTGCTCTGCTGGGGTCTGTGGAATTGTTGCGGTATGCGGTAAACAGAGGAATTTCTATTTTCTACTTCGTCGATTCACGGCCCCATTTCCATCGGTGATTATTTCCCAGCGCCGGGAAAACGCCTTTGCCATACCGAACCGGTGTGGGTGTACACACGCTTCTAGAGAACGTTTGCCTCGTGGTTACCAATTTCTTCGAAAATGACTGCGCCCGACCGGTTTCAACAAAGCACTGGATGCAGCGCGCAACACCAACATACTCTTTGATCAAGACCACGCTATTGTTAGCCGCCCGGAGTTAACTATTCCGTCCATTTGAATAATATATACACATTCTGGCTTCATCATCAGCTGGTTATATGTGTTAATCTGTATGTATGTATGTATGTATGTATGTATGTATGTATGTATGTATGTATGTATGTATGTAATGTATGTATGTATGTATATATGCATGTATGCATGTATGTATGTATGTATGCACGTATGTATGTATGTATGTATGTATGTATATACGTATGTATGTATGCATGTGTGTATGTATGTATGTATGTATGTATGTATGTGTGTATATATGTACGTACGTATTTACGTATGTATGTATGTATGTATGTATGTATGTATGTATGTATGTATGTGTGTATGTATGTATGTATGTATGTATGTATGTATGTATGTATGTATGTATGTATGTATGTATGTATGTATGTATGGATGTGTGTACGTACGTACGTAGGTATGTATGTATGTATGTATGTATGTATGTCTGTAGATAGGTAGGTAGGTCACTATGCACGTGTGCGCACGCCATGCTTGTGTGTTCATGCATGCAATCGGAATGCATGCACGTACTGGTAGGTATGAACGAGTTGATGGGTGGATAGATGAGTGCGTAGCAGTTCTTACCCTAGGAGGAGCTTGACAGACGACTCCGCGCAAAAGCCCACGTAGCCAAAAAGCTTCAGCAAAAAACGTGAACTAGCTAAATAGTCATAGAGTGAGTCATTTAGTTTTGAAATGGTTTGGAGTTTACAAGTGAGGTTCCGCAAAAAGAGTCATTTATCTTTCGGATTTGACGCTGACTTTCCAAGTTTAAGCGTCTGCTGTATGTGTGCCCCAAGTCCAAACACGCCCCTGTTGATTTATTCGTCTTGCCACTCTAAAGGGGTAAAAAAAAGTATTGCTGCCAATAGCGTGAACTCGTCTCTCACAAAGAATTGTGTCCACTCCATGTGTACTATTCGTAGTGCGCCAGATAGATAGATTGCAAAGAGCTGGTCTTACTTACCATTGCCTTGTATCTGCTGCCAAAAAAGTTTTAACGAAGCTGAAGTATCCGGAAAAATATGTAAATTTAATGAATCGCGCCTTCAGTGTGCTGTTATTTCATACATTCATAAGGTTTCACATAGAATAATTAACATAGGTGGCAAGTTGTGTGTTAATGTGGTATTCTCGGTGAGCAATATATCACAAAAGATTATACGCAGAATCGACAATAAGCGGTCCAGAAAAGGTGATTTCCAGAAAATGGGTTCTGGTGTTAAGGCTCAACACTCAATTGTCGATTGCTGATCCAATGGCGTGCACTGCATTTATTTGAAATACAAAATAAGATACATCGGGCCAACACGGCGATGTCTCAAGGAGCGCCTTCGCGAGCATCGAAACAGCCTCAAAGGACCACACACGTTTCATTTATCGTATCATTTTAAACGTTTTGGCTCCTAACATTGCTTAACTGGACCACTGTTTTTATTAGCCCACAAATACTGGAGAACAAGGGAGATAAGTGCAGCGTTTTGTATGAAATATATTTCAGAAGATTGTATTTGTTGCCTCTTCATATCTTTACTACACTGCAAAATGGCTAATCTGGACAAATGAGGAGTCTTTGGTAGCTTGGTGCACGCGTTGTGTATACGTCTTGATTGTTAGGATCCAGCCCGCTCTTATCAACCTTTTCACTGTGTAATAAATATTTCCGTTGATGGTCAGTGGTCGTGGTGTATTCTTTTTTTCTTGTGCCCTCGTTTTGCGCGCTGTTTCACCTCAAGGAATCTGTACCAACTGGTCCAGTTCAAGACTCTTTTTAGACAAATAGTTTTGAATGTCAAGAAAAGTGTTATGTGAAGTGGTTACCAGCACGCAAGGATGTGATCAGACATGTGGCTTCTTCAGACTTATGCACAGCTGGATGTTGCTTTGTCTTGTGGTAAGCCTTCGTGATGGCGCACTTACGCTTAGTCGCCTTGGCGTTAAGAACCCCCACCGCGTTTGTCAGCTAGACTTGGCTCGAAGTTCCATCTCATGTGTCGCGAGGGACATGTTCCCTCCTTCGAAAGTCACCTATGTCACCGGTTGTTATCCTTGTACCAGTTAGAGTTGGAACTTCGTCTCTGAATGGTGTCTCCGCTCGTAGTCTCTCGACCTGCTGCCATTTATGCGTAACGCAAGACCTTCACAAGACGGACGAACAGGCTCGACCTACAACAGTTCCCCTGTTTAAGCGGAGTTGGGTTGGACATGTAATGTGGAGAGAGACCACCAGGGTAACAGAATGGCTACCGAGACAGTGAACTGAAAGTACGAAAAGCCCAATAATTCGACGGAGAGAATGAAATTTGCAAAAGATTGATTCGGACAGCACCGGATAGGGGCCGTTGGAAATGAGTAGAACAGCCTTCTATAAGTCATCCCTGAGACAAACCTTTTTTTATTCATCTAATCACCCTTTGCCTCTATCATTCAGGTCTACCCGATCATCTAGGTCCTGAGATACGTCAAAAGGTACAAAGAGGCTTTCGTACTGCACGAGAAATAAATATGGGTATAATACTGATAATTTATGAAGCACTTCAGTAGGTAATTCCCAACGCCTCTTTTTGTATTTTACACTGGTGTCACGCCGGAAACTGGACCACGGAAGTACCGAACTACTAAGCGCGGTAATATTTGACACGCTTTTTTCTTTCTTCATTATTGGAGGGGCGGGGGGTGAGAAAGGCGACGAATGTAATTATTGTTTCGAGGACCCAGAGAAAAAAAAGTATTTCAGCGCCTTCTTTTCTGGAGGCGGTGCGATACGTACAGTCGATACAAGAAGTTCTCGTACGTATTGTTTTCATTCGGGCATATGAGAAAAACATCAGCATGGAGATGGACTGCGCATGCGCAAAGCATATTGCTGAGATTCCAAAGCACTCGAACGATTGAGCACGGTCACTCGAGGTGTAGGATTGCAAATGTCTGGAGTGCTTTCTAATAGATTTTTTTTTACACCGAGGATTGTATCTGGGACGCTGCAATCTGTTTCACTCTGGGATGCGGGAAGCTTTGGTATCTCATTGCCAAACACCGGACTTCCAATAGAAAAGGCAGCAATGTCGGCCGAGGCAAACAATGATCAAACGTACGGATCTCTGTTCGGGCGTCTGTAAGCAATATGGATCTGTCCCTCACGTGAGCCGATAGAGTTGCTCAATAGACAATGGGAATGCTATGTCGAGGACACTGTACCGTCATTTGCGCGGTATAGGTGATATAAAGGAATAATACCTACCTTCACCAGCAGACACGAAAACAGCTTCGAAAGGACGTCGCCGAAAATGCTGTCGTCCCTTCCGCTGAACTCATCACAACCGAAGTCAGCGCGGGGCGAAGTCAGCACGGGGCCATGGGGAAAAAACTAACAACTTTGGCCGATTCGAAATAACTACTCTTTGTTAACTCACTCAGTTTCCTTCCAGACACGAAAGGCGCTTTTGACAAAAAACACACGAAATATTGAAAACATTAAAATTTCGCGATACAGAGGCGTAGTATTGCCAAGATTAGCTTGATTTGGCCCAGAACAGAAGCATACTAATCAGTGCGTTAACTCCAAGATAGAATTTAAGTTATACGATCTGAGTGAACTAGAGGCCCTTTTGTAATCGCCCAGTTATGTATCTTGGCTAGGCTTATGTCTTTCTGAAACGGCAGAGGGAAATCTCCGGAGAACGGCTGGCGAGTCTCCACCGTTACATTTTATTTCTTTAACATTTAGAATATTTCCTTGAAGTTTCTGTTAAAAATGGCACCATAGCGAGCTTTTTAATTAACCAGACGTGTGGTTTTTCATCAGGGCTCCTTGATGCATCAGTGGACATGCATGCAGTGCATTCTGGGGACGAAGAGAGGCGGAAAGGAGGAGGGAAGACACGCCAACGCTACAGTTAAAGCGAAAGAGGCCGCGCTAATAGGGTTGGGAATTGCAGCAATAGGGTTTTTGAGGTGCGAAAAGCAAGCATAAAGTAATTTCCGAACGCTGGCATCGCCATGTAAGTGACCCCAATTTCGTAAAATGATGGTGATCGATGGCTGTGGCGGACTCGTTATTGAAATATCAAAATCGGGTCGTCTTGGTTATTTTGGGCAGTGTTTTAAAGTTAGTCGCTGGGTCTGATGTAGTCTAATGCAGTAGGGTATAATACTCATGTAGGTCTGATACAAAAAAAAATTACATAGTCAAGCTATAAGCGCACTTTATTTCTTTGCTTATCTAATAGAACTTTTTTTGTAAATTTATTCGAATGGCGCCCCGCTTGAGATGAAACGATATGGGTCATGCCATGCCTGAATGTGTTAAAGGGAAGCTTTCTATGATTTTAACTCCCTACTCCTATGCCTTTCATGGCGTTGACGTCCGAAAAAAAGATGCTGCAGGGAAACCAACTTTACACAATGAGTTTTTACATAGCGTACATCAATGATACACCACATGGCCTAACCATTGGATGTCTTTGCACACATAATAGGTCTACCGTAATACGCATAATATAGTTTGGCAGTAAAAACGGTTCGCATGATGATTGAGATGATAAGGCAATACATAAATTAAGCCTTCTTGGTCTTAAAGGTGTCCTGAAATACCTTCCGCCGATGCATGGATGTACATGTAACAAAATAAAGCAATGTATTAGCAATCTCCTCACGCAAGAAGTTTGTTAAAGCGAAGAGTATTAGCTGAGAAATCGTAAATAAAAAAACGCGCATTATCGTCGCGCCGCGTTTCCTCCTCCTTTGGCTGTTGACGGCGCGCGATCCTTCCCTCCCATGATGCTGCGCTCCTCAGCAGTGACGTACTTCCGCTATGGCGCTCCTCAGACTGCAGTCTGCTACGAGCAAGCTTTGTTGACACCATGAATCCCGCACTCCGCTCAAGGCTGGAAAAGCGAACGAAAAATCTGTCTGCATTTGTGCGGCGGCCTGGCCTTTCCCTTTCGCGGTGTACGTTGCTGCAGTTGCTATCGGCGGCACGTGGCTTTTTATCGGCGGCGAACTCGCAGCCGCTCGGGGAGGATCGTGCGCTCGGTCAGTATCATGCACCGCGCACTGTTTATCCAAAAAGCGCCGTATCAGATGCGGCCCAGCTTTACCGGGCCTTATATTGCGGAAGTGGTAATTCCTGCCGGTGGAATGTGAAAAAGACATTTTAAACGGATACAGAACCCGTGCACAAAACGCTTCAATCATGTGACCAGTTCAGCTTGGGGCGACGCGTGGTGGAGAGCGGCAACTTTGGCAAAACATGCTCCTCCGCGGGTCTGAGCTTTCTAGCGCTGAAGCGAGCGCCATTTCTTTGACAATCTCAAACATCGGTTGCCTTGGCAACAAGGCACAAACCGCTCCAGAAGTCAGTTACGGTTGCGTGATACCGGTTCAGCTCGGGCCCCACCTCGCGACATGTGGGCACTGGAGGCGTACCACCATGGAGGAAAGAAAACGTACCACTCAATCCCATTGGGAAGTGCGAGATACGTTTTGCATTACAGGAGGCGATGGTGTGTGTGTTGCGGACGCCTTTGTTTCGCGATGAAATGCGATGTTGTGCTTCTGCGGGTGGATAGTGCTTCCCATGGTCTGGATTATCTTTCTCGAGCGTCGTACGAATCAACCTCGCATGGGGTATGTGCAGTGTGCGTGGCTAAAACCATCTCGGCTTGTGCGCCAGATTTAAGAGACTTGCTGTTCGTCCCCGCAAACCGCGCGCGTGGTGAGTGTTGAATTTACGACGGACAGGAAGAGGAACCCCATCGTCTACATGTCAATCGCGGTTCAGACTTGCAACGCATGTTGTGACCTTGTATTCGAAACGCATCTCTGGATTACTTTGAAGTTGAAAAAATGTATGCGTCAAACCCGGGCATTCGGCTCAGGGCGTTCACTGCGATTGCACGAAAGAAGTGCCACGGGGCTTCAACGCTTTCTTTATGGAACGTAGTCAGCTAAGAGAATATCCATGTCGTGTTATGGGCGTGTTGCTCTAAATACACACTGTTAAGCGTTTGTTTACACTTGTTTCGTTTCTCGTAAAATGTCCAAGAACTCCGGCACTCCGCTGGCAGATGAGCCGGGGAGCCGACGCTGAGCAGACGACTCATCTCTTTGCCGGAAGTGCGTGAAAAATCCGCCCAATAGCAGGATGTCTAGCACATGACGAACATCTGGAAATCAATGATGTAGACAAGTGAAGATGACGGCGTCCAAAAACACGAAGGGAAGGGTGAGAAAAAAGCGACAAACTTTGCAACAAAAGTGTGAGCTTTCCGCTGCGCGTAAAAGAATAATACTTGGCACAGACGACGTTGACTACCCAATCTAACAAGTGCGCTACTTCATTTAGTGTGCTCAAAACGCCTTTCAGGGCCCCTTTAAGCTTTCGAATTTGGTGTTGTGGGTTTGAACGTTGGCTTTGGAATTCGACAGTTTGTATATTGAACTTTGGAAAAGGGAACTGTGAACTTTGGGCTGATTTGAAGAGCAACAAAAAAACACTGGCGAAGAACAGTCTTGACGAGACAGACGAGACAGCGCCTGTATCGTCTACTCTGTTTTTCATCCGTGTTTTTTTTTGTTGCGCTTCAAATCATCGCAACCATTCATCCAACTAGCCCAGCAAGAAGTTCTTCTGATGAACGTTGGCTTTCACTCAGGTTGCATGGGAGCACGCTTCGCGTTTTAACCATCTTCAAAAAAGGGGCTCTTATTTTATTCGTTTTAGTGGCACACAAGATGTCAGTAAAACGTTAAAGCCTATTGCATATACAAGCGTACTTATTCCAAACCCAAGTATAAAAGCGCTTCAAATGTTTATGCCCACAATTGTTTCTTCCAAGAGCAAAGCCTACACACAGTGGCTAAACAAAAATACTGCGACGTATATTCCGCAATCTGCAATTCCATATTCCTCAAAATCACCCTACTGTCCGCCTTCAAAAACGGATGAAAAAGAAAACAAGGCAACGTATGATACAGTGTTCGTAACAAGCGAAACAATGTTGCACCGATGCCGCTGAAATTTAAATTTTTAGGCATATGCGCTTTACAAAAAGAGAAGCCCTATAGAACAGCGAGGCCACCTTCACGTTTGCGTAACGAGCTTTGCAAACAGTTTTTCTTATACCCCGCGAGCGATACATGCATACACAGTACATCGAGTTTTTTGCGCTTTCAATGCCTTTCAGTAGGTGGGCCGTGCCCTCTGATCGCATTCTACTATTGCCCCACGGACGGCGGTAGTGAATAATAATAAGCGGTTTCGAGTGGGCGTCCTATCTTGGCTCGTTTTTCTGCAATTCAGGCCGGCTCCCTAAGCCTCGCCGTGTAATGTTCGTTGCTCGCTCGCTTCTTTTCTTTTTCGATTCGTTCGTTGGCAAATCGGCGACACGTGCAAACGACGGCACTTGCTAGAAGCCAAGGACGAACTCGTCAAGAAGAGAACTGTTCGCTGTCGCACGCAAACATGCTGGGGAAACGGACATCGAGTCTACTGCTTGAATGGGCACGGATTGCTTCTGCAGGGGTAGCGGTGCCAGAAATCCTGGAGACATTTGGTGGGAGTAGCTTCCTTCCTATCTGTCATTATCCTCTAAGCCGCGCGCGATCATTCGTGCTACTGTGGATAGAAGCATATGCTTTCTTTTGATAATAATACGTACTCAGGAGGAAAAAAAACTCAATTTACCTAGCCGATATTGTAGCAGGCCGAGAAGTTAAAGACGCTGAGAACGTACCCCCTTAACGTGAAATGCATCGTCAGATTGAAGTCAGCACCGCCTTTTTATGTTATATGTCTCACGTAAAAGAGGGAACGAATTCTTTTTGTACAGGGTGCACTTTAAGCAGACCAACGAATTGCCCCCGCTCAGGTATAAAGTATAAAATCTGAATGCCTGAATATTCCCGGCACTATAATAATTGAGATTCGGCCTTGTACGACAATTCAGGCTTGGTAGGACGCTCTAACGCCAGCAAAAGCTATCCAGGACGCGGATTTGGTACTTTTGTGCCCACTCTCGCAAGCGTGAGCGTCAAGAAATCCAGATCACCCCTGTCATCACCGTCTGCCACCAGGCACTCGTAAAATATCTCGCCTCTTTGCTCAGACCTCGTTTAGGTATTGGTAACGGTACATGAATAAGTGGGTTTAGCCATGACACTTGTATCTGTTCGAGTCGTATAGTTGTTACGGCCGTGTTAAGAACATATACGTGCTAGGAAAACCTCCACAATTCTATGAATCGGAGCTACTCGATAAAACAAAACGTACTGGGAAGCTACGCATCGTTAAATGTGCAGCACGCTGACGCCGTACAACGAAAATCTATGCAAGTAGAAAACAAAACCTCGTAATAACAAAGCGTAAGCTAGTAGGAAAGAATCGAAAAAAGCTCGCATGTGTTTCGCGAAACATTCCCATGAAATCTCTGAAAGGGCAATACGTTTCGTCTCTAATTAAGCCAGGTATGACACACGAGAGACTATTACCGTCAATTGCACTGCTATCTCACACAGCATAGCCGTAACGCATAAGCCTTCGCTAGAATTTGGCACGAGGTCACGGATTAATAATTTTGACAATTACGCACAGTAGCTTTCTGCTTTCTTTCCTTCTGTTTTTCAATTTCAAGCAGCTGGCCATACGGCGTTACCAGCCTCAAGTGTAGGCAGGAGGCCAACAAAGAATGGCGCTCGAAGAGCTTGGCTTCTGCAAAAGCACCCTGGAGTAAGTACCTGAAGTTTATGTGTTTTGATGGGAAGAGATTTTATCAAGAAACTCTTGTTTCTGAGGGTTCTGCAGGCTCTGTGTGTCATGTGGGAAATGTTTTCAGTAAGTACTCGCCCACTGACACTGCATCCTCGATCAGCCCGTTGGCGCGCCAATAGGGTTTATAGGGGAGGCCCTTCCACGCTGATGGACATTTGATACCGCTTATATACTCGCCATTAAATTCTTTCAGATGTGTTCAACACACGTAAGTTCCCGCGGTGAGTTGGTGGGATACATTGAAGTTCGCAGTGGTCATCTATTTACGAGGTACAACACAGGCTGGTGTAACTGGTGTAAAGTGAAGTATAACAGTACCGCTGGCTTTTCTAAGCGAAGAAAATCTATTTATGACGCAAGCGAAAATTCTCGGGCGTCGAGATTTCGGCGCGATAAAGATCCCCACGTGGTGGAAATTAATCCATAGGCCTCCACAACGGCGCGCCTCATGTATCTCAGGTTTTGCTTCGGCGTGTTAAATCCCACAATGTGTAGATTACGTCAAAGTGTGTTGCCATATATATGGCATAAACGCTGCTTACTGAGGCACATCCAGAAAGTTGTATGGCCGCTGATTTACGGTCAGCTACACAAACAAGCTCCCTTGACGGTGTTTTTTTGTGATACCCAGGTACCTGGTGCTCATGGCGATTATTGCACTACACTGTGTGCCACAAAAATATCTGTAACCTCGTAAATCACACGTTATTTGCTTCCATTTGCGAACGCCATCTCTGCCCTAAAAAAATATGAACGTCTAATGCGTAAAACCGGGACATCGGAGCCGTAAACGATCTACTAGAAAGCTTTCAGTGGTGCCCCTTAAGGTAACGCTCGTGACGTCTAGATAAAATGTTCTTGAAGCTAACATCTGATTCGTGCAGAGTCGCAGTGCAAGAAACAAATCCGCCCACGTTAAGCACGCCACGGTTATTACGTTAATATAATTTTTTGGTAAAAACGAACATTTATTCGGAGGTTTCGCCTTATACATTCTGCTCTTTCGCGGACGCCTGAAGTTGAATTCACGAGCGTCGATACCGAAGCTCATGAAAAAAAAAATGTCCCAGAAAACGTAAAATCAAATTAGGACCACCACAGGCGCCGCTGGCTTCATTCTACACGTGGCCCCTTATCGAATTCCCCTTCGCTCTCTTCCCTCCCCATCTATGGTTTTTCCTCGCTTTTGAATGCTTTGAACGCAGCAATGACGTCACGAGATATTTGTTGAGGCAATGCAGCAAAGCCCCACTGCCCTCCGCGTCCATCCCAGCCCCATCGCGCCACCGCGGTTCAGCACGTACCGTACTTACCCGATTCTAACGCGCACCTTTTTTTCGCAAAAATAGGCCGAAAAATCGCATGCGTGTTTGAATCGGATACAAAACCGAAACTGCCAAAACAGCTGAAATTTCGTTCCACCCATCGCCGTCGCAATCTCAAGATGGCGCCGAAGCTTTTAGCAACAATTTTTCGGATCTAGGCGCCTAGGCTTTTCTTTCGGCGTTCCCACAAATCGTCAAATTATTCCACTTGCGTGCTTGATAACAGCAATGGCATGCAGCGGCAACGAAGGTGCGCCGCTTCCGCGGCATACGAACGGCTCCCGCGCGTTCACACGAGTGGTTTGCTGAAGCGTATGCCTCTGGAGAAGCTCACCGGATGGCATGCGAGGCGTGGGCACGACCCCATCGAACATGGTTGAACGTTCGTTCATAAGTGTGGCATCGCGAACGCGCTTGACGGCACCAATGACGAGATGTTGCGGTCAGCGTAAGGCGACAAGGAGCTCTAGGGGAGCGACGAGGAGTGAGATGAGTGAGATTACTTCGGGGAATAAATCACCCGTTTCTCTCGCATTCGTTTTTTTTTGCTCACAAAGTTCCTTGCGCGCTACAAACGGAGGTGCAAGTTTTTTTGGTTTTTGCCTGGAAAATCGGGTGCGCGTTAGAATCGGGGGCGCGTTAGAATCGGGTAATTACGGTAAATAATTTCAGCAACGACCTCGTAGTCGTTGCTGGACAAAAAACACCGGGGCATAGCAAAACTTGGGCGTGGCACTGTTTATCTCTCCGCCCCATCCTCTTCCTTATTCCTCTCTTTCTCTGTTAGCGTGCGAGGTGGGTGTCAAGAGCTGCGCGAAAGTGATCGCTTTTTTGTTTCCATGGCTCCAGGCTTATTTGTGCCCCAGACAGGACCTTCCATCGCCCCATGGCACACCCTCTACCGGGCTGGCTGTCGTTAGCCCCTCAGAGTTCCGAACCCCCCCCCCCCCCCCCCCCTCCCGGGCAGCTATATACGATACACACATGAACACATGTATATAAATATATATAGACAAATGAGGAGACGGGGAACAGAAAAGGTGCTGAGGGCGTCGACGTAAATCTCTCCATTGTGTCCCTTGTTTGTCGGCCGCACATGGGTTGGTGGCTCGTCTGTTCGGGCAGTGGGCGTTTTCATTTTTTCCGTTGTTTGTTTACGCTAACGTATCTGCACGCAGACGTGAGGGCAAAGCGAGAGGCGGAGGGCGAAACCGCTCACGAGACCCGCTGCACCCGACTAAGCGACGGGCGTGTTTCCCCCCCACGCACGCAAGACCTGCGGGAATGCCGCTGCCACGCAAGGCAGGGATAACGGAGAATCCCGAGACGCGCTTTGAAAGGCGGCGATAATATGTGGCGACACAGAAACAAACATCACTGTCAGTCTCCTTATTCTAATGGGGTGTTTCCAGATGTGCAGGTAAGTATTTCTTGTTTTTGCTTTTCCTCTTTATGCGCGCTATTATCACGTCAGCCGCGTCTTGATGCCCGTTCCTGCACCGCGAGCGTGGTGGTTGGTTTGCCGCGGCGTGCGGCTGCGTAACGTGCGCGGAAACCGCAGGAATGAATGGAACGCACAAACAGTCCGGTAAGCGGCGTAGTCGAGGGAGACCGGGGAACAAGATTCAGCGAGATGCCGACGGAAATATTTAAGGTTCTGAAGAAGTGTGCGCCCTCGTTATGCACTCTTCCTACTACTTCCCGCGAACATTCGTGTATGTGTGTTTGTGTCCATAGACAAGCAAAAAAAAGAAAGATCACTTCAATGAAGGAGATGGAACCTCTTATTGCATGAGTGCGGCGGAAGATGAAGAGAAGAAGACTCCCAAAAGGCGCGCACATTCGTACTAGCAGATTTATGCCGACGAAATGTCCTTAGGAAAGCACCTTTTTCGCAATCAAAGAAAATCGTAATAAATAAACAGCCCCGTAGCATTGGACGCGAGGACGCAAAGACACCCGACGGAGGGGGGAAGGCAGCTTTGCAAAAGTTGCAAATTCTGAACTGAAGCGGAAGAACTGCGCTATCAACGTCAGCCTCACGGCATGTTCAACGCCCCTGGCTTTGTACTTGGTAGTGAGAAACGCATCGTAAGGAGATGGTGCAGATAGCGAAATTTGTATACAGGTGTACACTACCGAGGAAGAATAACACCAAAAATATAAAATGACCTTAACATACACTGGTCGGCGGGACTGCAGTGAACGAGAGAGTGAGTGAGAGAAAAGGAGAGAGAGAGAAGTGTTTTTGTTTCCAACAAAGCTGGAAGCAAGAAGAAGAGATTTCGGAGACCTTTTCGGATACCTTTTCGGAAACTATTTTCGGAGACCTTTTCGTAGTTTTGTTGCTGACTTTCTTACGTAAGGCAGCGTTTTAATATAGCAGTTTTAGTTTTTGCGACTTTCTTGCACGCTTTTATTTTACTGGAAGATTCACGGTGCCTCAATGATGCGTTTTGTATCTTTATGGGCGTAAGAGGGGTCTTCCACCGAGCAGCCAGGGAGTCCTGGTAGTTCATCAGCAGAGAGAACCATTAGCACAACAAAACGTGCGAAATCAGTGATTTTCTGTGTTCCCTTCACGCAGAATTTTCGCCAATAATTTTGGCGAAAAGGGAAAAGTGAGTTTTTAACACGTAGAGGAAATTTTAGAACTCGTGGAGTAATGAGAAAAATAATGTCACTGAACGACACCTCGCGTAATTTATTACTAGCTTGGTTTTGAAAAGTTCCCATAATACTTTGTTAGATTTATGTTCAAATATCCGTAGAATCCAAGACCCCTTCGATGCCCGTGCATGAAACAAGAGGGAGCATGAACATACAGGAAAAAGTGCTTGTAAAGCGTCCATGTCCATGAAAAAGAGCGTGTAAAAGAGCTTGAAAAAGAGCTTGTCCATGTCCATGAAAAAAGTAAATGAAAAAGAGCTTGTCAAGCTTGAAGCGGCAGCGGCTAAAGTCTCAAGCCTGCTTGCACGTGTTCGTGTGCAATATATACAAAAAGGTATTTGGTGAAGCTTTATTCCGCGTGCTGTCCAGAGGTGATGGCACCAGAATTCCAAGATCTGAGGTAAAATTACCTCAATTCCCAACAATGGCTCGTTCTTCTTCGTGTGGGCAGCTTTAGCTTAGTGCTTTATCATGTAAAGCAAGCTTGCTAAAAACGTAAGATGCATAGTGAAGTGCTGTTGAGTAGCAGATGTATTGGAGTCCAGTTCACGCTGGAACTGTTACTCTCTGAACGGCGTATCCACCCGCAAGCCTATGTAAAGTAGACATCGGTGGCGCTGGCTAACGCACAAAACCGAACAGAAAGCACTTAAAAGTCTACCAGTGGGCAAAAAGAGAATGCAGGGACATTTGCAGGGAATTATTAAGGAAACTTCGGGGGAAAATGCTAAAAATAGCGAATTTCTGAATTCAGGAATGGGCATTTTTCCAGCAGCACGGAAACGTAACTCATGCGAATGTGGACCCTGCAGCCGTAGTATTGCCACGTCGAGTGGACGTCCTAACGTAACGAATACTGGCAACAACGGGGTGCGTTAATGCACGAAATAGACTAGTATAATGATGAGGATGATTATGGTAGCCAGGTATATCTTCCCAGCATTAGAACGGAGGTTAAAATTCATTCCGTATGTTCTAACTAAATGTTCCGAACATTTTTGCCTAGGTGGTTTTACCTAAGCCTTTCCGAAGTAATTTTGGATTTATTTGCCTTCTTTATACGTATGCTGATTTGTTTGTTTCAGTTTTCTGTACTACCATTTTAGCCTTCTTTTTGTCACCTCATGAGTTGACACTAGTGTTGTTTCGTGAACGTAAAAACCTACAGCATCCGTTAAAGTTCCAACGCTCACATTACTCAAGTTTGTGTGTACATAATATGGATTCGCTCACAATATTCCTTAGAAATTCTCGTTTTGTAGTGGCTCGTACACTCTGCCCTTCTGGTGCTTTACATCGACCTTCACACGGGCTTGTATTTAGAACAGCCACCTTTGCCCCCATAAAACAAAAAGCACGTCCTTTTTGCATTATCATACAATCTTTCGGATCTGCGACTGTGCTGCTCTATATATGTGTCCAGCTGTTTACTTGTTTCTATTCGCTCTCCTCCGTTAGGTTATTGATGCTTTCTTTGAGGCAAATCGGGATATACGACTTTCAGTTGCGGTCGTCCCCTGTTGGCAAGTTCTCCAGACCATTTTTGTTCCCTGTTGCGCCATGTATACGTAATTTGCATAAACGTTTCTGGAACCCTTGCTGCCCATTTCTAGTGGTTGTTCCCAGCCTCCGCTTGTAAATAATTTGTTCTCCTGGCCTGAAGCAATAAGCAACCGATGTCTTCCTGCACTGCCTCGGCACCTGCACGATTATGACTTGTGGCCTGTGATATCTTAGTTGGGTAATAAATAGAGGATGGGTGCAAACGGCGTACAGTGGTTGTCAGAAAACACTTTCAGTAATAAGAACGTGGAGCTGCGTATTGGTGTTCCGACTTGACCGCATTGATGCCCATTGCCGCCCCTCTTTTCTTTGTGGATATCGAATCATTTTGTCGGTATTCTTCTCGAAACTGAAATTTGTGTTTTCCAACTTCAAGCACCTGAGGTGGCTAAAGCCAGTGATACTTTGGTGTTCTGTGTCAATCACTGCGAGTTGTGGAAACCGGGAAACATTATGAGCGTTTTGTCAACTTAGCAGAAGCTGTGCCTGCTCAAAGAAGTGCCTGGGCTTGTTTCTGTTTAACTTAGAACAGAACTGTGCTTTCGAAATAAAAATGAGTTAATTACTACGCCTGTAAAATGTCAAGGAGTGCCTTGTCGTTGAAATAAAGACACAGGGGACTGTCACGTTGGTAGTGGGAGACTGCTGAGTAGCGTGAATGGGCGAAATATTGGAACAAATTCTTGCACGCACGCAGCACGGTTTGTAATATGTTTATTGGATAGTAAGATGTGGCATGCGCTACCGGTGTTGCCCTGTTCGCATGAAATGCGCGTATAGTGCTCGCAGTGCACGGCAAAGGGCGAATCGCACTTCGTTGTTTCGGTGTGTCAGAAATATGGACTTGGTTTTCCGTTCTTGTTACTGCGGCAGGTTCTCAAAGGGGCCATGCAGACAAAATACCAGTTTGTTTTATGTAGTGTTTTACAGGGCCCTAAGCGCTTGTTCGGCAGAAAATGATACATTATTCACTAAAAAATTAAATATTTTAAGTAAGTCAAAATTTCAATTCTCCCGCTAAATCGTGTGTTTTCGTGACGTCGACAATGACGCATTAAGAGGAGGGCCATAAAACTAAGTATCGCCTGCTGACCAGGGCTGCTCCCATCTGACAGGTGCCCATTTGATTACCTTGTTTATCGACCACTTTGAAATGGCGCTGCAATACTGCTGAAGTACCAGAGTTCACAGTTTGCTTTTAGCCGCACTACTACAGCTGCCAATTTTTGTTTCGGTTCATACTAATAGCATCCTGGAAATTAAGCTATGACTCGACAAAAATGGTCATGTAAGCTATCGTGCCGCTTGTGGCAGTTGGTCCTCGTTGTTTCAGACAAGTTCAGCGCGTCCGATGGTTGCGATAGCGGTGCGAACTGGCAAAGTGCCGCTCTAACTGCTTCAGTGTTTACTTGTTCGTACGTACTTTTATTGTTCACCCCACAGTTCGTACTGCTATAAAAAGACGGTGCCCTACATTTAAGCGCAAATAGCTCGTAGGGGGAGCTTATCAATCCTGCCTCATTTGCGTTTACTTTTGCGGCCTCACCATATCGCACAGCAGGGCTTTTGACATAATAGTTTCTGTTGCGGGATAAATAACTAGTGGGTCGCATAGACATTCCCTTTTTTCTATTTATGTATCTGATTTAGTGAAGTTTAGGTTTTTCATTTCATTTCATTTATTTATTTATTGTACCCTCAGAACTTTACAGCATTGCAGAGGGGAGCGGGCACTGACGAACACACAAGATACAAGAACGCATGAATAAGGCACAGCAATACTTTCAAACAAGAGGCAACTAACATCTAAACGCAACTGTTCACAGTATCATAATTCAATAAAAAGGAGTAACAAATGTCAGCCTGTTACACTGTCAAAGCAAAATAGATTATCAAGGGCTCTTTTGAAACTGCAAGGATAGGCAATGGGTGCAAGTGATTGTTGGAGGGGATTCCATTCCTGAGACGTGTTAGGAAAGAATGAATGAAAAAATGTTGACGTCTGGCAGCGAGGTACGGCAAGTTTCTGCGCATGGTCAGTACGATTTGAAACATAAGATGGTGGGGTTATCATAAGTGAACGAAGAAGGAAGTTGGTATGATAAATTTTGTGGGAAAGTATTAGGCGCGATATCTTACGGCGAGTAGTGAGAAGTGGAATGGCAAGAATCGATTAGATGTTTGTAACGCTAGCGGCTCGGCGATAATCAGATAATATAAACCTTACGGCACGATTTTGGATTCCCTCGAGTTCGCTAACTAGGGTGGTATTGCCAGGGTCCCGTATAGATGAAGCATATTCCAAATGTAGGTAGTATGAAGCAGCTTTTTCAGATCCACAGGGGCTGTGAAAAAATTTCTTCTCAGGAATCCTATGACTCTGTTTGCTTTACATGTAACAGACGGAATGTGATGTTTCCAAGATGGGTTGTTAGATATATAGACACCAAGGTACTTGTAAGAAGGGACGGAATCGAGAGTGGGTGTGTTAAGGAGGTAATTTGGACATGCGGAGTTGTTATGAGTTACGCGCATAGACTTACACTTGGAGGCAATTAATTCCATTTGCCATAATTTACACCAGTTACGTACTGTGGTTAGATCTTCTTGGAGGATAGCGACATCATCATCATTGAATATTTGGTGATAAATTAGACAATCATTCGCGAGTAGGCACATTTTTGGTGAGATACTATTAGGTGAGTCGTAAATGTAAACTGGAACAGTAAAGGCTTCAGGACAGACCCTTGTGGGACACCGGAAAGTACTGGTGTAGTAGAAGAATCGAACTTTTTGGCTGATTCAAATTGAGAACGGTTAGTAAGAAAGCCCCGAATCCAAGCAAGCACATATGAGTCAATGTTCAAAAGGCTGAGTTTGTGTAAGAGCAAAGAGTGAGCTACTTTATCAAAGGCTTTGCTGAAATCAAGGAAGACGCAGTCAGTCATTGTTCCACAGTCGAGAGATATGTGCAAATTGTTGGTAAATAGTAGCAGCTGGGTTTCGCAGGAGAATTGTTTCCTGAAGCCATGTTGAGCAGGTGTAAAAAAATTATGTTATTGAAGAAACTTGATAAGGTGAGTGGCGATGATATGTTCCAAAAGTTTGCATGGCATAGATGTAAGCCAGATGGGACGAAAGTTAAGTGGATCATGGATTGCCCCCGACTTATGCACTGGGACCACCTTGTTTATTAACCAGTCATTAGGAAGCTCAGCCGTGAGGAGTGACTGTGTAAATATTCGTTCAAGAATGATAGCAGAATACTCGGCCGTATTTTTCAAGAAATTTGTGGTGATGCCATCAGAGCCACAAGAATATGAAACCTTCAATTGTCGATGGTAGTCCGTATTTCTTCTGAGCTAACAACTATGTAATCCTTTAAGGGAAACTATGATAGCTCTTAGGGAATTGTTTTATTAGTACCGGCTGGTTCAAAGAAGGTTTTAGCGAAGGTACGGTTAAGTAAAGATAAACACTCATTATCTGATACATTGCCTTGAAACATTAAAGAGAGTTTGTTATGGTTCTCATCACACCTCACAATGTTCCAAAATCGCTTAGGATTGTTTTGCAGTATAGAGGGCAAAGTATAGTTAATAAAGGTAAGTTTAACAACTTTTAGCTCGCTTAGGTACGTAGCAGCTGCAACTTTGTATGCTGACTATCGATCCAAAGACCGGGATGATCTTGCAGCTCTAAACAGTCTTTTCTTGCAGTTAGAGAGCCTATTTAGGTGTTGATTACACCTTTCTTAGTGGAATATATTTATTTGTTAATGCCAAGATTTTATTTTTAAACAAATTCTAGTTTTCTTTTACAGTGAGTTCAAAACTTGCAAGGCAAAACAAGTCCAAAAAACATAAATCGTTATTTATTGCGTTAACGTCGGCTTTTATAATCTCGGATCATTTTGAAAGATTGCGCGAGCACAGGGGTGGAAGCGATACCGAAAAGTGAATTATGTCATGATCGCTGAAACCAGGCATCAATGTTATCGGGGACACAAGATCTGGAGATGACGTGAAAACAACATCTAGAAGTGATGATGAAGTCGACGTGACACGCATCGGATACTGCACTAGTTGTGATAGCCCAAAATTACTACAAATTGAAGAAAAATGAAAAGGTTCGGATGACGTTGCGATAGAGCACTGATGCGCGTCTGACCATTGAATGTCGGGAAAGTTAAAATCGCTAAAAGAATAGCAGTTGCGCCAGGTAAACGTAGAGTGGCCTGGTTCAAGCAGTCGTGAAACGATTCACAAAAATTTGGCGGGCTGGATGATGGTCGATGACAGACCCCTAATATTAGGTTTTTAAATCCGGTAGGAATACAACACCATGTCGATTCAATGTCAGTACGAAGAGGAAAAGAGAAGCATTCAATTGCATCTTGGACGGCGAGTAGAACACCCCCCCCCCCCTCGACGCTCAAATCTCTCACAGCGAAATACCTTGTACGGCTTTGCGCATTGAAATATTTCATCATCAGAGACTGAGCTGGACAACCACGCTTCAGTTAGGGCGACCACATCAGCGTCATAATCATTCATCAAGGCACACAAGTCATCACTGTTTGAAAAAAGGCTGCGTGTGTTAGTGCTTAGTACCATGAACTAAGTGTTGGTGGTTCAGCTAGCACCGCCCCCTGCGTTCCCCTACGAGGGGACGCAGCCTGGGCAACATATGTGGTGTCATTTGCGGCACTACAGGAGCTACTGCGGGAGCCGTTACTTGTAAGGTCGGGAGCACCTGTGCTATTACCTATGATATTACATGGCGAGAAACGTTTACCTGTATCATTACAGATAATAACCACTGCTTTAGTGGTTTTATCGTAGCCATAGCATTTTCCATCGGCAAAGAGTTTTCTGTGACGAAGATTGAACGGAACTTGTAATGCCTTACCATACTCGAACAAAATTTTTCTCGCGTCCCGCATAGTCGCGGAAAAGTCCTCGCTCATACAAATATCGCTGCCTTTTAGTAAGAAGCGTTTATCAAAGACAGCGTCTTTTGTTTTCTAGGCCGCAAATTTTACCACAAGAGGACGGTTCCGGCCACTGGTGAAATCGCCAATTCGATGAGAACGAGCGATGCAATCGGATAGTATAGTCAGCTTAAGATTACTGGAAAAAAGCGTGAGAACACTTTTTTTACATTTCCGGAGTTTCAGAGACGTCATTTGTAATCCCAAAGAACAAGAGGTTGTCCCTTCAGGAGTGGTCCTCGTTATCATCAAGACGTGTTCGGAGCAAGTTCGTTTCAGTTTCAACGTGTTCGACTACAGCACGTGTCGTATAAAGGTGCTCCTTCCAGCTGTCAAGGCAAGCTGATTGGGTTTCAACGGAACGCAATAGATTGTCGATGTCAGCGATCTGACTTGTAGCTGCTATCTGTTGCTTTTTAAGTTCAGATATGTCTTTGTATATAGCGGTTTGTGTTGCCTCAATTCTAATAGACCGTGCGTTCATGTCCTTAAGCATTTTGGTAATTTTTCCCAGCGAATCAACGTCAAATGCACGGTTTTCCTCCACATCGCCACACATTACCAAAACTAAGGCACAGAACGGTTGCAGCAATGCTTGTGGGCATGAAAGCGCCACTAGAAATCGATCATCAGATCGAAAGCACGCATGAGGCAGTTGGCTCAAGTAACTAACCTTCGAAAAAACACGGAACCACGGAAAGAGCATTCATGGCTTGGTGCCTCCATGCCTACTGGTGAAGAGTAGCGTGCATCCTAGATTTGTAGGGCGCGGCAGAACCACCGTAGAACCTGTCGATGTCGATCCAGCTAGATAGCTCGCAACGATGCCCGCTTGCATTGGAAGCGTTGCAGGACGATCGGGCTCGAGGGGCGTCGATAACTTGGTCAAAGGTTGCGATAGGCGGATAGCAGTGATAGCAGAAACACGTAGCACGGGGGCTGCCAAGTCTGAACACCCATTTTACTATCGCCACTCAATCCACCGGGATGGAAGCTCTCTGCGCAGGCGCCAATAATCTGCGAACAAACAAGGAACCACGGTAAGAGCATTGCTGGCTTGGTGCCTCCATGCCTCTATGCCCAAAAGTGGTATCAGTATAATTCTAACCAGGCAATCTTTCGAGAGAACCAAATGCGTTTTGCTTGCACGTAATGTCGACGATCCCCCTTTTTTGCGCGCCGTTGTAAAACTAAGAATTGGAAAGAGGCTACCGTCTTCTATCTTGTCTTCTTACAGATTGAATGGCAGAGTCCAAGACTACTCGAAAAAAAGTTTCCCCTCCTTCATTTTCGCGCAGCTCATCGCTTCTTGTGTCCCGTGAGTTTTCAATTTGTTTTTACAGCTTCCGGAATATGGATGAAGTTGTTTTCTTAGGCTACGTGCACTTTAAGCCGCTCTTTGTCCTAATTTGTTTGCACCTATATATCTCTTTCTACCCTCCTTGTTGCCGGGCAGTTGTGAACTTGTCAGCAGGCAGGAAATATTCTGCACAAAAAGTGTAAAGATCCCAATTCTTCAAATTGTAATATCACTTGAGCAGTAATTTTGCTTCGATTGATTAAATGATTGTGGGGTTTAAAGGGGTCCTGAAATACCTTCCGCCGATGCATGCATGTACATGTAACCAAATAAAGCAATGTATTAGCAATCTCCTCCCACAAGAATTTTGTTAAAGCGATGAGTATTAGGTGAGAAATCGTAAATCAAAAACCGCGCATTATCGTCGCACCGCGTTTCCTCCTCCTTTCAACTTACTCTCCGCTGTTGACGGCGCGCTAGCCTTCCCTCCCGTGATGCTGCGCTCCTCGGCGGTGACGTACTTCCGCTATTGCTCTGCTCACACTGCCGTCTGCTACGGGAAAGCTTTGTTGACACCTTGAATCGCACTCCGCTCAAGGCTGGAAAAGCGAACGAAAAACCTGGCCGCATGTGTTCGGCGGCCTGGCCTTGCCCTTTCGCGGTGTACGTTGCTGTCTTATTTTGCGGCGTTGGTAATTCCTGCTGGCGGCATGTGAAAGAGACATTTTCAACCGATACAGAACCCGTGCACAAAACGCTTCAATCATGTGACCAGTTCAGCTTGGGGCGACGCGTGGTGGAGAGCGGCAACCTTGGCAAAACATGCTCCGCCGCAGCTTTGAGTTTTCTCGCGCTGGAGCGAGCGCCATTTCTTTGACAATCTCAAACGTCGGTTGCCTTGGAAACAAGGCGCAAACCACTCTAGAGGTCAGTTACGGTTCCGTGATCCCGGTTTAGCTCGGGGCCCCATCTCGCGACATGTGGGCAGTGCAGGCGTACCACTCACTCCCATTGGGAAGTGCGAGATGCGTTTGGCATTACAGGAGGCGATGGTGTGTGTGTTGTGGTAGACGCCTTTGTTTCGCGATGAAATGCGACGTTGTGCTTCTGCGGGTGCATAGTGCTTCCCATGGTCTGTATTGTCTTTCTCGGGCGACGTACGACTCAACCTCGCATGGTGTATGAGCAGTGTGCGTGGCTAAAAGCCATCTCGGCTTGTGCGCCAGAGTTAAGTGACTTGCTGTTCGTCCCCGCAAACCGCGCGAGGTGAGTGCCGAATTTACGACGGGCAGGAGGAGGCAACCCATCGTCTGTCGATCGCGGTTGAGACTTGCAACGCATTTTGTGACGTTGTGTTCGTTCGAAACGCATCTCTGGATTGTTTTGAAGTTTAATAAAAAGATGTCCGTCAAACCCGGGCATTCGGCTCAGGGCGTTCTCTGCGCGAAAGAAGTTCCACGGGGCTTGAACGCTTTCTTTATGAAACGTACTCAGGTAAGGGAATATCCATGTCGTGTTATGGCCGTGTTGCATTCAATACAAACGGTTAAGCGTTTGTTTACACTTGTTTTGTTTGTCGTAAAATGTCCTAGCACTCCGGCACTACGCTGGCAGATCAGCTGGCGAGCCGACGCTGAGCAGACGACTCATCTCTTTGCCGGAAGTGCGTGAGAAAGTCGCCCAATAGCAGGATGTCTAGCTCATGACGAACATCTGGGAATCGATGACGTAGACATGGGAAGATGGCGGCGTCCAAAAACACGAAGGGAAGGGTGAGAAGAAAGCGACAAACTTTGCAACAAAAGTGTGAGCTTTCCGCTAAGCGTAAAAGAGTAATACTTGGCACAGATGACGTTGACGACCCAATCTAACGATTGCGCTAGTTCATTTAGTGTGCTCAAAATGCCTTTCAGGGCCCCTTTAACGCGCCGACGCAACGCAGGCGATGAGGCGCGCCGTAGTGAAGGGCTCCGGATTAATTTTGATCACCTTGGGATCTTTAACGTGCGCCGAAATCTCGTACACACGGGCGTTTTTGCTTTTCGCCTCCATCAGAAAAGCGACCGCTGCGGCCGGGAATCGAACCCGCGACCTCGTGCTCAGCAGCAGAACGCCTTAGCCACTGAGCCACCATGGCGGGTAATTTTGCTTTGATCTTGAGGTTGTGTGTTTCTGTACTGCTGAATGTTTTCCGCAAGGGAACTGGCAAGGAACCTTGGCTAAAAGCGACCCAGTTCATTTCCCGATCAATTTTGCTTTCTTCCAATCAACGCAGTACGTATTCGCACGTGTGGTGTAGTTCATCGTCAACGCGTACGTACAACGCGTCCCTGTCGCTCTAACTAAAATTAGCGTCTTCAGCTAAGATTAGCGTCTTCAAGACAGTGAACACTGCGGAAGGTACTGTGGTTCCACTAAGCGTTACCGGAAACGTACCAGAGGCAAGTGTGGCCGCGGTAACCGTCTAATTATTGTCGCATCATTGCGGCCATGAGAGCACTGATAGTTGATTTCACGCAATCGGTTAAACCGCTTCCGTTTACTGACTAGCTAGACTGATTGTAAATTTTGATAGTTACGCTGGCTAGTCAGTGAGCGGAAGCGGTTTGGCCGGTTGGGTAAAAATCAAGACAGACAGCTCCAATCCACCACAGCAATCCTCGCTGGGGTCGTTTCGCGACGGCAAGTGATGAGTCATTCTTGATTTTACTCAACCTGACAAACCACTTCCGCTCACTGACTAGAAAGCGTCCCTATTAATAATTAACAGTTCGTCTGTGTAGTCAGTGAGCGGCCGCGGTTGGTGCCGTTGGGTAAGACCCACTAGGACTGGATATGTGGCGGCCATGATGCGGTTGGGCTGCCAGAGGGGCAGTCATAGTGGGTTGGGCCAGCCGGTTTCGCCATTGTAGAGCACGTTTCCGTTTTTTCAAGCGGAATTTTTATAGTGCATAAATAAAAAGTGAAAAGTAACTGAGAATCGAATATCCCGCCGTTTGCTTAACCCTACAGTTTCCTCGGGCAGAAAAAAGTTCGATGCAATCTCCCCGCCGCCTGTTACGTCTCCCCACACCGGAAAATAAATAATGTTTCATTGCGTATCCACTCGAGCCGTGATGTGCATCTGGTAGCAAACGGGAGGAGACAGTGATCCTCAACTCTTGAAACACCGTCGGAACTCGCCAAGTGGTTCTTCCAAGCGATGGGCCCTGAATTCGGGCGATGTGTTGGCTGTTCCGTTTCCGAGGCTACGCCCACTTGCCGCGTTTCGGGGAAATGCGATGCCGACGAAGATAAGCTATTGCACTTTGTTCGTTTTTCTTTGTTTTTCACTGGCATTTGCGGATGTAGGTTCAGTACTTCTATTTAAAACCACTATATCATATCACTGAAAACTTGTGCTTCCTTACGTAACTCGACATTAAAACTGCTAACACGGGGCCGCGCAACCTGCACCGGTGCCCGGGAAAATGAGACCTGTAGTCGCGGGTTACAAAAACGACAGCGACAATAAACAGAGCAAGACTCTCTCGAACCATTCCCGCGACGTGTTTCCCATAACTTGGTCAATTTCAGGCGAGGGGCAGTTCACAGGAACTCACTATTTCCCTGCGACAAAGCCGGGAAACAAACACCTGCAACTCCAATTTTTTCACCTTTTCTGGCTGAGTCCTCGTAATAACAGGGCCAATTTTCCCATCAGTGAAGTTAATTTGCTTGCTAATACACATGCTATCGTTGTGCATGTGTAACCCATGCGCTATTAACCGTAGTGTCTTCCTGGCCATATACCCGCCGCGGTGGCTCAGTGGCTAAGGCGTTGCGCTGCTGAGCACGAGGTCGCGGGTTTGATTCCCGGCCGCGGCGGCCGCTTTTCTGATGGAGGCGAAAAGCAAAAACGCCCGTGTGTACGAGATTTCGGCGCACGATAAAGATCCCCAGGTGGTCAAAATTAATCCGGAGCCCTCCACTACGGCACGCCTCATCGCCTGCGTTGCGTCGGCGCGTGAAACCCTACAATCAATCAATCAATTCCTGGCCATATAGCAGCCGACCATGTGAAAATGGCGCTGCGCCCGGCCATGGTGTGGTAAGGAGACGCCGGAATAGAACAAGATCTCGCAACCTAAATTGAACTTGCACAACACTGTTTGCTAGCCGCAAAAGAGGAAAATAAAAGCAAAGCAGTTTTTCCTCCATCTCAGCGGTATACGGCTAATTCTTCCATTTTACAGGTAATGTAATCAACCTTATTTTTTGTGAACCCCTGATAAAGTAGTTGGAATGCCATTTATTTACAATAAAGTAACCGCGTGTATTGCATTATGCCGCAAATTTCGTCGAAAGATGATAATGTTCTGCCGCCCGTGCAATGGAAATGCGCCTTTTTCGGTTTCCCACCCGCCTCTCAAGCTATTTCCCCCCAGTGTCGCTCCTCCCATGATAAAGGCAGTAGACAGAAAAATTCCGCCGCGAAATCTTTTTGTAATCTAAATTAACGTAATTTTTTGGCACTTTTTAAGTTTTTGGAGAAGAATTTTTACAATTTTAACGTAAGATCCTACAATTGGCGCATTTTTAATTGAAAGAACAATGCAAACTATATTTGTGTTTTGACACGTAGCTTTTAATACATGGATATTTGTTTTTTATAGCAATTTTGACAAAAACTTCTACATTTAAATATTTACTTTTTTATAATGCGGTATATATACAAATCTCTCGCTTGGATTAGACAACCGTAATATGGTGTATGTACCTGCGGAAAAAATTTGTGGAGAAAACACGTTATCTGCTGCAGGATAAATTGTGAGTTCATTGTATCCAGAATGAAGAAAAATTACTCCATCTTCCCCTAAGGAAACCCTGAGTAGTATGCGAAGCAGCCATGGGGTCGACTGAAGTTCCCATTAGTTTTCATTTCGTCGTTTCCGTTGGCGTTCAGCTTCGCGTGCCTTCGTTGTATCAGTAGCTTCTTGACGTAGTTTGAATAAGTGAAGGACATAACGCGCGTTCGTAGCACATGCTCCCGTCGCGGTTTGTAGCGCAGAGGGAAGAGCGCTACGTACCTCCCGTTGCGGCCAGGGAGTCGTGGGATCGAAACCGGGCGCCACCTAACTATTTCTTTTTAAAGTGTACTGCGCTGACGTCAGCCCAAATGCTGACGGGGCTGAAGAGACGTGCATGCGCAGTAGAGTGCGGACGGCGGTCAACGACAACGAGGGTGCGAGGGACACAGCCCCGAGCATGCGATGCTTCACATCTAATACATTTTTGAACAATGAACTGCTTCGGGAGCTGATTAGGAATTTCTTATTTCTGAGCAAGCCGAGTTCTGTCATAAAGCAGTCCTTTCGAGGTGAAGATTGCAATTATCAAAACTAAAGCGTGGTTGGATCATTCTGAGAATTCTGTCGTTGTTTCTTCCTCTATCTTAACCATGTCCATTATTTTACGTAACACTGGTAATAGCTGTGGAAATATATTTTCCTATTACAGTGGAAGACCGATAAAACGACTTTCAAGGGACAGCGAGATAGCGTCGTATCACTGGGGTGTCGTACGACCGGGGTGCATGCATGGGCGTCCGGAAGGGGGGGCTAGGGGGGCAACTGCCCCCCCCCCCCCTGGAGATTCGGATATTTTTATGCACAACAAAAAAGCCGCACAGCTTGGTTGGCCCATCATTAAATTATGTACGTGAACCAGCTAGCCCGCAATCCACGCTACTCAAATGATTAGCAGACTCAGGTCCTGCGTATACGTATGGAACGTCCTTCAGGACTGAGGTCAACATCGCACTTTAAACACTGGCTGACGCCCATAGCCGGTCATGTGACGACCGTCAAACAGACTGCCTGTGCTGGCTATTGAAGATAGCGAACAATACTGAAAGGTTTGACGTTTTTTCTTCCAAAATCCAGATTTATGCAGTCATGCCGCAAGAACTTCAGTTTTCGGACGAACTTGCAGCTATATCTAGCAAAAAATCTTCACAGCTACACTTAGTAGTGAGAGTGTAACATCCTCCCGTGCCGTCCCATCACCTTGTACACCCTTTCCTTCTAAATTGCAAAATGTCGGCACCACCCAAGCCCCGAAACATAACCTATAAATCAGCCACTCAAAACGCTTGTACGCCTGTACTGCATTAAAATTCAGGGAGGCCAGTAGTATCTTTATTGTGTGAGCCATTTCAAAAAACTTCATCACACATGTCATCTCGCTATTTGCCCAGAAAAACCCGAGGCGTCTGCAGCTGCTATTCAAGGAAGATTGACGGAGTGCAGTTGTATGTATGTGAATGTATTGTGCTAACTGCTGCTGATCAGTTTGCGTGAGTCGAGAAACCTCACGCAGCGACACTGACCACTCTTCTTTACAAAGTGACAGTAACTTGTCGCATTTTCTTTAAAACTTTATTTATTTGTTCGGTAATCAAATCCAATGTATATTCTCAAAGTCTGGTTCTGATTCGCTGTTTCTAATTTTTGTAACCCCAAATAGCGCCTTTTTGGTGCTATCCAACTGTACACCCCCCTCCCGCTAATGGATGCTTCCCCTTGCAAAAAGTTCTGCGAACGCCCTTGGGTGCATGTAAATGCAGCCTAGTAGATGACCTCACGTGACAGGTACGATTAGAACTCAGTTATACTACTATATTTAGTGCGTTTTCGCGTGATTTACGAACCTTTAGCTGAAATGCGAAGTTTGAAAAAAGGCAAAGGCCATATTATGCCCCCTTCCCCTCCATGCCGTTCAGCTAGCCCACCAGCCAAGCCCCGCGCGCTACGCGACACCTGTGCTCTCTAGCGCTATTTATAGGCCGCCAGCCCTGCGCCCAGCGCGCTCGAGATTAGGCTCACGTGGTCGAGTAAACAGAGAGGGGAAAGGCAAGTGTTAAATTTCCAAGGCCAAGCGAAACGAACGACAGTACAAGGCGGAGACGAAAAAAAGAACATCGCCGTACATGGTGGAGACTGTGATGAAATATACCCGCGAAGGGGAATGTCCCCACATTCTACCCCAAAAAGAAGCTTCCAAGACCAAGCGGGTGCGGCTGAGGTGGAGGAAGATAAGGTGTGAACGAGGCACGGGCAGAGAGCGAGCGAGACCTAGCCAGGAGACGAGCCGGATGGAACGGGGCATGGCACCGCGAGAATCCGCGTAAGACGTTCGGTCTACGTGCCACAGCGAGGCAAGGCAATCGCCAGTCTCTGCCACGGTTCCGGGCGTCGGCGCCAAGGCCCCGCGCATCGTCGACAGTACGGAATACCGTTTACAGGGCTCCGGCGGGCCGAACGGCGCGTGACCGGGCGCGAGGCGGGATCAAGCCCTTCAACAGAACAGGCAGAGATTCTTTCCGGCGTCGCAACCTGTGGAGTCAACCCCGACGACGTGCGCACCGCTACGAGGGCGACGTAGGCACCCGCGTCGGGACGGTCACGGACCTTGTAGTCGTGGGCAGTGGAGCAGGCCACCTGTGTTGTTTCCCTGTAGCTGAATTTCTCTTCTAGCATTTCGTGTGCACCCTTTCAGCGTTGCTTCAAAACCTCGGTCCTCTGACGTCTATAAATGTAATGGCTTTTCCTCGTTCTAACCAAGAGCATTCCCATTGTGCCGCGTGATCCGTCCCATTCGTTTCAGACACAACCGTTGAACGGTCCCATGTTGCTGCTATTGGGTTAAAGTTGTAAACACACGGCTGTTTTCGTTTCCCACTACAACGCCGACATGTAAAATATATCCTATAATAGATTTGATGGCGTTACACTTAGAAACAAACTTCCGCTTGTTTCTCAAATTTGCGTTTGGTGGATCTGGCTCATTTTAAAAAAAAGCCTCATATATCCGCGCACTGCTCCTGTGCACGTCACGCGCTGAAACCAGTTCCGTCCGTGCGTTCAAGTGGGCGCTTGTTTGACCGACGGAGTTGGTAGCGATAACGGGCCTCGGTGGATCGCCTACGTGCTTCTACCCAGGTTGACAAGGCGCTGTCGCATAAAAGAAAAACAGTCTTGGATTTGCAAGAATGCACAGCCATTTAAGTTGAAGAATAGCAACGAGCACGTATTTTCAATGCAGTGCTAAAACTACAAAAGTATGTAGCCAAACGATGCAGGTTAAACGTGCAACATATTTAACAGAAGTTATGGGTAACTATTGCTTTAAAGAAAAAAAGGAACAAGTTGACCAGGAATACTTAACATGCGCACGCCCGCTTGTTTGGCGTCGTATACATGGCGGCATCGCGGAAACTCTCTATTTTCGGAGAAGCTGAAACGAGATACTGTCTCGGACTGGTGCTCCAAGGATGGCGGCTCGCAACTGGCTAAGTGCTCCGTTGTTCCGTAGCGGCGCAACGTGATAAGACGCGAAAAGTTCTCAGACATGGTACTGTAATTGGTTCGGCACTGTACTCTCGACCCAGCGTTGCGACAGCCGCCGAAACACAATCTCTTTCTCCCGTTTCCGAGAGTGTACTTGTAGCACGGCAGTTGTTGTGGTGGGCGGAAGCCGCGTCTTTGCAGTCTTTGCACGTAGCGCCTAATTGGTTCCGAAGACGGCAGACTTTGGGGGCAGGCGGATCAATTGGCTCGCGTGGCTGGTGGGAAGTTTTGTGGGGCCGAAGGTCCCGGCTTTTTTTGCTTCCGCAAATATTGTGAAGTTGAAGTTAATGTAAAGAAATATTGTTGTGGTTGTGACACTTTTCGGTCCCAACCGCAGATGCAGATTGGAATAATTGAGAGGGGCTTGTCCGTTTTTCCCAGCAGATAGGCGGCTATTGTCGACACTAGTTATATTACTCGTGCAAAACCACTCTCAATAGCTAGGCGGTCATTGTCGACACTAGTTAGATTACTCGTGCATGGACACTCTCAATAAAATGAAGTTGTAAAGCATGGGCCAGTTTCCTGTGAAATGAAGTGTAAATAGTTGTGTGGTTCATGTGGTTGTGTTTTCTTTACAAGGCTGGATGTCAGATCTGTCGTATAATTTCAAATGATAGGGTATATCGTAAGAAATGTTCGCGCCCACGTTTTATCATAACACCGCACTTTCTTAAATTTCGAACTACATGAAACAAAAGTGTGGGTTTACAAATGATGGTGTTTACCGAGAGGCGTCTGTTTGGAGACTGAGGAGCGCAGTTTTGTATGTGTTGCATTTTAGGTCTTCTAGGGGCTGGGCGGAAAGGAAATCCCTGTGTTGCTCATCTCAATATCATTACAATGGCAAATCAATCAAACACCACTTTTCAGAATCCCTATGTTGGGGAATTTCTCCGGCAGACTATATCCCACGTAGAGGGCTACGCAAGGTTCGAGAGAGCACAGCCTAAAAATTGCGAAGTACTCGAAGTAATACAACATTCTTAGTAACGATGTTAAGCTTCTCACCTGCGTGAATCTTTTTGGTCTGTTTTAGTGCTTGCTGATTAATATTGTCGCTTCGCTCTTCATTCAACCTTGGATGTAAAATACAGCGCCACACAAGCACATACCTCTTCATTTGAAACCCATGAACACCATCAAGCGATATTGTGGTAATGTGACGAGAATTGGAGGGGAGAGAAGAGGGGAGAGAGAGAGAGAGAGAGAGAGAGAGAGAGAGAGAGAAGAGAGAGAGAGAGAGAGAGAGAAACTCTGGAGAGAGAAACTCTGGAGAAGCTCTGCACCGGAGAGAGGTCAGCAAGGCAGGCGGCAGTGTTCGCTACGCCAGATGGGGATAACTACACCGCAGTAATGTGGATTTGAGTCATTGGAAGACAACAATTAAACAGAAAACAAAAGTTAAGTAAAAATGACAGGCAATGAAACGCAACAACAAAAAAACTCTCAATGTAGTTGAGTAAAAATGTTGAGCAAATGGTTCCGAAGAAGCACAGAACGACAAAACCAACACAACGAAAAAAGCACGTACGTGACGACGAAAACGGGTACAGATGTAGTCACGCGTACATTCAAAGAATTACAAAAGCATTTCTACTCCAGAGCCTTGAAGAAAACGTAGCAAATATTTTTTCCTTAAAGACGAGTCCTTTTTTTTGGAACAGGGTCAAAGAAAGTGACACAACTGAAGCCTTGTTCTACGTCGTACACGAGACACGCAGCTAGCTGCTGTTGCTCGCGCAGTGGCAAATCGCGGCCATATACATAGCCTCGCGCAAAGCGCACGTAGGGAACAGTGGTGAAGGCTCCCACCCAATTTTGAACTTGAAGCTTCAGATCTAAGCCACGTTGCAGTACTCCTTCAGAACATTTGTTTTGGCCAAGTAGAAAAATGCATTCACAGAGACGGTCAATGACATGGAGAGGTGGATATCCGTAGTGAGCGTCCGGTCAAGTGGACTATTATCACAGTTTTAGTGGCATTGCACTCCTGTTATTGGACGATAAACACGTGTTGGCATGGGGCCGGAATCCGTAAACTACATTTGCCTCTGTATGCTTGTTATAACTCATAACGAAGTATTGGTATGAGTAGAGTGGTGTATAAACGGCATTCCACGCTTTCCCAGTTTGGGACAATGCGCCACCGGTGCAAATGCTCATGTGACCTTCATAATTGCGATGAACAAATCCAGGAAGTTCACGCTGTAAGGAACGTTGTGTCGGGATCATATAATACGCCCTGAGCGGTGAAAGTTAGGTACAAGTGGGCACCAACATTTAAAGCCCCCTTGGCTCTGCGCATGCCCAAAATGTTTCCGAGCACAACGTTTCATTTTCCCATGTTTTAATAAGGCCAATCAAAGGCTGCGGGAAAGCGTGGCAGTGACGGGAGTCCTAACCCAGGCAGCACAGCAAGTCCCATTCTTGACCGGCCAACCTACGGCTGTTCTCCGGAATGCTCGGCCATCGGCAACAAAGTGGCCAGCGTTGAACATAAGATAAACGGTTTTAATACGGCCACCATCCTCTGCGCACGTTTTCGGCAGCCAATGTTCTTAAGTTGGTCAGCTTTCGCTCGTTAACGGGCAACACGGTTTCCCCTCGGCGAAAGTTACTCAGAAATTAT